>JAQJVL010000160.1:948192-1007368 GCA_035578905.1 Stictocephala bisonia | reverse complement strand
TACTGCCTTACTTGCACAATCCATTTCATTTATATTGCGATGTATACATTTCGAGGATAACCCCATCTTCATAGCATCTTAAAATATAAAATATAAAAATAAAAATAAAAGTGACAGTTCTTATCATATGGTAGGTATGGTGTTCTCATAATGGCTAAGTTGAGCTGTTACCATGTGTTCGGTTTTTTATCATAATTTCATATATTGGATTTGCTGTGAAATTTATTTGTTTGTTAAGAACAAGATTTGGTTCGTTTTTAACACTTTTATATATCTCGTAGCCTTCTAAACAGTCTAATTTTCTTCCTTTTTGTTCAAAATGTAGAATTTCAATAAATCAAAACATATACAGTACTGTTGTTGTGAGAACTTCAATCTGCTTATGGCGTGTGAAACTACATTAAACCACACAGTCATATGTTTTTTGTAAACAATTCAGATTCTCCATTTGAATAACATGGGATCTTTAGGAGCCCGTGGGGCGGGACCCTGTGGACGGATCTGCATCAAACTTCACAGAAACCATCTCGGGAGTATACAGGACAACATCCTAAAGTTTCATGGCGATCGGTTGGATGGTTTGGCAGCGCATAAACTTCAAACATATATATATACATATATACAAACATCCTCTTTTATAAATATAGATTTACTGCCTTACTTGCACAATCCATTTCATTTATATTGCGATGTATACATTTCGAGGATAACCCCATCTTCATAGCATCTTAAAATATAAAATATAAAAATAAAAGTGACAGTTCTTATCATATGGTAGGTTTGGTGTTCTCATAATGGCTAAGTTGAGCTGTTACCATGTGTTCGGTTTTTTATCATAATTTCATATATTGGATTTGCTGTGAAATTTATTTGTTTGTTAAGAACAAGATTTGGTTCGTTTTTAACACTTTTATATATCTCGTAGCCTTCTAAACAGTCTAATTTTCTTCCTTTTTGTTCAAAATGTAGAATTTCAATATTTTCAATTTTGCAGTAGTCGTGGCTGGTGTTTAATATATGTTCTGCATAATTTGATTCTGTTTTTCCATTCTTGATACATTGAATGTGTTCCTGGTATCTTTTGTGAAAACTCCTACCTGTTTGGCCTATATAGAATGCATCACATTCACCACATTTCATTTTATACACTCCTGATTTCTCAGTGTTCGGTACTTTGTTTTTTGAGGTGGATATTGTCAGATGTTTTAAGATGCTGTTATTTGTTTTAAAAGCTACTGTATAGCCTTGCTTAGCAAATGTGTGTGTCGCTAAGCGTTGCGTTTGTGGAGAATGTTCCATGAGGACATATTTATTTGGTGTTTTTATATTTCGTTTGTTTTTCTTAATTTTGGTTAATAATCTCTCAATTATGTTGTAATTGTATCCATTCTACTGAGTTATGAATTTGATTGTATTAAGTTCTTCAAAATAATCTTCTTCACTAAGTGGTGTGTTGACTAGTCTATGGATCATGGATTTGAATGCAGCATATTTGTGTGACTTAGGATGATTTGAGTTTGCATGGATTGTAGTGTCTGTGTGTGTTGGTTTTCGGTAAATTTTGAAGGAATGTTTTTGATCATTTTTGGTAATTGTTAGGTCTAGATAATTGATAGAGTTATTGATTTCATTTTCACAGGTGAATTTAAGTTTAGGATGGAGTGTGTTCAAGAAGTTGTTAAATATGTGTATTTCATTGAGATTACCTTCGTATAAACAAATTACATCATCAACAAACCTATACCAGTAAACAATTTTATGTTTGTGTTTGTTGAAATCTGACTTGATTTTTGTGAATTCTATGTTATCTAGAAATAGCTCAGCCAATATACATGATAATGGAGATCCCATAGCAAGACCTTCTTTCTGAAAGTAATACTTCCCTTCAAATTCAAAGTAATTTTGTTTAAGGATGATATTTAGAAGAGTTATAACTTCAATTATGGCTTCATCATTTAATTTGTTGCTGTCTTTAAGATATAATTCTAATATTCCTGGTATTTCATTTGTTGGAACGTTTGTATAGAGATTTGTGATATCAAATGAGACCAGTTGAGTGTTTGTAGGTATTTGAATGTCTTTTATTTTTGTGACTAGATCATTGGTGTTTCTTAAGTTACAGTTACCTTTAAATTCTATTGAACGTCTGATAGTTTTGTCTAGGAATTTTGCTAAGTTATATGATGGTGCATTAATAAAATTGACTAAAGGTCTTATAGGGCAAAGTTGTTTATGTATTTTAGGGAGGCCACGAAGTTTAGGAGCAGTGGGGTTAATAATCTTTAGATTGTACATTTCTTTCTTAGATAAAAGGGTCTTGCAACTGTTAATGGCTTTATTCACTTCAGTTTTATACTGATTGGTGGGATCTTTATTTAATTGTAGGATATTGTTTTCTTGAATGAAAGTGTTAACTTTGTCTGTATATTCAGATTTCTTTAGGATTACTACAGCATTTCCTTTGTCAGCTTTAGTAATAAGAGAATTGTTATCTGTAACTTTCTTTTTGATGTTTTTGATAACGCTTATTTCTTGATAATTATTGTTTGATGTATTTGATATTTTGTCAGAAGTATTTAATTTATTTACTATGTCATATCTTAATATGTCCTGTTTGTCAGAAGGTAAAGATTGAATGCAACTTTCAATGTCAACCAGGGAATTGATCAAAATTGATTTATTTTCATGAGGTAGGTTATATTTAAGGCCTTTGTTCAATAGGGACATTTCTTCATTAGTAAACTGAATTGATGATTTATTAACAACTCGTGGATGAAATTTGTGTTTACAAGAAATTATTTTAGTTTTAACTTTTTTGGAGTCTATCAGTTTATTAAGCTTTTTCATTTGGGATTGTTTCTTTTTCTTTATGATAGGTTTAATCCAATTGTCAACTTGATTAGTAATTTCAGTGAACACAACAGTACTGTATATGTTTTGATTTATTGTAGTTCTAAATTTTGAACAAAAAGGAAGAAAATTAGACTGTTTAGAAGGCTACGAGATATATAAAAGTGTTAAAAACGAACCAAATCTTGTTCTTAACAAACAAATAAATTTCACAGCAAATCCAATATATGAAATTATGATAAAAAACCGAACACATGGTAACAGCTCAACTTAGCCATTATGAGAACACCAAACCTACCATATGATAAGAACTGTCACTTTTATTTTTATTTTTATATTTTATATTTTAAGATGCTATGAAGATGGGGTTATCCTCGAAATGTATACATCGCAATATAAATGAAATGGATTGTGCAAGTAAGGCAGTAAATTATTTATATAATTAATTTTACACAATTCAGAGCTACATATTGAAATATGAATTTAGTAAGCCAAACTACTGTAGCAAAATATAAATAAACTAAACTTAAACTCATTGAAACAATACACAACATTTCGTTCAACAAATCTTGCCTAATTAATAATATAATTCCTTCCTATATCAACATTAAAACTAAAACCAAAACAATAGCAGCTATGAAAGCCATATCAACTGCCCAAAAGGTTTGGCTTAAAGAAGAAATTAAACAACATTACAAAAAGAAAGGATTTCTCAATGAAATGTTATACAAACAACATTTAGATCTAGCTGAAACTTACGGAAATATATTCACTGAAATTACTAATCAAGTTGACAATTGGATTAAACCTATCATAAAGAAAAAGAAACAATCCCAAATGAAAAAGCTTAATAAACTGATAGACTCCAAAAAAGTTAAAACTAAAATAATTTCTTGTAAACACAAATTTCATCCACGAGTTGTTAATAAATCATCAATTCAGTTTACTAATGAAGAAATGTCCCTATTGAACAAAGGCCTTAAATATAACCTACCTCATGAAAATAAATCAATTTTGATCAATTCCCTGGTTGACATTGAAAGTTGCATTCAATCTCTACCTTCTGACAAACAGGACATATTAAGATATGACATAGTAAATAAATTAAATACTTCTGACAAAATATCAAATACATCAAACAATAATTATCAAGAAATAAGCGTTATCAAAAACATCAAAAAGAAAGTTACAGATAACAATTCTCTTATTACTAAAGCTGACAAAGGAAATGCTGTAGTAATCCTAAAGAAATCTGAATATACAGACAAAGTTAACACTTTCATTCAAGAAAACAATATCCTACAATTAAATAAAGATCCCACCAATCAGTATAAAACTGAAGTGAATAAAGCCATTAACAGTTGCAAGACCCTTTTATCTAAGAAAGAAATGTACAATCTAAAGATTATTAACCCCACTGCTCCTAAACTTCGTGGCCTCCCTAAAATACATAAACAACTTTGCCCTATAAGACCTTTAGTCAATTTTATTAATGCACCGTCATATAACTTAGCAAAATTCCTAGACAAAACTATCAGACGTTCAATAGAATTTAAAGGTAACTGTAACTTAAGAAACACCAATGATCTAGTCACAAAAATAAAAGACATTCAAATACCTACAAACACTCAACTGGTCTCATTTGATATCACAAATCTCTATACAAACGTTCCAACAAATGAAATACCAGGAATATTAGAATTATATCTTAAAGACAGCAACAAATTAAATGATGAAGCCATAATTGAAGTTATAACTCTTCTAAATATCATCCTTAAACAAAATTACTTTGAATTTGAAGGGAAGTATTACTTTCAGAAAGAAGGTCTTACTATGGGATCTCCATTATCATGTATATTGGCTGAGCTATTTCTAGATAACATAGAATTCACAAAAATCAAGTCAGATTTCAACAAACACAAACATAAAATTGTTTACTGGTATAGGTTTGTTGATGATGTAATTTGTTTATACGAAGGTAATCTCAATGAAATACACATATTTAACAACTTCTTGAACACACTCCATCCTAAACTTAAATTCACCTGTGAAAATGAAATCAATAACTCTATCAATTATCTAGACCTAACAATTACCAAAAATGATCAAAAACATTCCTTCAAAATTTACCGAAAACCAACACACACAGACACTACAATCCATGCAAACTCAAATCATCCTTAGTCACACAAATATGCTGCATTCAAATGGTCCATGATCCATAGACTAGTCAACACACCACTTAGTGAAGAAGATTATTTTGAAGAACTTAATACAATCAAATTCATAACTCAGCAGAATGGATACAATTACAACATAATTGAGAGATTATTAACCAAAATTAAGAAAAACAAACGAAATATAAAAACACCAAATAAATATGTCCTCATGGAACATTCTCCACAAACGCAACGCTTAGCGACACACACATTTGCTAAGCAAGGCTATACAGTAGCTTTTAAAACAAATAACAGCACCTTAAAACATCTGTCAATATCCACCTCAAAAAACAAAGTACCGAACACTGAGAAATCAGGAGTGTATAAAATGAAATGTGGTGAATGTGATGCATTCTATATAGGCCAAACAGGTAGGAGTTTTCACAAAAGATACCAGGAACACATTCAATGTATCAAGAATGGAAAAACAGAATCAAATTATGCAGAACATATATTAAACACCAGCCACGACTACTGCAAAATTGAAAATATTGAAATTCTACATTTTGAACAAAAAGGAAGAAAATTAGACTGTTTAGAAGGCTACGAGATATATAAAAGTGTTAAAAACGAACCAAATCTTGTTCTTAACAAACAAATAAATTTCACAGCAAATCCAATATATGAAATTATGATAAAAAACCGAACACATGGTAACAGCTCAACTTAGCCATTATGAGAACACCAAACCTACCATATGATAAGAACTGTCACTTTTATTTTTATATTTTATATTTTAAGATGCTATGAAGATGGGGTTATCCTCGAAATGTATACATCGCAATATAAATGAAATGGATTGTGCAAGTAAGGCAGTAAATCTATATTTATAAAAGAGGATGTTTGTATATATGTATATATATATGTTTGAAGTTTATGCGCTGCCAAACCATCCAACCGATCGCCATGAAACTTTAGGATGTTGTCCTGTATACTCCCGAGATGGTTTCTGTGAAGTTTGATGCAGATCCGTCCACAGGGTCCCGCCCCACGGGCTCCTAAAGATCCCATGTTATTCAAATGGAGAATCTGAATTGTTTACAAAAAACATATGACTGTGTGGTTTAATGTAGTTTCACATGCCATAAGCAGATTGAAGTTCTCACAACAACAGTACTGTATATGTTTTGATATATTGTAGTTCTACATTTCAACTTGAGAGTGTAGCACACACTACTTTTACTTGATCAGGTGATCTGTATTTGGTGTTAACCTTTTTTCCTTGGTAATTAAAACATGTGGTGAAACGTAGAAATAAAAAATAAATAATTATTTGTTTTGCAGTTTACTTTTTATGACATGCCTCCTAAAAAATCTAATATTGGTAGAAGAAGCAAAAAAGCTCGAATTCTTTCAGCTATTAGGTTCTAAATCAAACTCAATATTATGACCGGCGAAGCGGGCGGGTACAGCTAGTTATTTATATAACTAAAAATTTAGTCGGTGATCAGGACAAGACATGATTAGGAAATATTATGCTTGACTATTGAAATAAAGAGAATGAAAGGATGGTTGTAAATGTTTCCTTGTTAGATCATAAATGTAATAATACAATGACTAACAATATTCATTTTAATTGTTGAAATCATCAAGAGCTGGACTGTTGTCTTCACCTCCAGCCATGAAACCAACAGTCCTGTGATATATAGAGATGTATCCTGTGATACGCACTCAAGATATATGTGTAATTTTTTTCGATCACCATAGTAGTTGTGCATTACAATATAAGAATAAGTATTCTTATACTACAATATAAGAACAATTATATTGTAATATATTTGTGCATGTTGTCATATTTTTGTGCTATATATGTGCATTTTGTACTTGTACTGCAGTATGCATATGCATTTTGTGCTAGTTTTTTTTATGTATTTGTGCATTTTGTACTTGTATCGTTGTATATTTGTGCAAACTGTGCTTATATTGTAATTTTGTTTTGTGTGACGTTCACTTTTACTGATATACTGGGCGGGGAAAAATATGGAAACGCTTTCACAATTGTTGTATGACTTCACTTGTAAAAGTGAAATCTTGTACATGATAATGGTTACAAAGAACATATTTTTTGACGCCAGTAGCGACATTTCATCTTTTCAGGAGTGTGGCCCATGAGGAGTTGAGCGAAAATCTTTAATGTAAGCCTAAGTCGAGTTTGGCATTAAATGAAAGGTCTATTCAAGAGAAATTAATTGCCATAAACCGGACTTCGAAAGATTTAACCTTTCCGGAGTAGCGACCATTTAATTTCAAAGAAACTAATTTGAACAAATTATTTCTCCGCTTATTAATGGTTTCAAGTAAATTATTCTGATCAAAATTTATACTTTATGGAACAAAATTATTTAAAAATTAAATCTTCAACTATCTGTGGAAAAATATAACGGCCGTATTTTTTTGTTGTGAAAGCGTTTCCATACTTTTACCACTCTGTATGTGCTGTAGTGGAAGTTGAAGTTAGACTTGAGTCAGTACATACAAAATATTTATGACTAAACTAAAATGAGTTCAAGAGTTCTAATCGATCATAAATTTTAACTTAAATCCAACAAAAAGTCCAAAACTCTTTTAAATCTAAAATTGAATATTTTTGTTTCTTTTTTTAAGTTCCAAAGAGTGTCCCATTTTAAAGTCGGTTGTCCATTTCTATGCATATCGGAAACTGGAACGTCGGAGGGGATACTGAACTGATGACGTACACAAGGTGTGGATACATGTGTGGTACAAAGGTCACTCAGGTCCGGCGGAACTGGGTCACCTAACAGCCGACCCCGGGGGTCACGTGATACAGTTGTCCAACGACGACATTTTGTCGCGTGTCACGCCCCGCCGACACCCTCGCCAGCGATAGTGGCATTAGGCGCAAGGTCGCCTTGTTGGCGAAAGTGTAAATATCTTAGCGAATTAGATAAAGACTTTTTATCACTGAATAAAAGTAACAAATATTGTTCTTCTAGAAGCCTTGCAATATGTGTCCTTGATGACAATTGATCTGTGTTGAAATCGGGTCATCGAATGTAAATTGCACAATATTCGGACAAACGAGTGCAATTGCTCATATGTATGAACAGCTTGTATATATGAAAATTAGGCAATGTTATTTATTTTAATTATGTTCTAATTTCTCTACTAAACATCATAAATCAGTATTAGGAGTAGAGCTGTAACCCAGCTAAAACTATAGAATAAGTAAAGATTGTAAGCAATAGACCTTGTTCTCAGCCTTCTTAGTACCACTATGCCATCCACTTAGTGGTTACTATCGACGTGGACACTACTTGAGAAGTCTGAGGTGTCCATGTAGGATGGTTGCTTTTAGAACCATGTAGACCCTACATTAGCAAAAGTAATAGAAATAATACTATTATATAGTTGCTGTTTTTATTTTCAATGTTATATTATCACCAGTGATATTTTTATGGCAGGAAATAGCTAAAGAATTAATGGAATAAAATAACGCTTTCTTATGCACATCTATGATACAATATCCGCACATCCTCAAAAGTTCGTCAGTTGGCTTATATATTCTAAACCCCATCATGAGTCAGCCAGTGGTATATCCCAACACACAAGTGTGGCTTCCTGGATATATTTTTTAATTATTTGTATACTACTATGAAATAATTAAAAAGACAGCAAGTAATTAGAATCGTCCTGTGGAGTCACCCACAAAGAAAATATTAGAAAAGTGAAGTTTTCAGAAATCTAAAAGGCCAACTCCGGTGTACTATACTTATGGGCCAAAGTGTCCATGGACCATTCCTACACCTGGAATGCGACTGCGGGCGGTCCAGCCTCGACTCAGTTACTATTAGCATTGCCCTGCCCGGGTCACCTGCAAGGGGTCACCGGCCAACCTTACTGTACCGGTGCCTGCGGTGTCACTCTACATTAGTCAATTAGCATGAAAGTGTCCATAGACCACACAATACTCAGAGTTTGACTGCTGGCGGTCCGGCCTCGGCTCAGTTACTATTAGCATTGCCCTGCCCGGGTCACCTGCAAGGGGTCACCGGCCAACCTTAATGTACCGGTGCCTGCGGTATCACTCTACATTAGTCAATTAGCATGAAAGTGTCCATAGACCACACAATACTCAGAGTTTGACTGCTGGCAGTCCGGCCTCGGCTCAGTTACTATTAGCATTGCCCTGCCCGGGTCACCTGAAAGGGGTCAATGGTCAACACTATGGTACCGGTGCCTACGGTGGCACTCTATAGCAGTCAATTAGCATAAAGCTGTCAATAGACCACACAACCCTCTGTATGTGACTGCGGGCGGTCCAGCCTCGGCTCAGTTACTATTAGCATTGCCCTGCCCGGGTCACCTGAAAGGGGTCAATGGTCAACACTATGGTACCGGTGCCTACGGTGGCACTCTATAGCAGTCAATTAGCATAAAGCTGTCAATAGACCACACAACCCTCTGTATGTGACTGCGGGCGGTCCAGCCTCGGCTCAGTTACTATTAGCATAGCTCTACCCGGGTCACCTGAAAGGGGTCAAGGGTCAACACTACTGTACCGGTGCCTACGGTGGCACTCTATAGCAGTAAATTAGCTTTTAAGTGAATGTTGTACGGACACCGGCCAAGGGCAGTACGCCGCTACTTTGAGAGCCGCTGTGTAGGCTTAAGAATAGTAAATGACCACGCACAAACCTGTTTGTTTAATTGTTCAGTGAGATCGTGATCTGATATATAAGTAGAAAGTGTTTCTATAACCTTCAACTATAAATATAGTTCGGCTTATTTTAGTCTTATTTATCCATACTTAGTGTTCGGATAAATCTGTGGGGGAGGGATATTCTTATTCATAGATATGAGATGCCGACACAACTTTGTACGTATTCAAGTCGAATATGAATGATTAGAGAATGTAGGATGAGCGTGGATGCTCTGTGTAGGCTGATTACTAATCGAGTTCAACTGTTCTTCAGAGAGGGCCATTTATTAATAGCCCAATAACAGTACTACTACTAAGGGACCTTCATATTTACGTTGTATCCAAACCATCAGACCAAAACGTCTGATTTTCTTCCTATTTACCAGCCTGATACTCTTCCCTACACAGCATCCGGACAACGACAACCACCCAACATGGACGCACCATACTTTTGTAGTAGTGTCCACGCTAATAGCAATCATTGAGCAGACGCAGTAAGCATAGAAGCTTTCCCCTACAATCCCCACAACAGGTTCTCCTCAAGTAGCTGGGTTACAGCACTGCACCACTATCGCACAATAGCTTACTACGTGGTTCGGATGATTGATAGACTGTTCATCCAGTAATAATGATTCAGAATTTGAATTTCAGTGAATTGTCTAAGCATGGAATCCAAAAGTTTGTATCGCTGAATTTTCCTGCCTCTATATCTTCGAGATTTCCTATATCGTAACTCAAAATAATGCTAGATCGAGGGCAGGGTCGTTCAGTGTTACGTTGAAAGTGGAAGAGATGAAGTGAACCAGAGCTACGAATTAAACAAATTTATCTTGCCAAGTCAATTTTAGACTCAAGTAGGTTCATGAATAAAAATCTATACAGTGAAACGCTTTTGATAGTTCGTCTTATTGTATGGGATGTTTTATTCAGTTATGAGTTCATAGACAGCCACTGTGATAATTTACCTTCAAAATGTATAATAAGTCTGACAATGTAGATGAAAATGAATTTAGTTTTAATGTACGGTGTAAGAACAAAACATCCACTGACGAACTCATTATATATTACTACAACATAGATTTATTATTAATATCATTATAGAAAGCAACTGAGAAATTCACATGAGAAAGAACTTGTCAACTTGAAACATCGTAACTGACATATATTATTTAATTCCGTAAGCGAATCGTTTCCCTAGAAATTTCTCGAGCTAGGAGGAAGATAAGTTAGCTTGGTTATATTCATTTTACTGCTTAAGGACAAGGTAGAATAATATCAGAAATATACAAAATTACGTAGGTTCCACCTTATAGCTCTAAAAGATCCAATGGTTTTATATCATTTCCACTGTCTAATAAGATACAGTCACGACACTTCCATTGTTCCGCTGTGGAACTAGCGCGACAGTAACGCTCCAAGTGGCTGGACCGCACAACTACTTCACATTACCGTTGAATTGCAATGTGTCTTGCAAAGAAGTGGAATAATTACAATAGAAAAAGTACCATGATAGATTATAGACATAAGTAATTTGAAATTTTCTAGTCACAGCTTTGGTTGTAAATAGTGTATAAATACGGATTGCTGTCGTCTCGTCGCTAGGAGAGCTAGCGTATTGCTTGTCTTCATTTTTTAACGAAGAGTCGCTACTGTAAGTAATTAATTGTCATAGTGTTTTAATTCATACTTTTAACTACTGTTTATTACTATATATTTTTAGTATGGATTTAAAACCAATTGATTTTTTAAATCATAAAAAACAGCTGCTAAACAAAGACAATACTACAATATCCGTTCTGTTGATATTATTTGTAATGACATTTTGAGGAAATGAAGATGTTGTATCATTTATGCGCCATTACAAGAAACTTTTCATCTCATAGAACAACATCAATTTAAAAAACCCACACACAGTTAATAAATAAAAACAATATCAAATAATATTTCTGTTGCCTTTAATAGTCCTATATATTTCAGTTCACCTACTATCACAGACCAAGAACAAAGTATCATGAGTGCAGCGAATGACGGGGTTGGCACATGACGCGTGTAGGGGTGTTCCCTGTTGACTATTTTAATTAGGTGGGATTTAAATTTATACTACAACGTTTTAAACAAAAAAAATTGTCATATTTTATAACAATAAATTACTTGATTTTATAACTAAATAGGAATTATACGTTTATCACTCAGTTAGCGCCTTCAGTCAAGGCTGATACAGCCAGCGGAACAGTTGTGCTAGGAAACAGCAGCCATGACACTTGCAGGAAACTATTTTAAAACTGTATAACCATTTCAATTACTAAAAATATTCAATGTTAAAGAAAAGTATTAAAGTATGTTAATACATTATGTATTTGTTTATATTTAACATATTAATACACTTTTGGAGTGACCGTTCTATATTAGTTGTTCTTTTATATATATATTACTTATTTTGTTCATGGGCTGTTCCAAATCTATTATGTCAGTTGATGAAGTGTTACCAACTAAGGATACTGAAAATAAATAAATATATATATATATATATATATATACGATAATAATAAATATCTTTAAAATATAATATCTTTATAATCATAAGTTGATCACACTAAAATAAATATATATAACAAAACAAATAATGTACTTACATTCTAGCCTACTACATACTACCATTGATTTTATACACAAATAGATTTCCCATCCAATGTTAAATTTTGAGTCTCAAAATATCAGCTGTTTTTGTGGTCCATTGTGGAGCGCTAGTGTAGTCCTATGTAAATGTAATGCAGTTTAAACCAGCTGTGGTTGCGGGCCACACAAACTAACAAAATTACTGGCACAAATATTCCTATTGGATGGTTTATCTATTGTAGGTTTATATAATCAATGATACTACTAATAGATACCTACATAGATACTACTACATACCTATATAAAACTGTTATTAGAGACTTAATATCCATGGCATATAATGTACCTACAACTTATCATGGGATCAGAACCACGTTGTATTGCAAAAATCCGAATCATACCAACTACCACATAGAAATAAAAAACAGAGGTCGTATTCAATACTGCGCTAAATGTGTGACGTGTTAGTGTATCGAGTCGAGTAGTTATTTCTCCAGTTATGACAGGGCAAGCAACTTGTCAGCCCCTCCCTTTATACCATCTCAAGGATAAACGTAAGAATTATAACCGGTACTAAAGATACTCATTAGTTAAATCTATTTATAACTGCCTCTTGGACATTCGCTATGGCCATAAGAAAGCGACCTCTGTTACTTTATTTATGTGCTACCACCCAACACACAAACTTCAGACTTCTCCAATTATTCTCCAACCTGATTGCAACCATTGAGGGGACATATTACAAAGATGCTCGGTCCTCTTAATACCGGCATGGCGTCCGCTCAATGGTTGCTATCGGCGTGGACACTGCTAGAGAAGGCTGAGGTGTCCATGTTTGGTGGTAATCATTGTTAGGATGTTGTGTGGGGGAGATAACTGAGTATCAGCCTTGTCAATTAGCTGAAAATCAGACCAGCACTACGTGTTCGGATTCCACGTAAAGCTGTAAGTCCCTTAGTTGCCCTGGCTGTTGGGCTATTAATAAATTGCCCTTTCTGAGGAACAGTTGAACTCAGTTAGTAACCAGACTACACTCATCCTACACTCATATAATCATTCATATTCGCCTTAAAATACCAACAAAGTTGTGTCGGCGTCTCATATGCAAGAATGAAGATCACTCATCACACGGTACCTAGAAAAGAAAACTGTAGGTACCAAGCACATATCCCATGACGTCACATGGGTGAAATTGCAAATATAAACAAAAATATACTGTTCTAATTTCCTTAATTACAATTCCAACTGATAAGTGGTAAATAACTTGCTTACTACTTAGCTGAATGCTTCTTGGTAGATTTAGTTACCAGTATTTAATAGAACATACAAATCAGCTGATTTCACTCATGTAACGTCACAGTCTACTGCGCAGCCTAGTCGGGATACCCACAGTCTTTTCTAGTTACCGAAATTCATCATTACTTATTGCTTATAATCTAAAAAACTTAGCCCCCAAGAAACTGCACAGCACTACGCCACAACTGGTTTTTTAATAATAAATAGTGTTGTACCACAGACAAAGGTAGGCTATACACTTGCAAATAAAAGAAATTCTCTGTGATACAAGTATGTGGTTGAACCCAAAAAATAAATGATAGCCAAATGCTCAACACTGAGATGAGACCCTCCTTCGTTTAAAATAACTTTCCCTCAGTAATTTCAGGAATGAGCTCAGTAATTTTCAAATAATCATTGAACTCATTTATTTTTATATAAATAATACTTTTTAAACGATGCAATACTCATAACATCAATACTAAATTCAGGCTGATCTAATTATACATTTAAACTTATCTTGCAGAAATATAAAATACTTACTTTCCATGTACACATTCAAGCAGAAATAAGAATACTTTATAATTAATCGATAATATTATTTTTTTAAGGTAAATACTATTATTTAACTGCGTCATCGATTTGTATTAAATTTAATTATTTGAACATTTTAATCTTGCCATAAATTATTTTTAATGATAAACCAAAATATCCCATGTTACTATATTTAAATCACTTTAAGTAAAGTAACTCTCATTTTGTCTTATGTTAGTGTTTTATTATTTGGTTTTTTTACAATATTCTACTCCAATTTCAAACAGATAATTTTAATTTATTGATTTATTACTAACTTACCTACCATATGTAAATGTTTTATATTTTTTTTTAGTATAATGATTACAAAACCCCATAATTTAATAATAATGCTGCTCCTATAGTTATTATGCTTATTCTATTAATAATTATAGTAAAAAATTTATAGTAAAAATTTATCTCGTTTAAGTAGAGATATTATCCATAATTGATGTATAAAATGTGCATAATTCTGATAACAGCAATTCGGACACAATTTATTTATCACCGTTAATACTCAAGTTTTTGAAATTTACAAACTGATTGCTTGAACTAGATATATATACAGTAATTAAATAATGGAATAAAAACTTAATTAGGAACTATGAATCACTAAGGGAAGCGTACAATTTACAATTTCTCACTGCACACATCCGGGGGGGTTCAGTTGGTTAACACCTAACTGGAGAGGCACATATTGAATGGTCTCAACCGTGAGATTTGGCTCTGTAACATGAGATCAAGATTTGTCCACTACGACGAATGTACAGTAGAATTTTATTTTGATTTTTTTTTAATTTTAATATATTTTTAAATTTGTTTAGAATAAAAAGTCTTTGATTTATTAATTGTGTTTAAAATTACCCTAATTCAGAGGCTGTTTTATGGTGTAGAGTTACCCTTAACAGTTTATGCTATTTATGCCCTAATAGAAAATTATTTCTTGATTCATACCTTCATTATTTACTACCACCCCACATACACACTCCAGACTTATCCAATAATCTCTACTCCGATTTCAGCCATTGAGGTGACTTATCACTAAGATCATTATCATTAGCTCTTGCTTATACTTAGCCCCAAATAAATTGTACAGCACTGCGCCACAGCTGATGTAAATATAAATAATTTCAATTATTAATTTCCAACTGTTTAACAGTTGGTTAAAAATTGCAAATAAAATCAAGACGGTATATTAATTAATTTAGTACTTGCAAATCAATGCAATGGATTGCCAAATAGTCGACGTGAATTATATTGCCAATGTAACCTAAAAGTTTTTGCCTTTGAGTCATTGCAATTGTTTGGAAGTGGTTTATAACCGTTAATCCAATAACATGGAGTTGTCTTTTCTAGCAGGGAAACTGCTTCTCAATAAAGAGAACACATATCTTGCCACTATAAGCCGAACGACAGATGTTTTCCATATGGTTGGTGAATCGGGCGTAACTTTTTGGTTGACACGTTGGTTTAACCACCAGGTGATTACAGATTTTAAATAGAATTTTGTTTCAAAAGTAATTAGTAGGAGAATAAAGACTATTGTGATTTTTTTATTTAACAATTCATGTGATTCAACTCTGCTGTAACCATATTGGTAACCAAAGCTTAGATACCACAGAATGGTAATCATTATCTTACTTCACCCTTTTACTTTAAGCATCTACCGTTATATTTTTTTTCAAACTCCAACTTTGTATATCAAGAGACTGAAACCACATAATTGGTCATTCATTTACTATCTTACAAATGGAATGACTCTATACGAATTATATATGAATCATCCATTTGTACTAAATTTTATTATTACTATTCATTCATTTCTAACACGCCAATCGTAGAGATGTGGGCAAATATGAGAGGTGAATGAGTGTGATGAGTGTAGATGAACGAGTGTAGTCATTGTTACTGTGTTTATTTTTATCTGAGTTCGACTTAGCTCAGAAAGGACTATTTATTAATATCCCAATAGCCAGGGCAACTATAGGACCTACAGCTTTACGTGGAATCCGAACCACGTAGTGTCGGTCTGATTTTCAGCTAACTGAAAAGTCTGACACTCAGTTATCTTCCCTACAGAACATCTGAACTCTGAATACCATCGAACATGGACACCCCAGACTTCTCTAGTAGTGTCCACGTTGATTGCAACCACTGAGCGGACGCTGTGTCGGTATTAAGAGGACCGAGCATGGAACCTATCGCTTACAATCTCCTCAACACTTTGTCTCCAAGTAGCTAGGTTACAGCACTGCGCCACCAGTGCTGACAATAATTGACAAATAAGCCAATACAAGTTCAAATGTCAAGTAACCAAATGCATCAATTATTGTGGTTGTATTGTTGTATCAACTGACGCCAAACAGATAGCTGAAATTTAATTTTCAGTTTGGAACTACGTTGCCTTATTATTATTTTCAATAAAGACTATAAATATGTTATAGCAATCTAACACATTTTAGCATTTACTTTGGCCTTGATATTGGGGGAAATAAGTTAAATGTTTCTTCTTCGGCCGTAGTCCCATTCAGTTTCATCTAAAAATTCCAATTATGTGAAATTCGTTGAAGAAAAGTAATCATTAGTTGCTATACGGCTACACTCACGTAAATTTCAGTTTTCTACGATAAGATTTCTTCCAGAATGGACTGACAGTCCTATTAACTCCAAAACTATACCAACAGCAGCACTTAAACCATCTTCTCTCAGTATGTTTATATTAATTAGAAAAAAAAAAAAAAAAAAAACGGTTGAAACTCTTTTCAACACATTCCGTTTCCTTACTGTAATCCCGTTTCAATGTGCCTTTTTTCTGAATTTCTTTTCGAAAACTAACTCCTTCATCAGTGATTCTCATGGCTGTTAGCATGTTTTAATCGGATAATGCTCAACAAGATATGTCTTGCTGTTAGCTGGCCAGCTTTTCCACGTATCTGGAATAGTGACTACACTGTGGTGAAATGAAAGTTGTATTTATTTTAAAGTGGCGAAGTTAGAACTTCAAAGCTCTTTCTCGCCCATACCAAGTTACGTTAATGGCCTCCAACTATGGAATATGCAGATCAGATATATTTAACATATATACAGGGACGCAATCTTCATCTTAAGTTATAATGAATTGTGTACATGAAACTTTATTTGTAAACGTTTAATTAGGCTGTCCAGCCGATGGTCTCTTCAAACCAAGTCAGAAGGGAAATTCGCATATACAAGATGGATATTAGGCCCAGATATCTGCAATACTTTTCAAAAAGTTTCCTATAAATTAAGCTACTTACTACAGTCTTTTTCATGCGTACTGTCTATATTTAACAAGCAAATGGCAATTAAAAATAACTTTTTGTATTGTTAAAAAAATAATAATAACATTCTTCATACGTACAGCAAAAAGAATATAGGTCGTAAGTTATGTGTATTAACTGTTTAGAATTTGACATTTACATCCATAGATTGCTTAAACTTTTTTATATGTAAAAAAAGATAACACAACAATATTTTTAATAACATATAGCTAAGTGTTTTATATATATATATATATATATATATATATATATATATATATATATATATATATATATATATGCTCGAGTATATTTTTTGACTTAATTCAGCCAATCTAGTATAGAGAGCAGCAACTGCCATTGTTAGTCTTCATATGTCTTCTGTTTTAACAATAATTATTAATTGTGTGTGTGCCGTGACGTTGTCGAGTGTCGACATACGGTAGTTGGTAGTGTTTAGTTTTTTTTCAATCGGTTCGTCCCTTCAGCCATGGCGATCTGTATGCGAAGTTTACAACGCCAGGTAAATTAATTTTAAATTCAATATAAAGGTTATGATTGGGGATGATTCTATACATTAGATGCAGAATAGTAAAACTAAATATGTTGGAGTATTGATCATAATAAAGTAGTAAGAACTTAAGGTTGACCTGATATAGTAATAGAGGTCATGTTCTTCACTTGATTTGGGTCAAAATCCTTTTTATTTCACCCTCTTGGCTCAGTGTAATTTGTTAATGTTAAGTCTAAAATTGTTTTCAATGCACCAAAGAATTTGTAAAACATATATTTGTAATGGAAATTCAGTAAGATAGAAATGTCTTCATACCTTCTTTAGATCGGTAATTATGCACTTTCTTGCCACCAAACAAATTTGGAACATTTTGCTTGAAATGGGTCTAGAATTGGCTGTATTTTCACGAGATATGCTTTTTATTCCGCGGAAATAACGTATTTTACCGAAAAATTCGAAAAACCAATATCACAACTTTTAGTATTTTTGTCATATTTCCGTTAATTTAAATGGTATTTTAATCATCTTTTTTTATTTTGATGTGTTTTTTTGCGCTGAATATAAATTTGAGAACTTTTTTGGTCTATTACAAATATTTCTCGAGAAATAACGGAAAACTACTATCGCGGCGGATCGCGATTAGCGGCCATTACGCGATCATTATATACAACAACTATTAATCACAAAAACCTAATTCACCTATATTCTCGCCGGAGTGACGGCCGGCAGGCCGTCACGGAGGCCAAACGCTCGAATTTAACGCAAATTACGAATTTTTGTTGAGAAAATAGACAATTAGGATAAGTTAGGTTATGTCAGTAAAAAATGCATTTTTCGAGCTGAAAAAATAATTTTACTACAAAACCAGTTATATATTTGTGTTCAGCATAAAAAAACACGAGAAATGGAAAAAGAAATTGTCGAAAAATAACGATTTTTAAAAAAGTTGGTTTTTTCATTATTTGATAAACTAGTTTTTCGATTTTTCGGTAAAAAACGAGTTTTCCGCGGATGAAATCAAACTCCTCAAGAAATATAAACTCATTAAATCACTTTCATCACATGAAATTGTATTTTCAGAGGTGGCAAGAAAGTGCATAATTACCCTTTAGATCTGTAGACTGAAATGATTTTAGGAAACTTGCCAACTGACAGTTTGGCTTCTATTAAAAATAATTTCCAAACTGGTTTTATAAAAAAATTAGGGTTTTCACTCATCAAAATTATAAAACTGTCTGAAATGGGTCAATAAGTATAATTATTTTTTATATTTTCATAAGAGGCTTTTACTGCATAAATTATGATTTTTACTAACAAAATCCAAACAGTTTAACAACTAATAGAATTTTTGACATAGACTGGTCCATCCAGTACCGTATTTAAAATGATTTTTAATCTGCCTTTTAATTTAATGTGCTATTATATATGCTGAAAAGGGTTTTGGTCAAGGGCTTATGACATATTTCTTGAGATATGACGGAAAAACCACTAATACAGTGATTAGCGACCATTACACGATCAATACAAACAGCAAATACTAACTAGGCATACCTAAATGAACATGCAAATATTTTTACTGGAGGGACAAAATTTACATCCAAGTTTGATGCAAACTTGAATTTTTGTGATAAGCTTAGGATAGGTTTGTGAAATGGGTGAATATAACAACTTTTTGCTAAAAAAGGTATTTCTTTTGTGTTCAGTCTAAAAACAAATATTGTTTGGTAGCCTATTTATGCAGTTTCTAGTCACCAAACAAAAACTTGAGTCTGTATTAGGTAAAGAATTGGCTATGTTTTCATAAGAGATGCATTTTTTTCTATGGAAATTAGGGCTTCTTTTTTTACAGAAAAATTAAAATAAAAAATGTAATCCTAATTTTAAGCAATTTTTGATTGGTAGGCCTAATTCGGCACTATTATTCAGTCAACTTCAATGGTCCTATTACTCAGTCAACTTATATGATGTAGTCCTCACTTAGTTAGAGAAATAAAAATCAAGTGTCGGAAAGCCGTTGGTCATGTTGCAAAGCGATAAGAAGGCTTAAAGTCCACACGTTATCACTGACATTTCGGAGACATCGTGCCGAAGCAGTTATGGTTAGGTTATTTTACTGCAGAATGAACCTGCTCTAAAAAATAACATATTCCACAAAAAGCTATGATAACCTGACCATAGATGCCGCGGCGCGATGTATATGGGCAGCCTCTGTGCATACTAATGATACTAAATCTATGTTTCTGACACCTAATTTTTACTAAATATTGATATTTAGTAATGTACTATCAAAGTATGAAAAGATTTGATGTTGACTAAGTAATAAGTGCAGAATTACATTTGATTTATTTCTGTTAATTTAAGTGATATTTTAATAAACTTTTTTAAATGGATGGTTTTTTTTAATACAGTACTGAATATGAATTTAAAAACTATTTAGGTCTATGAAAAATATTTCTCGAGATATAGGCCTAACAGAAAAACTATTTTCGTGAGTCATACTTTCAATTAGTGGCCATTACACGATCATTATAATAAACACCAACTATTAAACATAAAAACGAATGTTCATAGACAAAATGTTCTGCCGGGAGGCTAGCCATCTCAATTCAATTTTTGATCTTGAATTTATGATAAGAAATTTTATGTTGAGTTTGGTTCTACTAGGTTAGGTTAGTAGAAAGTGTTTTTATGAGTGAAAATTGTAGTTATTCACAAAACCAATTACATTAAATATATTGTATGTCTTCACAGGCCAGCCACCAAACTAATGAAAAATTATTAAAGAATTACATATATGAAAAATATCTAAATAAAACAATAACTACAGTACAAAACTTGTGTCTTAGTGATATTGATTTCCCGTCACAGAGCTAAATCCATCAACAAAGTTTCTTAATCTTTCAACACCTGCTTTTCAGACTGAATGAAAACCAGCAAATCCTTGAAAAGAACACAATGGTCACTCATTGCCTATGTGATCTATAGTTTGCAATCACATGACTGATCATTTATTATTCCCTTCACTTAAATTTCCAGTACTTGCTTCTTCTCACCCACATGCGAAAGTGACTTAACATAGTCTATTCCTTACGAGGAAGGTTCTTTCCACTGATGACAGTAGGAACTTTGGGTCTGATAGCTACCAGAAACTTGTTTCAACCATCAAAGATATCTCAATATTTGGTGAAAATAACATTTGAGAATAACTGTGAAGCTAGTTAAAGAGGTGGTTTTCTAGATTTAAATTGCCCTATACATTGTGATATCTTGTTAATGTAGTTTTTCTGCGATATCTTGAGAAATAATTGTCATAGACCAAAATAGTTTTCAAATTCTTGTTCTACTTAAAAAACTACATCAAATTGTAAAAAGAATGACAAAAATTAATATTTTCCAAAATTTAGAAATTTTAATTTTTTTCATAGAAAATATACACCTGATTCTACCCACTGGTGATAGCAAAATCATGATTGGCGAGGTATCTAGAAACTGCATACATACTGAATTTGTAATTAGTTGTTTGCAATCAAACCATTTTTTTAAAGCCCAAACAATACAATTTTTACTTGTAAAACCAAACCTAATCCAACTTAACCTAATTGTCTAGATACTCAACAAAAATTCTTAATTTGCATTAATATCAGGTGCCTGGCCTCCGGTATGGCCTGCTAACCTTCTCTAAAAAAATTTTTTTTTAAATGATGGAAAAAAATAAACGTAGGCATATTTAATAACAGTTTAAAATCATAAAATTTTTTACAAAACAAGTTTTTCATTGAGAACAAGTATTTTACCAGTAAACTATCACTGATTTTATCCATTGGTGGTAAAAAAAGTCAAGATTTGTGAATCATCTTGACTGAATGTATTTAGTATTTAGAAACTGCATAAATACTAATTAATAACAGATTAAAAAATTGTCTTCTTCTGTCGTATAAAATGAGTTTTACTCACAATGAAATGATCTCTCCATAATTTGACTCGATTTTAACCATCTTGAAATGCAAATTTAAATTTTCCTTGAGGTGAGTGGAAACTGCATAGTTACCCAAATAAACATTTAACTGTCCAAGACTTGATGCAGATAAAATTAAATTTAAGTATTAATAAGCAAAGGGTATATTCTTTATTTCCACATTATTAAATGCCACATTATTAAATTTCATGGAGCTTTGATTTGTTGTATTTTATTTAAATAATTAAATTTTTTCTGTTGTGTTTAACTGTGATTGTTTTGCTCCGTTATACTTTTGCCCAGTTTTAAAAAATAGGTGAAAATAAAAAGTTTCAAACAATAAAAAAACAATGAATAAGCCGAGCGGTCTGTATGGCTCCTCGGTTACAACTGACTTCCTTCGAGTAGTCAAACATCAACAGTGGTATTGACATGTAATTCACTGTAAGTCGTTTAGATCAACTGAAGAAGCACAATCTTTTGGCCCAAACTTACCCTTTTTTCTGTAAGAATGAAAGATGGGTATTTGCATTGGCCTAATTTATAGTATTTTTGGTTATTCTACATTTCTTAGGCGTACTATAAACTTGCTGCTATAACCCTTAACTAACATCATACGTCTGGGAGACGGACGCGAAAATAAAAACCTGTATATCCCCCCTCCACTACGCACTAAACAGCCATTCCTCACTCTACCTTTCAGTCAAGTGGTTGTCTTTGTCCTGTGAGCGTTTAGTGTTTGTTACTTGAACTTTAACCGCAATTATTGCGTTTTTCGGACCCTTTACGTCTGTGAGACGTATGATGTTATTTACGTGACTCTATTTTTGTATTATTTTGAATAGGTATTCTGTGTTGTGTTATTTTATTTTGTGTATTAGACTAATAAATAACATATTTGCATACTGCACAATACTAGAAAGTTCGTTATTAGCATTTTGTTGAAAAATGGATTTGGGAAACTTGAGCATCCCTGGCCCTTCACATGGGAGGCCTCATGTGAGTAGAGTCTCACTTACAGGAAACGATTTTGAAGGCCAACTTCAAGATTTAGTTTTTGATGTATTGGAAGGACCATCGGAACCTGACCCGTATAATAGTGATAAAGACGATGATTATCAAATCGAAAGTGATCACGACTCCGAATCTGAGCAAGAGTGTGAAGAAAATGACGATGTGTTTGTGCCTATGGAAAATAGAAGCACTGAAGATGAAGATTCTGATGAACCTCCCGCGAAATCATCTCGGCAGAGCCACTTCTTGGGGAAAAAAATCGGAAAAAGAGAAATATTCAAATGGAAAAAACAATCTCCCCCTACAAACATTAGGACTCGAAGGCACAATATTATTGTTCAACTGCCAGGCCTCAAAGCAAAAGCTAAACAGCTTGGAACAAATCCTTCTATTGAAGAAGTATGGTCTTTATTGATTACTAATGATATATTAGAAGAAATCATGAAATGGACAAACCATAAAATTTCCTCACTCAGAGAAAACTATACAAAAAAATATTCTTACCTTTGTGATCTAGACATGATAGAGCTAAAGGCCTTCATTGGACTTCTTGTATTCACTGCAATTTTTAAGTCTCAACATGAAACAGTTGATAGTCTTTTTGCTACTGATGGAACTGGCAGGGACATTTTTCGATGCACAATGCCCAAAAACAGATTTCTGTTTATACTTCTGGCTTTGCGATTTGACAACCCTAATGACCGTGATGAGAGGAAGAAAACTGATCCTTCTGCAGCTGTCTCTGAAATTTTCAACAAGTTTATTGAAAATTCACGTGAACTTTATTCTCCTGGGCCTACTATGTGTGTCGATGAAATGCTTGTCCCTTTCCGGGGTCGATGTACATTCAAAATGTACATGCCGAAAAAACCGGCTAAGTATGGACTAAAAGTAATGTGCTTGACGGACGCAAGAACTCACTATGTATACAACTGGTACATGTACTGTGGAAAAGGAAGCGATGGAAGAGGGTTGTCAAATGAGGAGAAAAAGCTGTTGATCCCTTCTCAAGCAGTTATAAAATTGGTAAAGCCAATTGACGGGTCTCGCCGTAACATCACAGCTGATAATTGGTTTAGCTCAGTGGAGCTGGTGAACGAGCTTTTAAAACGAGATCTGACTTATGTTGGCACTCTAAAAAAGAATAAGGCTGAGATACCTCCAGAGTTCCAACCCAATAAAACAAGGGTGGAAAAGTCTTCTTTGTACGGATTTACAGAAGATTTAACTTTACTTTCATATGTGCCAAAGAAGGGAAAAGCGGTCATTCTGATTTCGTCTATGCACCATTCGTCTGCTGATGATAATGATTCTGGTAAGCCGGAAATAATTGGCTTTTACAATTTGACTAAAGGAGGAGTAGATGCCGTGAATCAAAAATGTGCCAACTACTCAGCAAGTCGAAGAACTCGACGTTGGCCTGTGAAAATTTTTTTCACAATTTTAGATGTTGCATGTGGGGTGAACAGCTTTGTACTTTATCAGAGCTATAAAGACACAGAAAAACTTTCTAGATTTGAGTTTATGAAAACACTTGCAAACAACTTGATTCATCCCCATATGGCAAGAAGAACAGAATCAACAAAAAATTTGCCGCGTGAACTACAACTGTGTATCAATCGAATACTCAAGAAAGAAGATGATGTACAAGATATTCCCGAATTTTTTGAGACGAGGAAAACTTGTTCAACTTGTCCTCCTCGGCTGAAAAGAAGAACGAAGTACCCATGCCGTAAGTGTGGATCTGCGATCTGCTTGGAATGCGCAAACAAGATTTGCAAAGACTGCTTCCTCAACCAGTAAATTATACAGTAAGAAAACAAACATATTTTTAGTTTTTTCTGTAAAAATAATTTTTCTGTGTTTTTCATTTGTTTTAGTTTGTACATATTCATTACATTTAACTTTTAATTTGATTTCGAATGTTTACTAATCTTTAAACTTTTATAGTTCAAACACAATATTCATAATTGAAAAAACGATAAAAAATATTGTAAATAATTATTTTTCAAATTGTTTTTACATTTATATGATTTAATAGTTGTAGTTACATCATAGTTTTACCAATCAAATATGATTTGTCTTATATTTTGTGTTTTCTAATTCAAATTACATAAGGTGTCTGTCAGACGTAAGAAAACAAACATATTTTTAATTTTTTCTGTAAAAATAATTTTTCTGTGTTTTTCATTTGTTTTAGTTTGTACATATTCATTACATTTAACTTTTAATTTGATTTCGAATGTTTACTAATCTTTAAACTTTTATAGTTCAAACACAATATTCATAATTGAAAAAACGATAAAAAATATTGTAAATAATTATTTTTCAAATTGTTTTTACATTTATATGATTTAATAGTTGTAGGTACATCATAGTTTTACCAATAAAATATGATTTGTCTTATATTTTGTGTTTTTTTTTGTTCAAATTACATAAGGTGTCTGTCAGACGTATGATGCTAGTAGTGTAATTTTATAATATGATGTTAGTTAAGGGTTAAATTATGTTGATTACCAGAGAAAATAATTTCATCTGCACAGAAGACTTGGTCCAACAAATCAGGAAACTCATTTTAAGAGGAAAATATTATAAAGAGTAATATTTGGAATTTTTGCCATATAATGTTTTTTTAAGTATAACATAAATTGTATGTGGTTTTGGAGTAAAATTATATTATTTTGACCTTTAAAAACTGTTTAAAATAAACTAACATAACCTCTTAACATTTAAACTTCATATGAATTCAAAGTTTACATTAAATTCATGTGCCTGGCTCTGTCGGCAATCCATTACAAAGTTGCATATTTATTAGTAAGTTGAGTTAGGTAGTTTCTATTATCATTACACATCATTTATGGCAGCTTCAAAATATATTATGAAAATATTGCCAATTCTTGACTCATTTCAGTTTTCTTATTCTAGGTGAGGTACAATATTTACTTTTAGGTTGTGTGTGTATTAATTATGAAACAAGTTTAGCTTGTTCACTGAAATATAATAAGGCTACTAAGCGTAAGCTTAAATACAATAATTTTTTTTATAATCGATGGAAATTCGTTTATTTCACTAAAAATAAAGAATACAATATAGAATTCATTAAAAAAAAAAATAACTTGAAAATTCCCCACATGGGTTAAAGGCTGTAGGTGGGGAATGAGCTATATATCAGATAACAAATTTAACTATTGTATTTAAACTATAATAATTTTAAAAGGTTATACAGTTTATGAGTACAGTATAATCTTGATAATCCGACATTTACTAGTCCGACACGTTTGGTAGTCCGACGCCACATCAGATGACGTCACTACGCCAAAAGGGCGTTGGCCGCGGGCTTTTGTCTGTAGGCTACACTGGTTCCTGGAAACGCTGTTGTGACAGGTACTTCCCTTGCCTGCCGTCTGTCTGACTCACGCCACAATTCATTTTGCTGTGAGCATAGGCCTACTCAACTGTATTTATTTGCTTTTCTGTTCCCGTCTTGTTATACTGTATTGTTTAAATTTTGATACTGCCATTGTGTTTGTGTGTTTAAGTTGTTAAGTATTAGTTGTCGTTGTTGTTTGTGTTGTTATTTTGTTTTGTTTACTGTACATATTGTTTTGTTGTGTGTATTGATGGCGAGCACAAGTGGAACTGCATCAAAACGTAAGCATAAAACTTTAACACAGTGATAAATGGGAAATTATTAAAAGATATGACCGTGGTGAAACCCCAACTTCCATTTGTAAGATTTCTTATATTGGTCGAGCTACTGTATATGACATTCATAAAAATAGGGTTAAAATAGAAAACTTTATGAAAACTGTGGAAGACGATTCTAAAAGAAAATCCCTACGCATGAGTGAATACCCTCAAGTTGAGGAAGCCCTGTACGCTTGGTTCAAGCAACAAAGAAGCAGACATGCTCCCATTTCAGGTGATATTTTAAAGCAGAAAGCTCAGTTTTTTTATCGAGAAATAACAAAAAAAGATGATTTCCGGTCTAGCGATGGTTGGTTGGATAACTTTAAGAAGCGGCATGGCATACGTTTCTTGCAAATGAGTGGAGAAAAATTATCAGCTGACGACAGTAAAGTATCACAATTTATTGAGATATTAAATGCCAAAATAATTGAACTTTGCCTCTCACCAGAACAACTGTATAATGCAGATGAAACCGGCTTAAACTGGCGGCAACTCCCGACAAAGCATTTGTAACGGAGGAAGAAAAAAAAGTTTCAGGAAGGAAACTCCAAAAAGAGTGTGTATCACGTTAATGGTGTGTGCAAATGCTGCTGGGAGCCATGCACTAAAACTCTTAGCAGTAGGTAAATCAAAGTCCCCACGGGCATTCAAGAACATAAAAGCTGAATCACTTCCAGTGACATACACGCACCAAAACCGAGCATGGGTCACTAAAGAAGTATTTTTAGACTGGTTTTTAAACGATTTTGTACCTGAAGTCAAAGAACACTTAAAAAAGAAAAATTTGCCTTTAAAGGCGCTTTTACTGCTAGATAATGCTCCAGGACATCCGAACAAGGAAGAGTTGAAGGTTAAGACGGCTGATGGGTTCATAGAGGCTTTGTATTTGCCTAAGAATACCACAGCACTGATACAGCCTATGGACCAAAATGTTATAAAGACTTTGAAAGCTCATTACAAGAAGCGCCTACTAATTGATATTGTCAGCAAACCTGACGGTGACATTACAACGAAATTGAAACAATTTAATATCAAGGATGCAATAGTAAATGCAGCATTGGCATGGCGTCAAGTAAAACCTGTAACTTTAATTAAATCGTGGGAAAAGGTTTGGCCCAATAACCCGCTCCTTCCAAATGAAGGCAACATAACTAGTGAACATGAAGATAACATTACAGAGGAAACGCTTACACTTTGTGATGAACTTGATATTGTTGGAAAATCTGCAGAAGACTTGAGAAGATGGGTTTTTGATGACAATCTTGGTTGTGAACTGACCGAAGAGGAGATAATCGAGGAAGTTACGACCACGACAGACGACTGCCCCAGTGAAGACGACGCTATGAAGATTCAAAGCACAATCACTAATGATGAAGCTATTTTGGCTGCAAATACTTTGATATGTTGGTGTGAGGAGAAGGGACTTGACTACGAGAACATTTTATTGTTAAAAAATATTCAAGAAAAGGCCATGACAGACTGTTTACGTAGGAAGAAACAAAAAACTATTACAAATTTTTTTTAAAAGTAAATACTCTACACAAATGTGAGTACGTACACAATGTTTTTATAAAATTACATACCAACAATTAATTAAATGATGAGATGAATTTGAAAATGTTTACCTGTACAGTACTGTACACTTAATACTGTATGTAATAAACCTTACTGTGTTACTGTACAAATGTTGTATAATTTCTTTGCTTACATTTATTCAATTGTGTTGTCAGCCTCATTTTATCACGGCTGATAGCGCGGAAATTCTAAGAAGGGTGTACGTAGTGCATTCAGTTTATCTTAGAAATCATAATTCTCGTGAATTACAATAGACATTTGGTAATCCGACGTTTTTGTTAATCCGACACACCGTCGGTCCCTTAACTGTCGGATTATCAAGATTATACTGTATCTAATTTTTAATCATAATTAATGAATAAATCAGTCTAATTTTATTAAGAGCTATTTAATTATCTATAAGTTTGGTAATGAAGGAAATATGAAACATTAAGAGTTGAAATTCTTGACAATGTCAGTTAAGTAACTGTTTAATGGAAAGAAAAGAAATGGAAAGTTATCCACCAACTTGAGAAAAACAAATTTGAATTAATTTCTGCTCAGATTTGGTTAAACTAATCTACGTAATGTGTATCATAAAATATGCATTCATTCAAGAATAAAAAACATAATCATTCAACTGCCATGTGAGAGTCAGTCAAAAAGAACAGATAATCGGTTCTTGTTTTTCAAATAATCAAACATTTTTTAATTAAGGCCTAATATTTTTTTCTATAACTAATATCTTTTTTCAGTTTTTACTCTCAATACCTTATATTTAAGAAAATAATGTAATGTCACTATCTTATGATAAAAGTAGGCCTAAGTCAGTTAAAGTACTTTATTTTCTTTTGGTTTTGTGTGAATTATTCTTGTAGATACCGTACCAATTTGGGATTATTGTTCTTGATAGCCTACATGATGATACTAAGTAAAGAAAACCCCAAATAATTGATATGTAGGCTGTTCAAATTTCATTGTTCTGATGGCTATTACTAAATTTGTTATGATCAGCCAAGTAATCAAGTTAACAATAACAGCCTGACTATAATTTACCGTTACATGGTTCCATATACAATAACTAAGGAGGTCATGCAGTCAGTTTTATCAGCTGGCACAAAACCAGGTTCAGCATATTCAGTTATGATGATAGATGACTTTTATGATTCTCTCTGTCATCACTAATAGGATTATATTGTGTTCAGTGAGCCCATTGTGCAGACCACGGTCACCATCTTGGCGAAGGTAGTGAGTTGGATTGGCCAATAAGGGAGTGTCCAATTAGAAAATTCACTTTCGAAACACCTAATTGTGCAAGCTACACCCAGCAGCTAGTTTTAAAAACATCATAGCAGTTTTTTAAAATTGGCAATGAAGCATCTAGCTGAGTTGTTAAATTAAAAACAAGTTCATAGTATATTTGAGAATTAGGGGTCTGACTGTTAACGTTCAAAAGTTTTTTTTCCCTAAAATGGTCTTCTATTTTATGTAATAATTTTACCTTGAACTGGCAAAGAGTTTTGACCATTTTTTAAGCTGTCTTTATTAAAATTTTAAAATAACGGCCAAGTATAACGAGTTATATATATATATATATATATATATATATAAAATGGTAAATAGAAAAGACAGTACATATCACAACTAGGCTGCGTAAGTAGACTGTAACATCACATGGGCAAAATCAGCTGATTTGCTTATTCTATTAAATTCTGGTAGCTAAATCTACCAATTACGTAGAAGCTTTAATCTTAATGGTAAGCCAGTTATTTACCACTTATCAGCTGTAATTGTAATTACGGAAATTAGAACAGTATATTTTTGTTTATTTCTGCCATTTCGCCCATGTGGCGTCATTTTAGATGCGCATAATACCTACCGTCTTCTTTTCTAGGTACCGTGAATATATATTTTACTAATTAAAATAAAATTAATGGTATAGTACAAATTAACTTGTCAAACTATTTATTTTTATCGCAACCTTGATCCAATTTTTAAATCAATTTTCAAATTTTATAATGCAACATATTGTAAAAACTATGAGTTATTAAAGAATATTTAAAAGTATTGAAAATGTTCAGAATTTTACTGTAAAAAGATAATCTAAGATGCACTTGGTAGAATCACATTATACTGACTCATCCTACTGCAAGGCCCTGCATTAAAACCAAATCTAGGGTTAAGGGTAGGTGAGCAATTTGTGCTTGTCGATCAGTTTAGTTCGGAATACATAATAACTTTTTTTTTAATAAGGATGCACCACACATCATATTGCTGAGAGTGTGAGTGGAGGATCATCCAGTCTAATTTAATTGATGGACAATATTATACAGTTAGTGGATGTTGAATGGGTTGTCTATGAACTTGGTTTGTCTGGTAGGCCATTATGGGCGTTTGGTGTCATGCTGATGCTAATCTGATTTCATTGTTAAATTATTTTTTACCAATTTTTATTTTTTCTATGCATATAACAAATTAAAAAATTAATAAACATTGGGGGCCACCCCTACATACTTAGTATACCAACCCTGTCTGTCACTACACTTTTGCCACTTTATCCTTTGGCGATAAAGTTAACAATAGTAAATCAACTCTAGTATAGGAACAATGTTAGTATTGTTTTTGTTTACTAGCTTTTCTTTATTTAATTTAATGATGCTCTATTGTCATTTATAAGACAGTTCAGTTAAGTTTGCTGTCTCATTCTATACAGTTTATTCCAGTTTTACCTATGTTAAATATTCTAAGGTACAAAATTAACAAACTCAGTGACCTATAATTGTTTATAAAATGATGAAGCTTTTAATTAAATGTTCTTTGTTGCCTTTAATCGGGAACAACACTTTCATGATGTTAAATATGATTTTTTTTAATACCTCTCATGTAACACAGTCAACATTTAACATATGTAAAAGTGTTTAACTGTTCTGTATCACTAAAGTAAGGAACTTGATACTTTTACATTATTATGTAAAACATATATATTTAACTGATGTTACAGTGAAGTGTTTTGTTACATCAGAAAATTAAGCCTCTATTTAGAGAGTAGTGTTTGAACAATGAGTGTGCTCTTATGTAGGACATTGCTCAAGGTCATCGTCATATTTTTCAGGCATATGTGTTTAACTATTTGTGTTGATATAATTGCTTTACTCAATACAGCCTAAGAAATTCATAATAGATTACTTGAATAATCTTATCACCACCCTACTGTTGACTGTGGATTAAGATTTCATAAGTGTTGATAATCTCTTGAAAAATATTGTTAACCGTTTATTTCTGAAAATGAAAATGGATAGTATATTAATGTAATATTTACTTTAGTAATTTATTAATCAGTCATAGTTATTAATCCGCAGTTTATTACATTTAATTGTAAATAATTAAATTGGACTGCATATAGATTTTCTTCTGCAAAATATTTGTACTTTGGTTGCTGTTATTAAAATTATATTCGTTCAGTGTGGATATGTAGGTTTTGTTAATGTCCTAATATGTATTATTCATAATGCCTTCTGTATTCAAGTGTGGTTTCTTTAGTTTTTACTTTAGTTTTTTCTTACAAGTTTAATATTCTTAATCAAATTGAGTGTTTTTTTATTTTTAAGGTACCATTTGTCAATTATAGGTATCAAATCAATTAACTGAGTTTTAGAGTGAAGACTGTTGCTTACTGAGGTCAATGGATTCTTATAAAGCACTACTTATTAGTTGTTCAGTTTTTACCGAAATTATAAGATGGTTTTTGCTTAATTTAAAAATAAATTGACTTACGCATCTATTTTTAAACTACATTAATCATAATATATGTATGAATTAGACATTTATAGGTGTTAATTAGCCAATTCATCCAACTAACAAATACTGACCACAAAGTGTCATTATACAGCGGTGTAGGAGGTCTCTGGCAGCTGGCCATTGATGAGTCTAAATATAGCTTCAGTTGGCTTCCTATACATTGGGTTACATTAGTTGGCATTTTGTCAGAAAATCCTTCCGTATATTCAGCCTTAAGATTGAAATTAAGGACAGTATATTCATGTTAGGACGTTTTGTTGTTACAACTATTAGTTTCCAGTCTTCTCATTTGAAAGCTCCAGGTATAAATAATTAGAAAATCTCATCAATACTAATTGAATCAGGAAAAATATTTGCATGCCAGGAATGGATTGTGCTTTTTGTGAATCGTAATGATATTTGCTTTTTTCAAAATTAATGGACAAAATCTTTTTTTAAATGAAAAATTTATCAGTTTGCCAGTGGCATTTAACAAGTTCAGGGACACACAGTGTTCAAGTGTTTAAGGAGTCACACAGACATTCTCCTGTCATAAGAAGTTTTATTTGAGATAATCCTCTTGTAACGTGCTACCTCCTGTTCTTCTTACGTAGGGACCAAGGCCAATATTCAATGCCATCATACTTATATGAATGGCTGGGTTTTTAGTTTTATTATCAATATAACTATTTCACTGGCTCATACAAATATCTCACCTTAGTACTATACATTATATCCTGGTAAAACCGCACTGTCTGGCATCCAGATATAAACACTACCCATACACGTATAGCGGTAATGACCCACCTGCCCATCCATACACGGACAGTGGTAATGATGGATACACGGACCGCAGATGTATGTGTGGGTGGAGTAGGTGGGTAGTATGTCTAAGTATAGGCAAGTGGGGTTTTTAATGGGGGTGATTATGAACTGGAGCTAAATAATACAGCAGTTTGTGTCCGTTAATAGTTTAGCTTACAGTCTTGAATGTACTTTGCAGCACGCTTCTGCTGGAACTGTGGTGGGAGAAGTTCTCCGTCTCTCTCTCACTACCCACTCTACTCGCATTGGGTTTATGTTTACTACATATTGGTTTGAATGATTATTTTCTGCTGAAATTAAATTGCTAGCATATAAACAAACCAGTTGCAAATGTAGTGAATGTATTTTTTTATTTTATGGGTTATGAAGCTGAAAGTACCAGCAACAGACATCGTAATAAAAATACAAAATTTAGTTGGCTAGCCTTAATTCAACCTATACGTGTCAGCTATACAAATTCTTCAATTAAATAAGGTGAAGTCTTGATTAAGAATAATTGTGACCATAACTGGCACCTCTAGCACGTAAAACTAAGTCATCAATCAAAGAAAAATAAATAGGACCAATTATATCGTATTATCTCAAAGATTTTTGCAAAATAATTAATCTTTTTACTTAAGAAAATAATGAAAAGGTAACCTTTTACAATATTCTGATCAAAAACAAATGTTGTCACCATATTTGCAGTATATTGGCAGTGAAAATAATAAGAACTGCTAACAAGTGTACAGCTACAACATGTGACCTTGTGAGGCGGAAAGTAGGTGTACAACTCATTAAACAAATCAGTCTCAGCATTGAGATGTCAAATGGGTTGTGACTTCACTTAATTGACTTGTCAAGCTCATTGTGAATTAATTCATCAATCAAACATCATGATACTTAAAACATTATTGAAGGCTTTGGCTCAGTATGAATCACTATTTGTTGTCGGGTCAATCCATTTCAAATCACCCAATAAAAATAAAATTAGTTGCTCAACATTTTTAATTTGCCTAATTTTCTTATTATGAGTTCCCTATGGGTAGACAATCACAAAACTTACTTAGAAAATCATCAATTGTTACTTTTTAAGACCATAAAAGTTTAAGAAGGAAAAGAGACTCACTACTAATATTTTATTTCTTTGTTGAAAACTAATATAACTACCAACTGAAAAAGTTTTAGCCCTGAGAATGCTCTCCTTTTTTTTCTAGAGCTTTTCAAAAATGGCCGAAAGCCTAATAATGTAAGTTTTCTAGGGTTAATAACTAAAAAGGGACTGAATGAAAATAAATGAAAATTTTGCAGAATGTTCTTTATACAAATAGGAATATCTCATAAAAAAATTATGACTGAGACTTAACTACATTTAGAGATATACAGCATTGAATTTCAGTTAAAAGCGCTACCTTTTTCTCGTGTGTGCGTGCCAAGTTAGCAAACAAGGTATTAAAATACATTGTTTAAGTTATGTTAGTTTATTTTTAATCATTATATAACTTAACAACAAATAATCAAAGATTTTTAATTTTTACTCTTGAATAAAAATATGCAGTGAGAATAGGTAAGAATTATAATTCTTCAACTTAACTTACCGATACAATTTTTTTACTACACTTGCATACAGTATCCACATAATATTGTTCTTCTGTGCATTTAGATTTAAAACATTGGTTTCAATTACTTGTTGGCTGCAATTTTCATCAGCGAATTTAATAAAGATGATATTTCATTACATAGTTTCTCATTTATGTTATGTGTCCTACCAGACACAGTTGTTAGTTCCAGTGGAGTCGCCTTTAAATCGCACTATTTTCTTAGCAGGCACCCAGGCAGTGTCATTTTTGGAAAGCTGGAAGGCAGTTTTTGGTCCAGAAGGGTGAAAGAAATGCACCAATACATCATTGTTGACTTCATTTTTGTCTTCGATTTTACCAAGCCACCACTTGTCATCATAGATACAAGCAACATAGTCATTACTCATAAAAGATGATACATTTGTGAAAAGTATCGATGTTTGATGATCATCAAAGTTTGAGCCTGCAGAAGTAACAAAACATCTTATTTGGTTGCCACTTATGGGGATGTATCTGTGATAGCTTCTTGTTCCTTTCACTGTTTAACAGCATTCAAATCTCTCGGTAAGTTTTGTTTCCATTTGCTTGATTTCGGCTGAAGGAACAAAAATATACTGAACTCCAGTAATATTTTCTCTACAATATTTGAACATATCTTGTGAAGTCAGGATATGTTCAGTGTAAGGTCTTTTAAGTGAAGCTCGTGTAAATTCTCGTTTCGTGGTTCCCCCAATACCATCGTAAGAATTCTTCCCGTGTGATGAGGCAAAGAAATTCCATTCTGCTTTTAAACCAAAATCATTTTTGTGTAGGCAGACATTAATGAAGTTTTTCTTATTTTTGTACTGGCTGCTTGCTCCATCGCTATTTAGCAGCGATGGATTTAAAAAAAGGGCACTATGTTTACCATTTCAAAATTAGGGTTTATCTTCTTTATTTCACTAATTAGGTGATGTTGAAATGTGTACACAGTCGTGGTATTGTAATCAACTAATTACACAAATAGATTTGCAACATACTTTGCCTTGTTTTTTGAATTAGATGAGAAAGGGATGGAGAGTCGCTTGGGTATTATTCCAATGAAAACTTTGAATTTCATCCTGTACAGTAAATGTATAGTTTTCAGCAAAGTCCCCGATCACTAAACAACAAGTTTCTGTCAGGTTTTCTTTTGTTTCCTTAAAATATTGAGCTTGAGCTTTTGAGATATAAAGTGGTGGGATTTTAAATGCACAAGCTTTTCAACAAGAGAATGTAAAAATTCCTCACTGGGCATTACCTGTGTTATGAGCTCAGCTCTATCGGTTTGCACCCATTGTTTAAAAACTACTTCATCAGGTAAGATTTCAAGTTCATTTTCTAAGACATCAACTAGAGTATCTGGTCCAGGACATTTTTCACAAGAGTCGAGCATGCATTTTTCATTCTCAATGTCACAAACCATGATAGATATAAGGTCTTTATAATTGGCATTCAGCTTCGCTCCTTCGATCATAAGCTTTGCGTTTTGGTGGTGCTTACAAACACACACACTATGTGTACCTGATGAACCCGGAAGTACGCACCACTTTGGTCACAGGGCGCAAAACATAGAGCGACCAATCTTGTGATCAGGGTATTTCTGTTTATAGAGGCTATAGAGCTCATTCAGTGAGAGAAGAATTAACCTTTTCTGCTTATGCACCCTAACATTGTCAATAAAAGTTGAAACACACTCTTTTTTACCAGGACATAAGCAACTATTTTCATCATCCTCGTAAAATTCTTTTACACTATTTTTAACAACTTCACTTATTTTGTTGATAATCTATCACCATTTCTTTTTGATAGATGTGGTAAGATATCTTGATCCTTTGTTAGCTGTCTTGTTAACTTTACCATGTATTCAGAAGCACCGAATTCCTGAATTATTTTTTGCTTTGACCATGATCTTGGCAAGAGACTAATTATTTTAATTTTATCATCTTTACTAGAATCTTTGAAATGTTCTGTACTACTTTGACTTGGGGCTTCTAAATCTTTATGGAAAGATTCTTCCAATTTTCTCTTAACTGCACTTGTAATTTTATCAGTTTTTCTTTGTAAAGCTGACAGTCGCTGTTCTGTGTTAAGCTTACTTATTTTACACAAAGGAGATAGTTCCAAAGTTTCACAAATGGATTCTACTTCATGCAAAGGGTTATCCTCAACTAATTCAAAAGGCTGAGGATGGAATTCAGGGTCATTTTCAACACAATCCACCTCTTCTTCAACTGGTTTCTCAACAAATATTTTTGTTGCACATGTTGGACATAGAGCTTATCCAGGAATCAGGTTGATATCTACATTTTTTCTCTTTGAAAGGTGATCCATAAGTATTTTACGCAAACCATTCTTAACTGGTTTTTTGTGGCAACCAAATGGGTCACAACATTTTTTCCCATAAATGTGGTTGTATTTGTCTAAATATTTATCTTTGTGGTAGTGGCAAATATTAGTAATTTCTTTCGAAATTCTTAATTTTAGCAAACATTGTTCTTCAGCTGACAAGTCACTCACCCTAATTAACTCTTGAGGCACTTCTTTAAATAAATAAATAAATAAAAATGCCTTTATTTCCAAGCGTTTCTCAGATACATCTGCTTTTCAGAACAACTTTGGTCAATTAAAATGTAGAGCTTACGTTAAATAAATAAATACAAAATATTAAATAATAACTTAACACTAAATAACAATATAAGAACAATAACCACATTGCTTGTCAGTTTCTACAACCTACAGACCTAAATATTTTCAGACAAAAGCAATCTAATTTTTCTTTTAAAGGTATTACTTGCATAAATTTTTAGGTTGTCAGGGAGGTCGTTATACAACTTAGGGCCAAAGTAAGTAAAGCTCTTTTTACCAAATTCTAATTTAACTTTCGGGAAGTGAAGATTCCTACCATGGCGGGTGCCCCGTTGAGAAACCTCTTCTCGGAATATAAGCTTCTCACGAAGGTACTGAGGCTCGCTGAGCATCAGCACCCTGTGCGTCATGCAGCACGTCAACATCCTACACACGGCTTCCATGGGCAGTAGGTTGGCTGCCTCACGATAGGCAGTCACGTGGTCAAATCTCCGTAGACTGTAAACAAAGCGGATGGCTGAGTTTTGAAGCCTCTGGATCCGACCAACGTCCTCCCCCGAGATGCTGTTGCCGTATGCAGGAAAACAGTAATAAAATACTGAGAGTATCAGCGACTGCATGAGCTGAAGCTTTGCGGTCTCTGGAAGCAAACTTCTGAACCTGTACAGACCCCTCAACCTTCCTAAAGCACGCTGGGAGGCATGAGTGACATGCTCGGTGAACGTAAGGCCATTGTCCAGTACGACACCGAGCGTCTTCACCTTATCACACACAGCCAAACTCCCGCCATCCAGCGCAATTGCCACTCCACTCTCGCTGAGGGTCTGTAACAGATCATGTGGTGCGGTGTGCAGAACAGTGCACTTGTCCGAGTTGAGTGTCAGCCCATTGATAGCTGACCACCTTGAGATGTTCTCTAAGTCAGTATTTATTTGATAAAAGGCTGTTCTGATGAGCCCAGCCTCATAGGACAAGTGCAACTGAGAATCATCTGCGTACAAATGCGCAGTACAACTTTGTACACAGCTGGGGAAATTGGCTGTGTACAAATTAAACAGAATTGGGCCCAGGCAGCTGCCCTGCGGAACGCCCCACTGCTTTCGGAGGGGGTTCGATGTCCCACTTCCCACTCTGGTGACCTGCAGTCTGTCTCCGAGGTAATGCAGTCTTTCTTGTAATGTTCTTTATGGCACTGTTCACTTATTAGTTCACCCACAAAACAACTCATATTTAATGTTATTAATTATAAGCTAAAACACTACAGAGCATTGACAATCCAAATTTTAAACAACACTGACAGGAAATGATCACTAGTCAAAGAACTATCACCAACTGAGCTTCATCTATGTCCAAGCATTGAATGTGAGGGGGGGGGGGTTCATGTCACCACTTGCAGGGACATGCAAGTACAGACAGGCTGTATTAGTTGCAGTTGTCTACACCTCAATCCCTGCAAAACTCTCATTGACTTGTTGCAACATGATACCAATTGTGTAAGATTATGAGTAACTATTTTAAAATATTCCTCAGGTACTAACATATATTTTTACATCATGTATTTTATAAAATGTATTTAATAATATTATATTTTAGAACATAAATTACAATGCATATACATTTTGACAGTATAATATATACAAGCAAATTATTTTTCCTAAATTGCGCAAGTGCTATTTTGTGGTTATGAGTATTGTTTATTTATACCATTATTTTTCTGGTTTTAAATAATTTTTATTGTAAATCCTAAGTAGGTTTAAATAAGGAATATAATGTTTTGAGCATTAAATATAAGTTTATTGTTAACATAATGATTTAAACAAGCCCTTGTTTGCTAACTTGGCACGCACACACGAGAAAAAGGGTAGCGCTTTTAACTGAAATTCAATGCTGTATATCTCTAAATGTAATTAAGTCTCAGTCATAATTTTTTTATGAGATATTCCTATTTGTAGAAAGAACATTCTGTAAAATTTTTATTTATTTTCATTCAGTCCCTTTTTAGTTATTAACCCTAGAAAATTAACATTATTAGGCTTTCGGCCATTTTTGAAAAGCTCTAGAAAAAAAGGAGAGCATTCTCAGGGCTAAAACTTTTTCAGTAGGTAGTTATACTAGTTTTCAACAAAGAAATAAAATATTAGAAGTGAGTCTCTTTTTCTTCTTAAACTTTTATGGTCTTAAAAAGTAACAATTGATGATTTTCTTCCGAGATTTTCCAGAACAAGTTTGACTGACTTTTTTGCACAAAAGAAACATTATTATAATGTCAAATTGAAGTTCATTTTATGCTGAACACACTGGTTTTTGGATTATTCTGACATCTTTAAAAATAGCTTGGCAATTAAACTTTTCGCAAACCGTGTATTTTACTAAAATCTGCAAAACCGCCATTTTAAAAATGGCCGCCAGGAAAAAACTATGGCTTGTAAAATTTTTTCAAATAGTGTTTTGTGATTGTCTACCCATAGGGAACTCATAATAAAAAATTAGGCAGATTAAAAATGTTGAGCAACATGACCTGGGTGATTTGAAATGGATTGACCCTGTCCAGATAATTATTGTTATTTTATGTTTTGCAAACTACAAATTTTTGCTATGTTTCAAACATTATTAACAGTGTCAACTTTAATTAAAATTGGCCGGAAGAAATATATCCAATTATATTTATTTTGAAGTTTTTATGTAGAATTGTTTGGCTTTTAATAATAAAATATGGTCATTAAATAACAACAAATTTAGATAAAATATAAACAGGATCTTTGTAAAATAGAAGAACTATCAGGCAAGCGTATTTATTAGGCCTACACTAGTGAAATATGTAAAATATATACCATTCCCTCTTTAATTCCTTTTTTTAAGTATTATTAATTCATAAAAACTTTGTAGAAATGATACTTTGTCTTTGAGTTCAAACATAGTGAGATGTGATTATTTTTGTGAGGTTTTTTTTTGTAAAAGAGAGCATTACCATTTAAATATTCAGGAATATAAATATAGGCCTACTGTTTTTGCTAGATAAATATAGTGTCATCTATTTATCAACCAAATTTTGGATTAATATTTTGATACCCATTATTTATTGATTTAGAATAAAAGTTAATTAGAAAATTCTGTGCTACCATCTTTTGTGATCTTATCTCAATATTTATCAAACTCGTTAGCTTTAACGAATTGACTAAAGCACTGACGATTTGCTGGATATGATACTTGACTTTATAGAAAGCACTGGCTTTTAAATAGTTTTTAAGTTTAAAATTTTTTATTTGATAGCTTATCTTTGTGTTTGGATATCCATCAGCACCATTTGTTAATAGTTCTCATTTGTTATTCAATAAAAAAAATAGCTAGACTTTCTTGAGAAAGAATAATTAAAAGCTCCTATATTGCACATTTTTACACATTCCATTATTGCAAGCTAATCGGCTAAGGTTTTAGACTGCAAAGTACAAGGTCAAGGTTGGAACCCCATACTGATCTAATGGCTGGTACTTTCCTTGTTGGATGAAGTTCAAATATAGAACACAGTTTAAATCATCTTCTTTCTTGCAGTGTCTTTAAACTGGATAAAGATAAACTAATATTACTTTCTTTTCATAGACTGGCCTGAGATAATTAATTCTGTAGGAACCACTGTATTTTTAATTTTAAAAAATGTGTAAAACATGTTTGCCTAATTTAGTGTGACTGATAAAATCCTGGTATAAACCTTTACTTTTCTTCTTTGCATGATTAAAAATCTCTTTTTTGATTCTTTTGGCTTTTTTCAATGTTCTTGCGGAAACCTGCTCGGCATTAGAATGAAATGTACTTGAATGTTAGAGCAGATTTTAACACATTCAGTGCTAAAGCCGTATTTTTTTCACCATGTGTGGCTGCATATATATAAGTTAAAAACTTTCCCCAATGGCTGAACATTTTTTTTTTTTTTTTAATTATTTTTCGTGATTGTGCAATGTCAATTTATGACTGTCAGAAGAAGTCTGTATTTGTCGAAAGCTCAAAATAATTAATTTTTATGTATGGCCGTCTAGTCGGTCATTAGCCTCTGGCGAAAGACTGCCAAAAAATTAATGTCCAAGATTTTTTTTACACCACTTTATTTTGTAATAAACTAGTTAGTAATATAAGGAATTAAGTAAAACAAATGAAAAAGATTAAAAATCACTATTATCAGGTCCATTTCTAACATTTCTTTCACAATTAGACTTATCTGAGATAAATTTTTTGAAATATGCTACAAAACACAATTCAAGTTGGTCAGGGCAGGGTGTTCGTAGAACATAAATACAGTATTTTAAATGTTTCCTTCTTTAAATGCAACCACTAGTGGTTGGACGGCTTGGCCGACTTTACGGCCACGTAGCACTGTATGTGTTAAGAATCAGTGAAAAAAAGCTATTTAGCTATCCCACTTTTAAAAAGTGATTACATACATACTTAAAAAAATTGTTTATCTTTGAATAAATCCTGTATTGACATAAATTTTCTTTTTATGTACAGGGGCAATGGGGACTGATGCTAGAGGCCCAGAGAAGATGCTTCCACGTCTCCCCACTCGTGTCCGCTGCCGCCAAGGTGGCTATGAGCAAGTTCGACTCCAACCAATACCTGCCGTATGAAAAGCTCAACAAGAATCTGGGCGTAATCCGAAAAAGGTTTGAGTTTTAGGTTTTTAAGTATGTTGTAACATATATTATGTCCTTAATAATGTTTTAAATATATTTGATGGGGTACGCATAGAAGGTGTAGATGGTGAGGGAATTGATCGGTGGTTGAAAAATTGCAAGATACTTCCAACCAGGTGCAGAGTTTGAGTTTTTTTTGTATTATTATAATAAGCCTAGTTACTTAATGTTCATTTCTGAGTTTAATTAAAGTTAAACTTAATTAGTTTATCAACTACTCTTGTTTAACTAATTAATAAACAATAGTAGTTGAGGAAGAAAGTTTTTTGTTTGCAATCCGATTGTTAAGTAGGTTTGAGTTGACACAATCTCAGTTGCTGTGTACTAACATGTTCAGATCGTGTCTTGCAGTGACGCTATGAAAGTCTTTTCATCTCTCTAAAACATCAAAATTAGAATTGAAAATGACCACCTCTGGCCAACAATTTATTCATTGTAAATTGTATTGTTAATATAAAGGTCAACACATTATGACAAGTGCCTTTTAGTAACTATTACCGTTGATTTTATAAGCACATGGATAGATTTCCTATCCAATTTTGAATTTTGTATCTCAAAATATCAGCTGTTTTGTGGTCTGTTGTGGAGCTGTAGTGTAGTTCTATAATGCAATTTATGAGTAGGCTAGCCAGAAACATCAATATTTTACATTACAAAACTGTTGGAAGTTTATGTAGCAGACATAATGTGGTGAATTAAATGGAGAAACTTAAGTAGAATAGAAAAAGAAACATAGAAACAAAGTAAACATACTTAACCCACCAAGCACCATAAGTATTTCTCCTCGAGTCAAATCAATTTATCTTTAATTAAAGTTTGATATTTTACAGAACATTTTTGGACTGACAAAATTAGTTCTTTATTTATTTAGTTTAGGCGAGATTGTCCTTGTAACAGTGAAACAATCAGAATAAACATCATTCTAGTAACCTTTGGCCATGACTGATAGTGCAGAGACAACGGTTCATAGAAGCAGTAACCTCATTTTGTAATCTGTTCTTTGAACTTTGCAATAACTTTGCATGAGCAGAGGGTTCATTTCCGCACTAGCTGTGTTTCTTTATCAATGTAGTACATTGTTATCAGCAATTTTCAGTAGTGTTATTGTAATTTCTATAGAAATTGAATTACTTTATTAATCTACTTTGTGAGGACTTGAAAAGAACTTTCTATCTACTCTAAAATCAATAAAAGTTATGGGATAGGCCCAGGAAATAAATTTAAAGAGTATGATTTTATTTAGTACGAAATTAAAATTAGAGACCCAGAAAATGTCTGAGTGTCAATCATACTGTATTTGGCTGATTATCTCAATGCATATAATTAAAATATCTCTTGAAATTGTACTCACTCATCTTGAATTCTCCGGAATCATAGAACTTAATGAAATTTGGAGGGAAGTTAGTTTTTGTATCATAGAGACTTACTAAAAAAGGATTTCTTGAAGGGTTACAAACAGCCCATCAACGTTTCCTTTTTTCCCATAAGAGTAACTTTGAAATTAATTTAATCATTTATTTCAAACGACTGATACAAAAAAATTAACATGACACAAAGGCTTGGCTGGTTTGCTTTTCATTGTGAAATTTGTATGGTAATTTCTACTAACTCTGACATGATTCCATTACTTTGGATCACCCTAAAGTAGACTTAGGGTTTTGTAGATTACATAAGGAGAACGGTAGATTGAGCTTTTATATTGATGTGATGGTAGAGAAAAATGGTAAGCAAGCCTAGAAAACCACCCCATAGGGAATAGTATATATGTCTGAAATAACTCAAAAGTGCTGTTATTTTACATTAACCTTTTCTAGAAATTTATTTCTTATTACTTTTATTACAGTTTTACTAAAAATATTAACAATTAAGGGGATATATTCATAGTACAACTAAGTTGGATATATGTATAAATCTTCTTCGAATTTACAGAAAGAAAACAACACAAATTTTACTTAGTACATATATATATATATATATATTGGGGATCAAGCTATTAATACACTGCAAGCTTCTGGAGCTTGAGGTCCGCATACTCAAGGACTAGTGATGAGGCAAGGCGAGTACAAAGTACTTGCTGGACCCGAGTCGTTCACACCAGACTTGAGTCAGAATGAGTCGACTGCGACGGGCACGATGCTATTGCATACAGACAAACATAAGGTGTGGACTCGGTATTGCCTTCATCTATCAATTACGAAACTGAGTCAAACCAACTTGTGTGATTGGCTTAGGTTATTGTAGGCCAGCCAATCAGCAATCACATCTTGGGCTCTGTCCGAAATTTCCCGACTATTGACGAAGTATCACGAATATGGAAACGGAGGTTTAGCATGTTATTAGGTTATGTTTATTTGTTTAGGTTTTCATTTAGTAATTCACTTTGTATTGTAACATCTAATATGGTTAACTGTTCTGTTTATTTTATAAATGGATCGGTACTGGTGGCACAGTGCTGTAACCCAGCTACTTGGGGACAAAGTGTTTTGGAGATTGTAGGCGATAGGTTGGTTATATGCTCGGTCCTCTTAATACCGACACGGCGTCCGCTCAATGGTTGCCATCAACGTAGACACTACTAGAGAAGTCTGGGGTGTCCATGTTAGATGGAAGTCAAGGTTCGGATGTTGTATAGGGAAGAGAACTGAGTGTCAGACTTGTCAGTTAGCTGAAAATCAGAATAACACTACGTGGTTCAGATTCCATGCAAAGCTCCATAGTTGCCCTGGCTATTGGGCTATTAATAAATAGTCCTTTCTGAGCTAAGTCGAGCAGTTATAGTAACAATGACTACGCTCGTTCTCTACACTCATTCGAAATCCATATTCGCCGATATCTTGATGTTTCGGCGTCTCAAGAATAAATAAAAAAAATAAATAATTTTCCTTTAATGGTTAGTACCATTAAAAATAATAAATTACTTTCACAATCTAAAATTGTTACATTCATTTTCTCAATCAAGAGTTTTAAACTAGGATTATTATTATCATATTGTAAGTCTAAAATGAAGTAAAATGTTGTATAATTTATGGATTGATTACCATACAATTACATATTAAACTAACATCGTTTACTGGAATCGTTTAAGTTTTATAAAGTTACTAAGTTAAATTCACTTAGGATAGGTCTGTACTGTACTCACACTAGATTTTTAGCAATGTACTCGGTCTCATGAATCATTACAGAAACTAAACAAGCATTCCAAGACTTGATCTTGTCAATTTGTACTCGGACTCTTTCACTTTTACAAATCTAGAAATGGCGTCTGAGTCCAGGCCCAAACTCAAACAGCGCTACGCTCCCAACCCCTCAGCCACGGCAAGGACACAGAGTCCGAGTACTTTGTACTCGAGACCAGTACTCAAGTTAGGTGTGTACTCAATTACGATTGACTCGAGTCGCTCTAGTACTCGACTCATCTCATCACTATCAAGGACCATGCTGGAAATTTATTGATGTTGTGATGCAAATGATCGCACTAGAATAAAATTTTTTTCAAATAAATGAAAGAGGTAAGTGGTGTAACCTTAGGCCAACCGCATACGCACATTGGTTTTGAAGTTTGACCACAAGGTGTTACATTGGAGAAATGCGAACTGGCTCCAACACTGTCACGAGTCATGCAGCAAAATGTCTCACCGTGACATGTGCACAACTGGTGGTGCAGTGCTGTAACCCAGCTACTCGGGGACAAAGTGTTGAGGAGAATGTAGTCTATAGGTTCTATGCTCAGTCCTCTTAATACAGATGCGGTGTCCACTTAATGGTTGCCATCTACCAGAGAAGTCTAGAGTGTCTGTGTTGGATGGTAGTCACGATTCGGATGTTGTGTAGGGAAGAAAACAGAGTTTCAAACCTGTTTTACCCGAAAATCAAACCAACACAATGTGGCTCGGATTCCACGTAAAGCTTAGATTCCACGTAGTTCCTTAGTTGCTCTGACTATTGGGCTACTAAAATATAGCTATTTCTAAAGAACAGTCAACCTTAGTTAGTAACAATGACAACACTCATTCATCTACACTCATCACACTCATTTGCCCATATTTTGACGATCAACATCTTATTAATGAATAATAACACAATGGCCGGTCCAACTCATGTCTCGAATCAAAGCACCTTTTAATAATTTAATCGAGTATGCATAAAGTGTCAATATATCCATATTTTCTGTTCTCGTCTGCCACTGGAGGTTAACTCATTGTCCTGCCAATAAGTAGTGTTTTGTATTTTTTAATTTGGTTTTATGTTTTCAAGATCACCAAACTCAGTGTTAGCAGACATAAGGCTGCAAATATTAATCTCACCATGACAAATTAATACAATTCACATCAGATTTATAAGGCTTTATGAAATCTCCTGCGAACCATAAATATCCCATTGTTGGTTAATCGGATAAACCCAGTTGTAAAACAGGTTTTTTACTTAGTATCCGGAAAATTGCCATAGCAGTACTATGTGATTACTTGAGGCAGATCTAAGTTGAACCTCAGCCAGCATCACTAATGTGGGTTAGCAAAACGAGCTCAGAAGTTGAGTTGTGCATTGCCAGCTTAGGTATAAATTCAACAAGACCAGTTATCACTCTCTAACCCTTTAAGTAACTGAAAGGCAGGAGTCCTAGGAACCCACAGTGAAGGGGTGGTTGTTTCAATTTGACTAAAGTGGAATCTAGCAGTCAATTCCATCCAACTTACGCAACTTTTATAATCAACCCCAGTTAGTTTTCAATAATCAGTTTGTGTTTCAGTACTTTTTAATAAAAATTTTCAAACTATGCCTGCCTAAAGTAGTTGAGGGTTCAGTGTTAAAGTTAGTGTTTGATTAATTCAGATAATAATTCCTTGTTGTAAGGTATAGAAAGTGTTTTGGTTGAGAGTTTGAAAAATGTAAGTTTCTTAATATAGGAGTTTTGAAATTGTCTAGTGAGAATTGGTGGAAGTATACAAAAATGATTGTTCTTGTGTGGGAGAGTCACATAACCATAGTAAATTGGATGGATATAGAAATGCACCAAAGATACACAACGTAGAATTTTTAACTTGGCAGAAAGTGTACAGTAGGCTACTGGTATGTTTTGTCGTAGCTCAAAATATCCCACAGCGCATACATATTGGTTGCAACATTTTGACGTGATGAAACGTTGCAAGACAGAAGTTCTCCCGGCCTTATGCGTGTAAATGACTAACTCAATAAAATTTTTTTTGTAATGAAAGGGAATCTTTATACGTACATGAAATAATGAAATAATGATTTATTTCCCAACAAAAATTACAACTATACATTTTCTTAAAATTTAAGGGAAATGTCACTGACTACGTATCCAGTAGTGTGGCCAGCGTTACAAAAAGGAAAACTAACTAAATAATACATTACACAAACTTTTGAGTCTAGTCCTTACTATACATTTAACTGCCATCCTCCGTAGCGTCTGTCAAGAAAAGAATTCGAAAATGTACAAAAAAAAGATTACATCCATTTTAATAAGCAATGACTTAAGTTCTACGAATTACAATAATACAGAGTAACAAGTAATCAAACTAAAATCTCCATACAAATCAAATCAATACATCAAATCTCCAAAATTCCTTTTATCTATAATGAACAGTTACATAAACAAACAAACAAACAAACAACAACAAAATCAAACCAAAACATCCAATAAAAATATATTTCTGGAAATGATAATAGCCATGGTTTTAGATGCTTGCAGAAAGAGGTAAATTTATTACATTGTTTTATGTTGTGTGGAAGTCTGTTAAAAAGTTTAGGGTCTGCATATTCAAATGTATGTCTAAAAATTTCTTTATTAACTTTTGGTGTCTGGAAAATTCTCTGATTATTACTTCTCGTATAATGTGATAAATTAAAAGATCCTATATTTCCACTTCTTAGATAAAAAATTCGTAATACTTTAAAGCAATAGAGATGTTGTACTGGTAATATGTTTAATTGCTGAAATAAAGGGAAGAAACTCTCTCTAACTTCCTTTTTTGAAATAATTTGAATATAATGATTCTGTGAGATTCTTAATTTTTCTATATATTTTTTTGAAGTTGCTCCCCAGCATGCTATTCCATATTGTAGTTGAGAATGAATCAATGCAAAATATAAAATACGTAACAAAGAAGGGTCACAAAGGTTTTTCAGAAAATAAAATTTTCTGATGCTAAACTTAATTTTATTGTGTAAATTTGAAATTTGCTTTTCCCATGACATTCTTTTGTTAAAGATTACTCCCAGGTACTTAAACTTATCTTACTTTTCAATAATTTGACAGTTACAGTGAATTTCAGGACATTGATTATTATGATAAACAAGTTGATTACGGAAATAAAAAGATTTAAAATAAAAATTTATGTATTTGGTTTTACTCACGTTAACTATCATCTGGTTATGCATGCTCCATTTTCTAAGGAGGTTCAAGTCTTCGTGAATAAATGCTTCAATTTTATCTATGGAATTATGAGAATAAAAGAATGCTACATCATCAGCAAATGCACTGATGTGTCCATGAAACCGTTTATTTAGTAGGTCATTTATGAAAATTAGGAATAGGGTTGCAGATAGGACTGAACCCTGTGGAACACCTGCTTTCACACTTCGGTATGAGCTCAAACAATCTCCCACCCTGACTTGTTGTTCTCTACCAAAGAGAAAACTTTCAAACCATTTTAAAGATACTCCTCTTATTCCTATAGCCTCCATCTTCGAGAGTAAAATATTGTGGTTTACTAAATCGAAAGCATTTTTGAAATCTATAAACAGTCCTGTGGCTTTTTTATTCTGATTAAAACTATTATATATTTGAGATGATACATTCAAAAGGACGTCTTCTGTTGATTTACCCTTAGTGAAACCATATTGATTTTTACTAAAAAAGGAACAATTGTTCAGATATCTTAAAAGTCTGTTATTAACTAGTTTCTCCACAATCTTGAAGAAGACACAGAGAAGACTAATGGGTCTTATATTACTAATATGCGAAGAGTTATGCTTTTTAAAAATCGGTACTACAACACTTTCTTTCAGCTTGTCTGGAAAGATGCCTACACTAAAACTTAAATTTACAATATGAGTTAGTGCTTAAAGTACAATATGTAGCAATATTTTTTATGAGATATGTACTTAAATTATCATGACCTGTTGATTTTTTATTCTTTAAGGTTTTTTTAATTATTGCTAGTATTTCAAAATGTGTTGTTGGTGCATAAAAAATGAGTGCAACATTCTAGGCATTTCTAATTGTATGTTATGACTGATGACATTAGTGTTAGTTCCAGACTGTACAGGTGTTCGTTTATCATATCAGCTAGAACAGTTGGATCGGTAACAATGATGTCGTTGTCAAGCGTTATCTTATCTACAGTATTGGCTTTGGACGACCCAGTCAAACTATTTATTATCTTCCACTGTTGGGCAGAATCGCCATTTAACGTGTTAAACAGATTTCTATAATATTCATTTTTTACAAAATCTATTTCAAGTCTCAAATTATTGCAAAATTTGTTCCAATAATTAATGAAGCAGGTGTCATAAGGTCTGCGTTTGTAGATCTTGAACAACTTTCTTCTTCTGTTTAATTTATTAAGTATACTATTTGTAATCCATGGATTTCTTGCTTTATATTTGATTAATTTATCATTAATATAACTTTTTATGCAACTGTTCTCTAAAATACAAGTTAGCTTACTTATGAACTTATTATAACAATAATTGATATCATATTCTGATAAAATTTCGTTCCATTGAATATTTTCTAAATTATTTTGCAATCGGTTGAAGTCTATCTTTATTTTGACAAAAGGATCTTTTATCATTTTATTGTTAGATGAAAGTTTACTCGCTATAAAGGTTAATACTAATAAACAGTGATCAGTTAGTCCTATATCAAATCTTGCACTTTTAAAGGAACTTAAATCTTTATATCTAATAAAAATATGATAATGCACGTTGAGCATATAAATGTGTGTGATCATCACTTAGCTAAATATCCTCAAGTGACGCCTTCAATTAGTGAGACGAAACGTATTTGCTGTTGTGTGAACCCTGTAGGTAAAGGGGACAATAAGGTACTTCATTCAACTTTTATTCATTGTTAAACAATCTGTATTTTTTATCATCTTTAATGTTCCTGTTCGAACTTATTTACAGTAGTTATTTATTTATGTGTCTGTTATTTATTTATTTGTCTGATTTTATATTTGTGTCTGTTATTTTGTTCTGAGAGTTTTTATTCAATTGTTATATAATTTTTAAAATTCTAAAAAATTTACTTGTTGAAAATGAGTTTTACGATTGAGGAATCCACAAAGGGAAACCTTGTATCATTTTTAACAACTACAAATACAGACACTATAGAACTTTGAAATCAGGTGATATTTCTTGGCGCTGCCTAGGTAGGACATGTGGCGCAGCTATCAAGAGTGACGCTCAATTTACCTCAGTTAGTGTAACTAACAAAAAACACACTGGAGACCATTCCATAACGTTGAGATGCCTCTCGTCACCTGCGCCTCATACACCATCCACGTCACTCCGAGCACCCACGCCTAGCTCGCCACCTGTTCCCATCACGCCACCAGCTTGCTCTACACCAGCCCCTCTACAACCCACCGCATCAACACTCATCACTTTTGGAGATTAGGCTACAGAGGTCACCCGCTTAAAACAAGAGATCAAGAACCTGAAAAACGAGTACCAGAAGCTGCTAAATCATACCATGAATCGAATACTCGCTTGCTGGAGTTCACTGAGGAAATATTTCCAGTGACCAACTCATTACACCATGTCGATAAATCCGCTCTTTCCAAGACTGTGGACTGCGGTGTTCAGAGCGACCCGCCCTTCAACACATCAGATAATGCTGCGCCCACCGTTACAGACTCGAGTATGCAGTGCACTCTGCCGGCGCAACCCACTGACACTTCAGCTGAAGATCTTGAGCTTCTAGACCGCCTCAGGACCTCAATAGAAGTACTTGAGGCCGAAAATCAGCTCCTGAAGCTGCAGTTAAAAAATTGTTAGTGCGCGGTACCTATTGAGGACCAACCATGGAAGGAAGTAAAAAACAAGAAAAAAAGGACCAGTAAAAAAAACACCAAAATATCCAATCCGCAAAAAAAGAAAAAGAACATCCCTCATATTCAAAAACCATTAGCCTAGTTAATAACCTGTCACGACAATATGCTCCTAAGAAAAACAATAACAATTTAAAAAAACTGGAACTACCTGAAATATTCTCCAAAACACTGAACTTTCAGGTTATTGACATCGTGGGAGATACATTCTTACATATGAGACGCCGACACAGCATTGTTGGTATTTTAAGGCGAATATCAATCAATGGTTATATGAGTGTAGTCTGGTTACTAACTGAGTTCAACTGTTCCTCAGAAAGGGCAATTTATTAATATCCCAACAGCCAGGGCAACTAAGGGACCTACAGCTTTACGTGGAATCTGAACCACGTAGTGCTGGTCTGATTTTCAGCTAATTGACAAGCCTGATACTCAGTTATCTCCCCCACACAACATCCGCACAATGATTACCATCCAACATGGACACCCCAGACTTCTCTAGTAGTGTCCATGCCGATAGCAACCATCAAGTGGACGCCATGTCGGTATTAAGAGGACCGAGCATCCAACCTATCGCCTACAATCTCCCAAACACTTTGTCCCCATGTTGCTGGGTTATAGCCATGCTCGACACCTCGCCGGTCTGCTGCAGCAGTGAGTGGCATCAAAAACGAGAGTGAGTGGTATTTTTAAGCCAGGGGTCAGGCTACCGGACATTAAATTCAGCGATCCACCACAACCAAAAAGATGTAGCGCCTTAATCGCGGGCGCTAATGACATTGCATCCGGCGAACACCAGAGAATATATAAACTCCTGGAACAGCGCATCATCATCCAAAAAGGCGCAACTCAGTCAGTGTTGTGATCTTTGTACGAACAGTGTTTGGGAGATTGTAGGCGATAGATTCCATGCTTGGTTCTCTTAATACTGACACGGCGTCCGCTCAATAGTTGTCATCAACTTAAACACTACTAGAGAAGTCTGGAGTGTCCATGTTGAATGGTAGTCAAGGTTCGGATGTAGTGTAGGGGAGAGAACTGAGTGTCAGACGTCAGTTAGCTGAAAATCAGACCAACACTACGTGGTTCGGATTTCACGTAAAGCTGTAGGTCCCATAGTTGCCCTGGCTATTGGGCTATTAATAAATAGTCCTTTCTGAGCTAAGTCGAACTCAGATAGTAACAATGACTACACTCGTTCATCTACACTCATTCACTCCTCATATTCGCCCATATCTCTACGATCAGCGTCTTAGAGATGAATAATAATGAATCTCGACTATGCCTCATCGCCATGACTTACCTGCAGACCACACGGTGAATCAACAGACAGCCCTCACCAACAGACACATTGAAGAGCTGTGCATCAGATAAGAAGGAAGAACTATTTCAACACCATAGGAAGAAGGTGGTTCGCCTGTCATGGCATGCACCTCCGTATGCCGGGCAAAAAGATACTTGCTGACCTGCTGGTAAGGAGCCTGTTGAAGATGAAGATATTTTGATGTGGCGTGATTGTTAAAATTTTAGAACTAATCTGACGATTGCTATACGTTGTTATGTTCTGGCAATAAACGATATGATTTGATTTGAAATACCGTCATAATTTTAGCCAAATTATTGAAGGATTTGTTCCACATTCTGTATTAATAGCTTGTTGAACAAGCTGAATTTCGTTTGCCCACTAAATGAGGAAAATGCTCTAGTTTTTTTTTTTATTTTTTTTATTTTATTTTATCATAGAAGTTTTTTATTCTGGAATGTATTGTATTTTTTTTATATTCCATTATTTATTATACATGTTACAAGTATATAAGTAATACGTGTCATAAATATCCATGTTTCAAATTGAATTAATTAGATTAAATGAATTATATTTTCTGTTTATTGTTTCAACAAAAACCTATTTTATTTCATAGCCTAAATAAATGATAAATTGAGCCAAATTTCACTATGAATTAATAGAATGTTTGAATTGAAGCTCAATCTGAAATTTTATTTTTATTATAATAAAATATATTTATTGTATGTATATAATTATTTTGTATTAATTTAATCAAATTAAAAATATTGCTTATAATACCATTATTTCAATATTTATATAAACACTTGCACAGTCTAAAAAAAGTTTCTTTGAACAAAGGTTGATCAAATCAAATTATGTTATTTGACTAGACAAGGAAAATATATAAATGAGTAAAATTCTTATGAAATAATAATAATAAAATCTAAACATTGCTTATAATACCATTATTTCAATATTCTTATATAAAGACTTACATAATCAATAAAAAGTTTTTCTTTGAACAAAGGTTGATAAAATAAAATTATGTTATTTTATTAGACCAGGAAAATCTATAAATGAGTCAAATTTAGTACACTTTATCAAATTAGATTATAACACTCTTTAATAAGTACTAATTTATTTTTTTACTATCCGATACATAGTGTAAGAAATTACTATAAAGTGTTATGTAAGTAAATGGGTGATCAGTATATTTTGTTTGGGTTCTAAAACATTCCCCTTTTGAATTCTGCAAACTAATTTTGCCATATGTATTTTCAACAAGTACTTACCTAGTGTTGTATGGTAGGCTGAACAGGCCCCTCACCCTGTCGGAGAAAGTGTTGTACTCCCATCTGGATGATCCCGCTGGCCAGGAGATTGCGAGAGGCAAGACCTACTTGAGGTTACGTCCTGACAGAGTGGCCATGCAAGATGCCACAGCTCAGATGGCTATGCTGCAGTTCATCTCCTCCGGCCTGCCCAGGGTAGCAGTACCTTCCACCATCCACTGCGATCATCTGATTATTGCTCAGGTAAGAAAGAACCAACGGAAACTGGAAATAAATAAAAATGTTAGACAAAAAAATTGAAATCATGTCTATTATACTCTACATTATGACCAAAATAGTGAATAGTCTAGGATATACTACACTCAAATGTAATGCGTTGCATAAGCCTAAAACATACCAAATTGGATAAAGTACTGTTATATTAAAATTCTACACTATTGAACGTGTAACACGAATACAGTGAATAAAAACTAATGAACTGTACAGAGAGTTAGCAAGTAAACTCGAACAATGGCACTGTCTATGCATCAATAACATCAATCTGAAATGGGAGGGAGAGGTAGAGAGTAGTTTTTTAATTAGAATAATACGTGTTGGTACATATACAGTACAAGTAAACGTCACACAACAAAAATGTATAACAATATAAGCACAAAATGTACAAAACAAGTACAAAATGCACAAATATTATGGTGATCAATTTCGGTGAACCACGCTCACCTTCCTCAGAAGGATTCACAAAAGAATCTTTTGTGAATCTCTCTGGTCCGAGGTAGATGAGCATAGTTCACCAAAATCGATCACCATAATATTTGTGCATTTTGTACTTGTATTGTAATATTTTTGTGCTTATATTGTAATAAATTTGTGTTGTGTGACGTTTACTTGTACTGTAGATAGAGAGTGACAAGACAGATACAGTGACGTGAGGGTAGCACTTGTTACCCTGTCAACGGCGCAGGACTCACCCAAGCCCCACTACAGCATTCTAATCTGTCAGTAAACACATCGACTACACTAAATGGTGTTGAAAGTTGTAAGAATGCTTTTAATAATTAGTTACATTCATTTTCAGTTAATACAAACGTAAAGGAATTTGAACAGGTTGTCCCACCCACACCACATTTATTGATGTACAATATATTCTTTTAAAACAGAAGTTGCTTCATATGCAAGTAGTGGTTGCAAATAATAATAAAATAATGAAATGAGCTTATTAACAACTAACAAGTCATACATATAAATAAATAAAAATGCCTTTTATTGGAGTGTTACTCAGTATAAACTGCTTTTCAGTACAACTCAGGTTATAATACTACACTACTCTTGAACTATAAACTAAAAGTATATACAACCAGAAGACGTAATTAACCTAACGGCTTAAATATAACAATCATACATTAACTTTTTAATTTTACTCTTAAAAGTATTTACAGCACAAGTGTTTTTGACAGATGCGGGGAGGTCATTATAGACAGTGGGCCCAAAGTAGGAAAAACTTTTCCTACCCCCTCAAGTCTCACTCTTACGTAACTAAGATATAATAAGATATACCTTATAAACTATAATCTTACGTAAATTTTGATTTATATTCATACAAATTAGAACACCTTGTATTTTTTATGTTTTTTTGTGGGTTGTGTTTAGGCATGAGTTAATAACAATAGTACACATTGTTATAAATAAATAACAATAAAATGCATTTATAAGGAAGAAATAAATTAAATTTTTAAGTATGCGTATGTATTAATACATGACTTACAAAACAAATAAAGTAAAAACTTAAAAATTTTCCTAATTTAATGATAAAATAAATAAATAAATTGTTATGAATAAATAACAATAAAATGCATTTATAAGGAAAAATTTAATTAAATTTTGAGGTATGTGTATGTATTAATCCATGACATACGAAATAAATAAAGGAAAACTTAACAATATTCCGAATTTAATGATATAATTAATTAATCAAAGTAAATCATTACAATTGTATCTAAACAAGAATATTTACGATTGGTTTGTGATTATGCCTACCAGTGCCAAAAATTAAGAGGATGATGATATAAAAACGTAGGACCATCTACACAATATGGTTGTCTGAAATGTTTCAAGTATATCGTTCGTGTAAACAGATTTTTATATATTTTGTTTTATTATAATTTTTAATGGAATTTTAGGAGCTTTCTGTTAATTCAATACCACTACTTTTTCCGTTATTTCACTACCACTAAATTTGTTATTGTAATTACTGTTAGGTTAGGTCCGGTTAGGTTAGGTGGCTACTAAGTTGATCACAAACTGGTAAATCCAATAATTGACTTACTGCCGAATGCAAGTTCTTGGAAACCGGTAAGGCCAGCGATATTGGATTCCTAGCGGATAAGGAATTCCACAGTGGAGGTAAAAATGATTGGGGAACAGTTTTTAGAGCAATAGAATATTTATCAAGCAGTAGTGAATCAACGGAAAGAAAAAAAAGTAATGCTACTGAATTAAGGGAAAAGATCCAATTTTTATTTTACTCCCTTATTATTTTATATGCCTTGTTTGAGTTGTTACAACTGTGTAGTGTAAATGCATGAATGGTTGTAAAATCTCTTGTTAAGAAATGTTGAGACTAATTGAAACCTTTTTAGTCACAGCAAGTCAACATGTACTTGTCCAACAGTATCAAGCAAAATGTCTATCTGATTGTGCACATCTTGTCAATGGGTTTATAATAACCCAGGATACAGCCAGCCTATGACTATGACAGTTTTAGTAAATCCTCCCATAATTGTGTCTTTGCAATTAGTTAGTTTCTTAAATTTTATGTTTTCAAAATAACTACCATAGTAGAAGTAAAAGTTTAAAAAGTCATGGTGATTGATCTATTTTGAACACATATGCCAATTAGTTTAGTTACATGCACTAAAATCTGCAAAAATTGGGAAAAAATTCGAGCGAAACAGTATATTTTTTATGTGCATGAATCAAATGTAGGCCTATATTAATTATACTACAAATTTGTGACATTGTAAGAAAATTAAACCAAATATTATTGGAATCAGATGTTTAGTTTAAATTAGGTGGTACTGAAAGCTGCTGGACAGGCCCACACACATCAGCAAAAGCATCAAGCATGCTGGATAGAATTCTCGTCCGAAAATTCTATCCATATCTGAACATGCTAGATCGTGCAGTGCAGGACAAGAGCATGTGTCTCCATTTAATAATATTGCGTCATTCACCTTCCAACAGTTTTTTTGTTTTTGAATGAAGCTGCTGTGCAGGACAAGTGAGTGCATATCTTTAAGTGTATTATTAGCAACATATGATGTGATTGTGATTTCACTGTTAGTATATAACCTGGTCAACATTTTCAATTGTTTTTGGATGTTAGGTTGGAGGTGAAAAAGACTTGGCAACTGCAAAGGAGACCAACAAAGAAGTTTACAACTTCCTGAGTTCAGCAGGGGCCAAGTATGGATTGGGTTTCTGGCATCCAGGGTCTGGCATCATTCATCAGGTAACTTCTTTAGAATTATAACTAGTAGTCCAATGAACATTAGATATTGCTTCAGAGTGTTTTGTTATACAATGTTAATTGCTATAAGAACCATCTTTATTAGACTATACTAAAATATACATATTACACATGTTATGTATCACAAAATATAATATTTATCATTGTAAGAAATGCTACTAGAGTAAGCAAGATCATTACTGCTTACATTAAATCCAGTCTTAGTTCTTAGGGTCTCTGGAATTGATGAAAATATGAAATTTGTGGTAAACTTAAAAAAAGTCCTAATTGGTACCATCTATTGTTATCTCAATTGTACAAGGAACACTGTGTATTTGAGTTGCAAAATCAATTGAGTTCAGATACAGAAAATTTTCATGACAACAAAATCCCTAACTTAAAACGCTGATAAAAGTATCAACAAAATCGATATTATCGCTTAAGACAGTATTTTAGTATAAAAGTAATTGCAAATAGGTAACAAAGACACGGAAACATTAAGACAAATTTTACATGACAATATGGAAAAGTTTGTTTGGTGTTGGATAATCCTCATACTTGAATAGAAGTAGAATTGTAATAGAATATGTTCAGATATCATAGTACAGTAAGACCTCGATAATCCGGCACTCGGTAATTCGGCAGACCCGATAGTTCGGCATTAATTGTCTTGAAAATTTACACTGATGAAAATTGTGAGTTTCGGCAATTTTTGAGTGATTTAGGCCCGGTCTATAAACAACTCATCATAAACTTGTCTACAAAAACATTTTAATCGAAATTTCTCCAAAAATTTCAACCGGAATTAGGTTAGGTTAGGTTTAGCGGCTGTCTTACGACACACTTAGGCCAATGTAGGCCCGTTGTGATACCGAAAGCACTTAAAAGTGCCTAACAAGGACCTACAGTTTAAGGTGGAATCCGAACCACCAGGCAACGGCATCGAAAAATTTCTAAGGCTTTTTGGTGGGATTCGAACTCGAGACCTTGTGCAGTGAAACCGATGACTCTACCACTACGCCAGGCCAACAATGTTTTCTAAGCCTAATAAAAGTGCTGCTGCTAAAACAGCAAAACGTAAACATGTGACATTGTCGATCAAGCAAAAACTGAACATTATTGAACGATTGGAGAAAGGTGAGAATCGAAACAGTATCATGAGTGAATTCAATATTTCATCATCTACTATATACGATATAAAAAAAACAAAAACCCCAATTAGAAAAGTTTGTTTCACAATCTGCTTCTGTTTAAAAGTTTTGAAAGTAGAAAAACCTTGAAAAAACCTAAGTTAGAAAACCTGGACAATGTATTGTGGATATGGTTTACCGCCAAACGAGCAGAGGGCTGTCGTATGTAGGTTAGCCTAGTACTAGGCCTATATGTAACCTAACTTGGTAAAACCTTCAAATCATGTTTAAGATTTGCTATATTATGTTATTTTATGTTAGGCTACGTAGTAATAGGCTCAATTAATTGTAAATATATTAAATATTACATAATAGTATAATTTGAATTACCAGGCATGAGTAGAATCAAATAGGTTACATTAGAACTTTCCAGAAGCTTCATGAAGCTATACAACTTTTATGTTATAATTAATAGTTATGTGTAAATATTACCAAATAGACTACTTAAAACAATAAACTTATTTTATTTATGCTTTAATATTAAACTTTTGACAATTATAGGATAAAAGATGTCATACGTCGTATTTTGACATATTGACGACAGAATGTTTTATAACTTCTTTTTGTTGTAATATGTTCCATGGCTTCTGGAACCTTCGGGTCGAGTTTGCTCTTGAAATTCTAGATTATAACAAATGTATATAAGGCGGCTGCACCGCTGCTAGTGAGTAGTTTTGAGTTCTCAGTCAGTGAGTGATTGTTCAATTAGTTAGTGTGGAACAACTCGGATATTGCGGTAGTGCAAATCATTGTGAGTTGTGAGTTCAGTGTTATTGTGTTTCAAGGTGAATAAACGCTTGTGTACTTAAACTGCGTGTGTGTTATTTTCGTGTCCCTAGTGATATACTGTACTGTATAGTAATCGCTAGTGCGTGACGACAGGGCAAGCCAATAACAGGGCCAATGATAATGGAGAAGTCGAAATCTTTTTATAAGGAACTAAATTTGCCGGAAAATGAAATGCCGATCTTCTCAAAAGGGTGGCTTCAAAACTTCAAAGTTCGTCATGGAATACGAAAATTAGACGTTTCGGGAGAAATAAAATCCACCGACCTGGCTGCAGCAAATGAATACAAGGTAACATTTGAAAACCTAGTCAGTGAACATGGTCTAACCCCTACCCAAATTTACAATGCTGATGAGACTGGTCTTCTATGGCGCTGTTTGCCAAAC
>JAQJVL010000160.1:564463-947693 GCA_035578905.1 Stictocephala bisonia | reverse complement strand
CTCTAGTTATTGATGATCATTTGACATGCTACAACCCCAAGGAGCGGTCGCTATCCTCAGTTATATTCTTGAAAACGTTCAGAGTTCTTTAACCAATAACTTTATATAGCCTTATACATAAGATATCATTATACCTTACATAACTCAAACATATGTTCTCTGATTTTCTCAACAACAAAAACACATTAGAGAATAACATGTTTGACTTGGTAATAAATATTTAAGTATTGGTCACAGCTTAACAATTTTAATCATAACTGGTATATTAACTATTCAGTACAAGTAAACGTCACACAACACAAATACAGTAGACCTAGTGTAAATATTTTACCTTGTACTTTTTTCTTTTTTTTAACTAATATTTTTGGTAATCTACATAAAACTATAAAACAACAAGTTAAAACTCTTAATAATTACAACAATGTATATAGAAACTTTAAATTCGTATTTTGTTTACAGAAACATATTCTTTAAACGTTTAGAAGTTAGACGTTGTGCCTTTTAACTCTCAAGTGATTTGGTATAGCCTAGACTATTGTCGATCACAATAATCACACATCCAGAAGGAATATCAATCAATCGGTAGGAAAAAGTCTCAAAAACTTATATACTTGCTATAATCGGATGATAATAGCAGGGCTTGTCATAACAATCAATATTATTTAAAATTACTAATTAAATCACTAAAGGTTGAATGAAACACATACGTATATAATGTATGACGTATGTATTTCACTTTGTGTTGAGTGACGTTTACTTGTACTGTATATGTACCAACACGTATTATGGTAATTAAAAAGCTATTAAATATTCCCATATTTCACTCCCCTCTCATAAAAATGCCATTTTGTATGTTGTAAGTTATGACTTGAAAAAAAAATATATTTGCTGTTTAATTCACTGGTCGTGTTTTTTTTATTTATTTTTAGTGCATTCCAATAAATACGTTAACTTTTTAGGTTATCATTGTTAATATTCCTCTGAAATGTCGGTACATAAACAGCCACGCCTACTACAGTTCGCATGTTTATAAGGCCAACAATGCCACAAACCGTCCTTTTACGACGAAGTTGTCACCTATAAAATGTTTTCAACGTATATTCCACATGCAACACGTGAATTTTATATTCAGATATTGTACGTCTAACATAACAACAAAACAGCTACATGTATGATTTAAATAACATTCTATTTTATTGTTCCGATCCTACAGGATTCTGAATAAATCAATAATATATTATATAATAGGCTCTATTTTAGCTCTTTAATAAAATCCACTCTTATTTACAGTTAATATTGCCATTTAACGCTCACAATTTAAACCGATTCAATTTCTGCCACTCTTCAGGAACTGTCACTATTTAGCACCTATCACTTAACTTCACTTCATACTTCAATTTACTTCACAAGTAAACTTCTACTTCAGACTATAGACTGGCTAGTCGGCCGAATTTTATCTTTTTAGTTACCACTCAAATTTAGAATATTCCGAAAATGACCGATGGAGACACCCAGACGCCATACTAGAAGGTTTTATTACCAACCAAAAGCCAGTTTATCACCATACTAGAAAATTCTTACACCTTCTAGAAGCTACTAGGTTGGCCGAGCAACCGAAAGTGGGCTACCACACTCCACCGCACAGAGACAGAGAGGGGGGAGAGAGGGTGATGGAGATATCCCAAATTGGCATGGTCGGCAACATTATAATGAAACTAACTTAAACATTCTCTCAGAGAATCTGATACCCCAGTTGAGCATGTTGTATCTTAAACCCCATATGAGCATGATGTATCCAATACCCCATTTGAGCACGATGTATCTGATACCCCAGTGAGCATGTTGTATCTTAAACCCCATATGAGCATGATGTATCCAATACCCCATTTGAGCACGATGTATCTGATACCCCAGTTGAGCATGTTGTATCTTAAACCCCATATGAGCATGATGTATCCAATACCCCATTTGAGCACGATGTATCTGATACCCCAGTTGAGCATGTTGTATCTGAAACCCCATATGAGCATGATGTATCCAATACCCCATTTGAGCACGATGTATCTGATACCCCAGTTGAGCATGTTGTATCTTAAACCCCATATGAGCATGATGTATCCAATACCCCATTTGAGCACGATGTATCTGATACCCCAGTTGAGCATGTTGTATCTGAAACCCCATTTGGGCAAATTGTATCTGAAACCCCATATGACCACGATGTATCCAATACCCCATTTGAGCACGATGTATACGATACCCCATTTGAGCATGTTGTATCTGAAACCCCATATGAGCACGATATATCCGATACCCCACTTGAGCATGTTGTATCTGAAACCCCATTTGAGCACGATGTATCCGATACCCCATTTGAGCACATTGTATATGAAACCTTATTTGAGCACGATGTATCCGATACCCCATTTGATCATAGTATATCTGATACCACATTTGAGTGCATTGTATCTAAAACCCCATTTGAGCACCCTGTATTTGAAACCCAATTTGAACATGTTGTATCTGATACCATATTTGATCATAGTGTATCTCATATCACATTTCAGCACGATGTATCCAATACTTCATTTGAACATTTTGTATCTGATAACCCATTTGAGCATATTGTATCTCATACCCCATTTGAGCATGTTGTATCTGATGTTAATACCACTGTACGTGTATGGGTGGGCGGGTGGGTTAATACCACTGTACGTGTATGAGTGGGCGTGTGGGTCAATACCACTGTACGTGTATGGGTGGGTGTGTGGGTCAATACCACTGTACGTTGTATACGACTTAAAGTACTGGGTTTTATAGATTAAATGAAATTGTTTGGTAAGATCCTATGAAGTCAATATGATCGGAGACGATAAAGTGTAACACAACCTAGCAGATAAATTCTCCGCAGTGCTACATTGGAGGGGCCATATATACTTGCCTAGAGTTATGCTGCTGCCAAGAGAACTGGAGAATGTCAGCCTCCAAAATTACGAATGACTCCAGAATATAGGACACTTACCATTAATAGGTTACTAGTTTAAAAAAGAATAGAATTAGTATTTTCTTTATTTGTTTTTTAATTATTTGATAATCCCTCCTCTTATAGTTAAATGTGTTCATAATGATGGGAGATGATGGTCACTCATCAATAAACTCATAAAATTAATAAAAGTATGTATGATCAATAGGTACAGTTATGAAATAATCGTCACACGACGTCAAGGTAGAGTTCATATCCAGCTACAATAGAGTTAAATACTAACTAATAATATATATTTGAAGGTGTGCTTTATTAGAGATGAGTCATTTATAATATTATCACTATTTGCTGAGCCAAAACCAAACTATGAATCACACTGTCAACCACTGTGCTCGTTTCAGGGGGGGGGGGGTTAGCTAGCCTTCATTAATCAGAGACGTAGCTGTTGAATGGTTGCGAATCTTGGATTTTGACGCGACTTATTTTAATATTTTTAAATTTCAATCTGGTTTTCTTTTATTTATTTTATTTTATCTTCCTTAAATGTTAGTAGCTGACAATGAAAACCATACGATATATACATTTATACAAAACCATTTTTACAGTTTACCAAAAATGCAATAGATTCTGGTAAATTATTTAAATTATATACAATGACTATATTAGAACCATAAAGCTAGCAGCTAGGTTTTCTCTTTGTAATTTAAAAATATCATTGTTTACGCATATGTCATTACTATATTAATATATCTATCGTTAGATTCATAAAAACCTATGTATAACGTTTACGTTTTTACCTTTACCAACTTTTCGTTTTCCACGTGAGTTTTGAAAGTTGATAAATTTTCAATTTATTTTATTTTTTAGTGAAACCATTTGTTTAAAAAATAAAATCTAATAAATTAACAGTGAATTGAACTTTTGTCAGTTGTAAAACTTAAATACTGACATTCAGAGATAGACAGCAAAGTCAAGATTAGTAAATAACTGTAATTACAAGCATTTGATTAAAATGTAATTTTAACTATTCTAATGAATTTTAAAATACTTTCTTATTTAACTGTATTAATTGTCATTACCACCTATATTTAACTATGTTGGACGTTATTTTACAGACTTCAAATTTATATTGACTTCAAATCATGACTAAACAAGTATAGATTTGGAATCTACCTTAATGTAAACCGATCATCAATCCTCAAACCTTCACCCTCAGTCTAAACAACAATAGAGATTGGAGTCCACCTTAGTGTAAACCAATCATCAATCTTCAAATCCTCCGCCTCAACATAAACAACAATTGAGTTAAAGTCTACTTTAGTGTAAACCGATCATCAATCTTCAAATCCTCCGCCTCAACATAAACAACAATTGAGATTAAAGTCTACTTTAGTGTAAACCGATCATCAATCTTCAAATCCTCCGCCTCAACATAAACAACAATTGAGTTAAAGTCTACTTTAGTGTAAACCGATCATCAATCTTCAAATCCTCCGCCTCAACATAAACAACAATTGAGATTAAAGTCTACTTTAGTGTAAACTGATCATCAATCTTCAAATCCTCCGCCTCAACATAAACAACAATTGAGTTAAAGTCTACTTTAGTGTAAACCGATCATCAATCTTCAAATCCTCCGCCTCAACATAAACAACAATTGAGATTAAAGTCTATTTTAGTGTAAACCGATCATCAATCTTCAAATCCTCCGCCTCAACATAAACAACAATTGAGTTAAAGTCTACTTTAGTGTAAACCGATCATCAATCTTCAAATCCTCCGCCTCAACATAAACAACAATTGAGTTAAAGTCTACTTTAGTGTAAACCGATCATCAATCTTCAAATCCTCCGCCTCAACATAAAAACAACAATTGAGATTAAAGTCTACTTTAGTGTAAACCGATCATCAATCTTCAAAACCCTCCCTCTCAGCCTAAACAACGACAGAGATTAGAGTCCAATTTATTGTAAACCAATCATCAATCTTCAAATCCTCCGCCTCAACATAAACAACAATTGAGATTTTTATTTTTTTTAATTTAATTTTTATTTATTAACAATTTGTTTACAATTGTTTGGCCCCACCAAGTTACAAAAAACTTGTCGGTGGGGTCCATTTCTTACTCGTTAAATATACAGTATTGGAATTTGTAACATTTTTAATTACTGTGGCGGTTCAGGGGCAGGCAACTTATCATAATTTTCTCTTTACAAGCAACTGCAGATCTATCCTGCTGCAAATAAATACCTAGCAATAATAAAGTAACATATGATATAAATAAATTATCAATAACCAATAACAATAAATAATATACTAGTAGTAATTTAGTAATACAAGGCGAGCAAACATAGTTAACAGTAACAATAAATTAATAAACTATTCCCTACATATATCCTGTGCTTGTCACCCAATCAATGCATAGAAAACAGATAACTCATCAAGATGTCATGGAAAAAGAAGTAATATCTCTGTGCCTGTCTCCAGACGTCTTTGGACCGTCTGTCCACCTCAAGGAGAAATGTAAACAAGCCCTCCATCACAACAGCAACATAACCTCAAAAAGTCAAAGAGGTTACCTTTTACTCACCCAATCATAGTTTTACTTTTGTTGTGTTTCTTTACCCTATGACAATATTTATATTATTTACTTGAATACCGTGTATGTTTAGAGTTACCAACAGTGTACAAGGTATATGATCATTGTCTTTCAAGCTAGTCCTATGTCTCAGTGTCTGTGATTTGCAGTGCTGTATGGGTTCTATTATATACCTGTTTATTTGTCAAGTAGTTAGCCTTAGTGACTGATGTGTGGAGTAAGTATTGTCACAGTGTCTTGTGTTGTAAATTGTGTTTTAACCAGTGTTTGTATGTGTTTGTTTGTACTTAATCATTAGTGACCGTGAAGTGATAGTGAAGTAATAGTGCAGTGATAGTGCAGTAATAGTGATAATGTGTTTTGTTGTTTATGGTCACTATCCATTCTAGTGGATATCGGTTCAGGTAAGTTTATAGTTAGTCTCACATCAACAGAGTAGTCTCAGATAGCCATAGCCTAACTTTTTCCTTATAATAATTCATACTGCTAACTTCTTCAATATTATTTGGTAGCTGATTGAATAAATGGGGAACAGTATATTTTGGCAATCTTTTACCATACAGTGTACGAGGAGTTGGCGTTACATATTTAATCACTCTCCTTGTGTTAAATGTTCTACTGTACGGTATCTTATATTCACTCTCTCCAAAGTATTTAATTAACATATTAAGTATGTAAAGACCTTTAGCTGTTAATAGGCCCATGCAAATAAACTCATTATTCTCATCTATGCCTAGGTTGGGACCAATATTGCTTTTAAAGAGAGTCTTCAAAACTCTTTTTTGAAGCATATTTATTGAATTAAGATGACATTCTGCTGCTGTCCCCCATACTGAAACACCATACCTCATATTTGACTCAATAAGTGCCTTATAAACACTAATTTTAACCTTTTGGTTTACTTTATTTTTTAATCTATACATGACAGCTACACATGGATTAAGTTTTTTACGTAACGTGGACACATGATCCTTCCATGTCAATCTATTGTCAACCGTTAGACCCAAATATTTTGTCTTCTCCACCATCGTTATGTTTTCACAGTTACAGTTTTCTATGTTGTGTAGACATTTGCAATTATGATATGCAATTTTGATGTTGTTATCAAATTTCATGTTTTTTGGACAGAAATGCATTATGCAGGTTTTTTTACTGTTTATCACCAAACCATTATCATGAGCCCACTTGGTAAAAGTTTTAAAATCATCTTGTAAATGTCTTTCAGCTATATTTAAATCTCTGTTCACTGCTAATAACAAAATATCATCTGCATAGGCCCATATCTGACAGTTCTTCATTTGATTCAGTATTTCATTTAGATATATGATAAATAATGTCGGTCCAAGCTGGCTACCCTGGGGTACTCCATAATTAATATATTTTTCATCACTGAAATTGTTAAATAACTTTACTACAAATGTTCTATTATGTAAGTAACTCTTAAACCAATTTAGATAGGGACCCCTCACACCTATCCTCTCCAACGCTTTACAAATTAGTTTATGCTCAACGGTGTCAAACGCCTTGGAGAAGTCAATAAATAGGCCCAATCCATGACTTTTAGAATCCATCACTTCATTTGCTTCATTTGCAAATTCCTCCAAGGCAAGCTGGGTATTGAGCTTTTTTCTAAAACCAAACTGCCTGCGATTTAGGATATTATTTTCCATCAGGTATTTATTCAGGACTTCTGATACATATTTTTCAAATATCTTATCAATACTACTAAGAATAGCCACTGGTCTATAATTATAAAATTCTTTCTTGCTTTTGCTTTTATGTATTGGTCTAATTACTGCCTTTTTCAAACATTCTGGAAATATACCCTCAGTTATTGATTTATTTATTAGTCTGGCCAAAGGTTCTGCTATTATATCCGCAATCAGCTGTAAATCTTTCATTCTAATTTGATCAACACCAGGTGCCTTGTCTTTATTCATTTTTTTAATTATATTCAAAATTATCTCCTTGGTAGCTTTCGGTATTTGTAGAAAATATTCAGGCTTTTTATTTTGAGATCTCAAATTATTGTCCGTGAGCATAATATCATGATTTTGATTGAAATTGCATGTATGTTTTAAACACTCTACCCCTTCCACAAAATACTGAGCAAAGCCATTAGTTATTTGATTTTTACTCATAATTTTTCCCATAGCTGTTTCAACTGTCCTGTCAATATTACCTTTTTTCTCTCTACCAAGTAAATTATTCACATTTTGCCATACTTTTTTTGCATCATATTTATTCTTTTCAAACAATTGCTTATAAAAATTATTTTTGTTATATCTTATTTCACTGTTTACTTTGTTTCTAAGTCGTTTATACAGGTTTCTGTGTCCTTGATTTGAGGGGTCCCCTTTCCAAAGATGAAAAATTCTATCCCTTTCCTTAATTAATTGCAAAATTCTATGTGTCATCCATTCTTTTTTCAAAATATTTGACTTTTGGCTTTGCCCAGTTTCCCCACCACCTTTCTTAGTGATTGTTACTTTAGATTTTTCATAATTAAGTCTAAATTTCCTAATTAACTCTTCAAACCCTCTGTTAACATTGTTTTCTGCAATTAAATCCCAGTTTTCTCGTAACAATCTCTCTTTAAGCAGCGATTCATTTATTTTTTTCAAATTTTTCTACCTCTGCGTCTCCTTTTCCTCCTTCCTCCATTACAATTCTAGCAATTATAGGATAGTGGTCTGAGATCTTTGTTTTTATAACACCAGAAAAAATATTTTCAATAGGCCTATCAAACTTGTAATAAATATGATCAATGCATGATTTTACAACAGTATCCAGTCTAATTTCTTCTCTGGTGTAATCCCAAATTGCTCTTTCCATACCCCAGGTTGCCAGAACAGCTTCATATCTGTGTACATTTAAATTGTCTTTATCTTTACTGTTTATGTTAGTATCTCCAATGAATATTAAATTTTTATATGAGTTTAATGCTTGTAAAGTAGTTTCAAATTCCTGAATAGCTTGAGGAAGGGGAAATCCGCTAGAGGAGGTGGGGGGTCTATACACTGCGTGGATTCCAAGTTTGCCTCGGCTACTGGACCCAATTATCTCCAGCTCTCCAGTTATGTGTTCATACGTTACAATTTCATGCAAATCTGTAGGAGTAAAGTTCAAAGTTTTACTATTTACATACATAACTAGGCCCCCTCCGTCTTTGTTTTCCCGTAGTTTAACAATTTTTGTGAAATTTTCCAAATTAAATACAGCTATTTCGTTTAGGTCACAGGACACCTCAGATAAAATCAGTAGATCAACAGTAACATTACCTATTGCTAATTGTATTTTCAAATTATCCCAGTGCTTTCTAATTGATCTTATGTTAAGGTAAACTATTTCTATACTACACCTACTATCTAAATATTTTACGCTTTTGCACCATTCGTCAAAACTTTGGTATGTGTCAAAAAACAGTCTACTATCTATTAACTCTGGGGCCATATCATTTGAATTGCTATTCCTAATCCTAACTTTACTCTAGATATGCCATCTGATACCATATAGCCTAGTGAAACATATAAATATCTAAATCTAGTCCAATAAGAACACCAGCAATAAACCTTGATACAAAAGAACAATATTAGCCTAATATAGCCTAACTTAACAAATAAATAATTATAACATTGTAAGTTCAAAAATAACAAGTAATAAACTCTGAAACCAGACAACAATAAATAAACACTATAATCTATAACAAATAAATATTGATAACCAATGCAGAAACAAAAATAACAGATAGTAAAATGTTGGACAAAATAACAGTGTGTAACTTAAGTAGCCTATTATTAGAAATAAATACCTTTGGAATAGGACATTCAAAAAGAATAAATAATGAACTATTCCTAATCCTAACTTTAATCTAGATATGCAATCTGATACCATATAGCCTAGTGAAACATATAAATATCTAAATCTAATCCAATAAGAACACCAGCAATAAATCTTGATACAAAAGAACGATATTAGCCTAATATAGCCTAACTTAACAAACAAATAATTATAACATTGTAAGTTCAAAAATAACAAGTAATAATCTCCGAAACAAGACAACAATAAACAAACACTATAAGCTATAACAAATAAATATTTACAACCATGCAGAAACATAAATAACAGATAGTAAAATGTTGGAATAAATAACATTGTGAAAGTCTACTTTAGTGTAAACCGATCATCAATCTTCAAAACCCTCCCTCTCAGCCTAAACAACGACAGAGATTAGAGTCCAATTTATTGTAAACCAATCATCAATCTTCAAATCCTCCGCCTCAACATAAACAACAATTGAGATTAAAGTCTACTTTAGTGTAAACCGATCATCAATCTTCAAAACCCTCCCTCTCAGCCTAAACAACGACAGAGATTAGAGTTCAATTTATTGTAAACCAATCATCAATCTTCAAATCCTCCGCCTCAACATAAACAACAATTGAGATTAAGGTCTACTTTAGTGTAAACCGATCATCAATCTTCAAAACCCTCCCTCTCAGCCTAAACAACGACAGAGATTAGAGTCCAATTTATTGTAAACCAATCATCAATCTTCAAATCCTCCGCCTCAACATAAACAACAATTGAGATTAAAGTCTACTTTAGTGTAAACCGATCATCAATCTTCAAAACCCTCCCTCTCAGCCTAAACAACGACAGAGATTAGAGTCCAATTTATTGTAAACCAATCATCAATCTTCAAATCCTCCGCCTCAACATAAACAACAATTGAGATTAAAGTCTACTTTAGTGTAAACCGATCATCAATCTTCAAATCCTCCGCCTCAACATAAACAACAATTGAGATTAAAGTCTACTTTAGTGTAAACCGATCATCAATCTTCAAATCCTCCGCCTCAACATAAACAACAATTGAGATTAAAGTCTACTTTAGTGTAAACCGATCATCAATCTTCAAATCCTCCGCCTCAACATAAACAACAATAGAGATTGGAGTCCACTTTAGTGTAACCCAATCATCAATCTTCAAAACCCTCCCCCACAGCCTAAACAACAACAGAGATTGGAGTCCAATTTATTGTAAACCAATCATCAATCTTCAAACCCTCCTCCTCAGCCTAAACAACAATAGAGATTGGAGTCCACTTTAGTGTAAGCCGATCATCAATCTTCAAATCTTCCCCCTCAGCCTAAACAACAATAGAGATTGGAGTCCACTTTAGTGTAAGCCGATCATCAATCTTCAAATCTTCCCCCTCAGCCTAAACAACAATAGAGATTGGAGTCCACTTTAGTGTAAGCCGATCATTAATCTTCAAATCTTCCCCCTCAGCCTAAACAACAATAGAGATTGGAGTCCACTTTAGTGTAAGCCGATCATTAATTTTCAAACCTTCCCCCTCAGCCTAAACAACAATAGAGATTGGAGTCCACTTTAGTGTAAGCCGATCATTAATTTTCAAACCTTCCCCCTCAGCCTAAACAACAATACAGATTGGAGTCCACTTTAGTGTAAGCCGATCATTAATCTTCAAACCTTCCCCCTCAGCCTGCACAACAGCAGAGATTGGAGTCCACTTTAGTCTAAACCAATCACCAATCTTCAAATCTTCCCCCTCAGCCTAAACAACAATTGAGATTGGAGTCCACTTTAGTGTAAACCGATCATCAATCCTTAAACCCTCTCCCTCAGCCTAAAGAACTATAAAGATTCCTAAAGTCATTTATTCAGTCAAGACATTACAAAGCTTAGAATAATTCAACAGATCAACTGTAATAATTGAAATTATCATTTAAATACATTGATCTTTATCAGGTAAAAAACAACAAGCAATCCAACATTTGAGTTACAACACATCCATGACATTACAATCGAAAAATTCATTAACGCTATAATACGCTCCATCGATTAGATGCTCTTTAAGTCGGTTTTTTTTATTTTATATGGTCAGAATCTCCAAACTCAATATGGGAAGATTGTTGAAAAACTTGATCCCAGAGTAAGAAAGGTGGTTTTTGAAAAAGATGTGTAATGTTTAGGAATTAGGAATATTATGGTGTCGCCGCAGATTAATAGAAGAGCTATTGTTGACGACAGGTGTTTCAAACAGATGAATATTCCGCTTTGTAAAAATGAGACATTCTAGTATGTATAAAGATGGAAAAGTTAAAATGTTATTCGAAAGAAGGCAGTACAACAAGAATCAGTGGGTTTCATTTTAAAAATTATGCGGATGGCTGTTTTCTGAAGTCTGAATATTGCAGAAATTGTAGTGATTTCGTTTCCCCATATCGCAACGGCATAATATCCATGAGGGAAAATTACATCGTAAGAAGCAGTTAACAACATTTCAATTGAATTAAAGAAATTAATAGCCTTAACATAAATATACCAGAGCTTAATTTTCTTCATACGAAGTCTATATGAGATTGGAAATTTAGGTTGTATTCTAGATGAAGGCCTAAAAATGTAGTGTGCTTGGATTCAGAGACTACTTTAGTGTAAACTGGTCATCAATCTTCAAACGCTCCCTTTCAGCTCGAACAACTTCACTCTTACAAATTACCTTATAGAGACCTTCCCCGGAATGAAATACAGTTTCCTATACAGGCGTGATCTAAGTATCTGCAATAAGCAACAATCTGTCACAAGAAATTACCAGTTTGGATAACGTTTCGTTCAAAGTCAACCACTTTTATTCCTATTATATTTTCACAACGTGTAGATTAAAGGTACTAAAATATAAGTATAACTTCTCATAAACAACTTCAAACTACGTTTGGTTTTGCAATTTTTCAAACTTCTTGAGTTATTATTTCAAACATCTTCATACAATCGTCTTAAATCAAGACTTACTGATACAACCATAAACTTTCGTCATTGTTTTATACGTATTCATAATTTAATAAAGTCCACTTTATATCTTAATACATAAAGAATAGGACAACCATTAGCATATTTTAACTGTCTTAAAGACATTTATAAAATAATATAATTTTGGGATGATCCACAACTTTCTGTATTGAAAAGGTTTTCCACAAGAGCATTTATCAATATCTAGTGGAAAGTTTTAATTATGGTTAATACTCATCGATAAATTATTTAAATGAATATTTAATATGATATTTAACTACTAAACGAAGGAAATCATTCAAATAAACTTTAACCAAAAACTTCAGTTTAACGTACTATTCATATCCCATACAAATGTAATGGTAATTAATATATTAAAAAAATTAAACTAATTAAATAAATTATTTTTATCTGGCTGAGTTTTTAGACATGGATATTCTTTATTTCTGAATAGATAATTTTGTATATATCTAGAAATAAAATACATGTGTTTTATTATGAGTGAGAAACTGCATGAAGACGGTTTTATATCTGAGTTTAGCATAAGATTATTGGCCATTAACCAAATTAGAAGCGATTTTATTGTCACTGTAACTACTCTCTGAATATTGGTCTGGAGGCTTCCAATCAATAATGTTGTGTTGTCTTCATAAAGTATAGATTTTGCTAAGGGAAGGAGAATTGGAAGATCGTTCATATAAATGATAAAGAACAGTGGTCCGAGAATGCTGCCTCGGGGAACACCCGTGTGTCCACAATAGTGAATTCACATCGAAATCTTGAAATCTCAACTAATTTCTTATGGTTTAAAGGTACGATCTCAACCAGGCGGAAGCGGAAGCTCCACGCACGCCACAATTCTCCAATTTCTCACAAAGGATGTTGTGGTTAACCCGATCGAATGCCTTTGAAAGGTTGCAAAATATACCTAAAGTCGGTTCGCGGCGTTCTAACTGTAATATTACATCCTTTAATAAATCTACAATTGCTTGTGTTGTTGAGAAATTTATTCTAAAACCATATTGATTAGGTCTAAGAATATTACATTTATCCAGATAATTTTATAGTTTTTTGTGGACTACTTTCTCAAGCACCTTGGATAAGGGTACACAAGAGAGAAATAGGCCGGTAATTATTGACATTAACTTTGTCTCCTTTCTTAAAAATGGGTATAATCTTGGAAGTCTTATAGATATCTGGAAATATTCCTGAAGAAATTGAATTATTAAGAAGATATACGAAAGGATCGAGAAGGTGTTTATGGATTTCTTTTAGAAGAAAGCTCGACATTTCATCAGTGCCAGTGGACCTCTTCAATTTCAGGGAACTGATAGCTTGTTCTATTTCAGATGGGGTGACAGGTGAAAAGGACAAAGAGCCGATTGGTGGGTGTTGGTTAATATGATTAGAAAAAAACATTATGGTGCAAATTGGAATAAGAAACAACACTCAAACATGGAAGACTTGAAAAATAATTATTAAAATAATTGACTACTTCAGATGGAGATTGAATCAGAATACCATTATCTTGTAAGGGAGGAAGGGATTCATGGCGACGTGCTACGCTCGTTTCTCTACGTACAACATTCCACACAGCCCTTTGCATGCAATCAGAGCTCTGGACTTCTCTGATTGTCTTTTTATGAACTTCTTAGTTTTAATGAAGAAATACAAATAGTTTTAAATAATATGAGACTACAAACTGGGTTGAAATTGTATAAAAACTAATTTAAATTATTAAAAATATTATTGAATAGAATAATTTTGTAAACCGTAATGGTGTGATGTGCAGAAGTACATTCAATGGTCTAGTTCACTTACGGGTAATTAATTTCAGATCATCGGACAATTATATTAGATAATCATCCCCTTTACAATAGGCAATTGTAGTTATGATTAAATGAACTGAGTCCCTACAAAATTAATTGATTAAAACTACATTTCAATAACATCAAACCCTCTTTACTATTGTTAAAATACGTTTTTATGGTTTATAGAGTAATATTGACTTAACTGTGAATTACCTACAAAGGAATCATTACTTTTGTATAAATTAACTCAACTGTGGTTAGCGTACATCTAAATTATAACTGTCTATTTTAAATGGTTACAATTAAAATTACATGTTCAAACTCGATTACGACTTGCCCCAGTGGGAGAGAACAGCTGAAGAAACTTGTAAATAAACATACAAAATGTACGCTAGACCATAGAGAAAATGAATCAAAGGTCACTTTCTTATGACCACAGTGAACACCTCCGTGGTGGTTATATAGATATTAAAATGAATCAAAGGTCACTTTCTTATGGCCACAGTGAACACCTCCGTGGTGGTTATATAGATATTAAAATGAATCAAAGGTCACTTTCTTATGGCCACAGTGAACACCTCCGTGGTGGTTATATAGATATTAAAATGAATCAAAGGTCACTTTCTTATGACCACAGTGAACACCTCCGTGGTGGTTATATAGATATTAAAATGAATCAAAGGTCACTTTCTTATGGCCACAGTGAACACCTCCGTGGTGGTTATATAGATATTAAAATGAATCAAAGGTCACTTTCTTATGACCACAGTGAACACCTCCGTGGTGGTTATATAGATATTAAAATGAATCAATGGTCAATTTCTTATGGCCACAGTGAACACCTCCGTGGTGGTTGTATAGATATTAAAATGAATCAAAGGTTACTTTCTTATGACCACAGTGAACACCTCCGTGGTGGTTATATAGATATTAAAATGAATCAAAGGTCACTTTCTTATGGCCACAGTGAACACCTCCGTGGTGGTTATATAGATATTAAAATGAATCATAGGTCACTTTCTTATGGCCACAGTGAACACCTCCGTGGTGGTTATATAGATATTAAAATGAATCAATGGTCAATTTCTTATTGCCACAGTGAACACCTCCGTGGTGGTTATATAGATATTAAAATGAATCAAAGGTTACTTTCTTATGACCACAGTGAACACCTCCGTGGTGGTTATATAGATATTAAAATGAATCAAAGGTCACTTTCTTATGACCACAGTGAACACCTCCGTGGTGGTTATATAGATATTAAAATGAATCAATGGTCAATTTCTTATGGCCACAGTGAACACCTCCGTGGTGGTTGTATAGATATTAAAATGAATCAAAGGTCACTTTCTTATGACCACAGTGAACACCTCCGTGGTGGTTATATAGATATTAAAATGAATCAAAGGTCACTTTCTTATGGCCACAGTGAACACCTCCGTGGTGGTTATATAGATATTAAAATGAATCATAGGTCACTTTCTTATGGCCACAGTGAACACCTCCGTGGTGGTTATATAGATATTAAAATGAATCAGAGGTCACTTTCTTATGGCCACAGTGAACACCTCCGTGGTGGTTATATAGATATTAAAATGAATCGAAGGTCACTTTCTTATGGCCACAGTGAACACCTCCGTGGTGGTTATATAGATATTAAAATGAATCGAAGGTCACTTTCTTATGGCCACAGTGAACACCTCCGTGGTGGTTATATAGATATTAAAATGAATGTACTCTTTAATACATCTGTTTTCCTAAATCGACACTCATTTTGCGGACTATTGGATGCGACCTCTGTTTATTTCTTCTCCGTGGCTACTCTAAGCATTTTACAGATTACAGTCTTATTTTATTTATAAAAATATTGGTCAAAAAATCACGTAGGTAATGAAACCATAACCACTGATCATCTAGGTTGCATAATCGAATCATTTAACAATAATTAACTGTAAGATTCAAACCATAAACTTAAAAGTACATTGAGGACTCTTGCCGTATTGTCACGTTAAGTATTTATGTGAACAATTACCGACCAATAGTTCTTCCTAGTCTTCAAACTGTCTTATTTACTTATCGGAAACCGATACCGACTCTCTCCGAAATCTGATTACAACCTGGAGTACTTCAAAGCAATGAGGTAGGCTAGATTAAATTGAAGTTGGTGCAATTCTTTCTTTATAAGATTTTAAGTACAAATAAAATGTAATTTATTCTTGTTTCCATCCATTAATTTAATATTCTAATATATACTAATCTAATTTGACTATACTTTAAATTACAACCTAAAATTAGACATGTTGACCGTACCTTATCCCTTTTAGAGCAACATTACAAAAATAGTAAAAGTTGTAGTACCAAAAATAACGATTATGTTCCTAATACTTTATTAAAGTAAAAATAGTAAACTCATAATTGATTGTATTTTCAAATATACAGGGTGGGAACGATTCTTCCTTAACTTCCTTACGCCGACTCTTGAAAGAATATAGCACTACACAAAAAATAAGTGAGCCAACCCGAGAGACAGCTACCTCGACTACTTTGCTAGACCACATAATAGTGGACAAGTCGGCCGAGGTCGAGAGGACCGGCGTCATAGATGTCCCCAGTATAACAGATCATAGAGGACTAAAGATAACGGATCATAAATTAGTGTATTGCGATATTGTTTGTAGAAAGAACAAAAATAATCCGAAACTTATATCTTATAGAGATTTCTCTAAATTCAATATAATGCAAGCTATCACACGAATGTCAGAAATAAAATGGGAAGAGGTTATGAAACTAGATGATGTAAATGAAATTGAAAACTGGATTTCATCAAACATTAGAAGTGTCTATGATGAGCAAGCACCTATTGTATGTAAAAGAATTACTAAGAAAAAGGCCCTTTGGAGGAGCCAGGAGATTGTCCAACTAACAAAGGCTAAGAATAGATTGAAAAATAAGTTTTTGAAGAATAAAGACAACAATGTATGGCAAAATTATAAAGTAGTCAGAAATAGACTAAATGCCGTTATAAGAAATGCTAAGAAGGCCTATTTCACTGAGAAGTTGGGCTCAGCTGAGTCTCCGAAGGAATTTTGGTCCTGCTTAAAAATGTGTGATATTGTTGGCAGAAAAAATAATAATGTCCCAGATAGTTTTAAATCAGATGATGTTAACAAGTTTTTTATTGCAATGGGATCTGGAAGTAATATTGACATGGATACATTAACATTTTTTCAGAACACAAAGAAAAGTGTAAATGTAGTGCTTTTTAATTTTACAGAAGTAACAGAAAACATGGTTAAGACTGCAATGAATGAAATAAAATCTAGAGCAGTGGGTGCTGATGGCTTGCCTATACAAATGATCAAAGCAGCGAGTTCATATGCTTTGGGAGCAATCACACACTTGGTGAACAGATGCTTGACAAATGGTGTGTTTCCTGACAACTGGAAAAAAAGTATTGTTCATCCACTCCCGAAGGTTAATGTACCCACTTGTGTAGAGCAGCTGAGACCCATCTCAATATTACCTGCAATATCTAAAATTGTCGAGAAGATAGTTATCAAACAAATAACCACCCATGTCAATGAAGAACATATTTTACCAAAGTTACAATCTGGATTTAGAGAAAACTATGGTACATCCACTGCCCTTACCAACTTGTTTAGTGATCTATTTGAAGCAAAAGATAAAGGACAGATCAGCTCTCTCATTATGCTAGATTATTCTCAAGCTTTTGATTCTATAAGTCATGAGATGTTGCTAGCCAAAATGAATTATTATGGATTTGGTGAGGGAGTAATTAGGTGGATGAAATCATATCTAGAATAAAGACAGCAGGTCACCAAGCTTGGCAACGAGACATCTATGCCTCTCCTCAAATTACGGGGTGTTCCACAAGGTAGTTGCCTTAGGCCAATCCTATTTAATTTGTACACGTCTGATTTTCCCAGTTGTGTTCAACACTGTTCCGCTCATTTATATGCGGACGACTGTCAATTGCACTTGTCGTATGAGCCTGAACAGATTGACACCGCCATTGATCAGATCAACTCTGATCTTCAAAGAATCAGCTCTTGGTCGGTGTCCAATGGTCTGAAGCTCAACGCAAGCAAGTGCACAGTCCTTCATGTAGCACCACACAATCTGATACGGGCCCTTGAAGAGAGTGGATTGATGGTCGTGCTCGATGGTGGGAGCCTGGCTGTGTGTGACAAGGCTAAGGTTCTCGGCGTTGTCCTTGACCGTGATCTTACTTTTTCTGACCATGTGACTCACGCCTCACAGCGTGCGCTTGGCAGACTGAGGGGTCTGTATAGGTTTAGAAAACTGTTGCCGGAGTTTGCCAAGCTTCAGCTCATGCAGTCACTTGTACTTACATTATTCTATTACTGCTATCCGGCCTACGGGAACAGCATCTCGAGAGGGGACATTGATAGAATCCAAAAAATTCAAAATTCAGCCATCCGGTACATTTTCAATCTCCATTTTTCCGATCATGTTTCTCCCTTTCGAGATGCTGTCAACATGCTCCCTATGGAAGTGGTGTGTAGAATTCTGACATGTTGCATGGTCCATAAAGCTCTTATTTTAAAAGAGCCACAGTACCTAAGCGAGAAGCTCATGTTTCGTGGGGAGGTATCTCAACGTAGCACCCGCCAGGATGGACAGCTTCACTTTCCTCAAGTGAGGCTTGAAGTAGGGAGGAAGGGGTTTTCATACTTTGGCCCCAAGTTATTTAATGACCTTCCTCCGCATGTTAAAAATATAGCTTCTGTTGCTAATTTTAAAATAAAAATAAAGGAGCTGTTAAAACCAGGGCCTATTTAGATAAGTAAAGTGTTTTTGCTGCTGTGTAACTATTGTTATTAATTTTATTATTAATTTTAATTTAAGATTGACAATAATTGATTTGAAAAACAGTTGTTCAAACTGAAATACGCTTGCACAATAAAGGCATTTTTATTTATTTATTTATTTAAGTAATAAAAATCTTCTTCCTTAACTTGATATAAAACCTTAACTCTTCCATTTCACACAGTAATGATCTTAACCTCAATAAAAATAAAGTAAATATAGAAACTAATATAAAAAATTTACATTTTACTAAAACAAGTACAATTTCTATAGTAGCCTATTTCAAGCAAATAATCTTCACCATGAAATCTAATCATCATTTCACCTTCTTTAGAGACCCTAATTTCGTGTATCTTTCCTTCGTAAATATATAGCCTTTTCATCGATAGAATATCGATATAAATATTTACAGATATCACTAGAAGATACTTCAATTAATTATTCCTATGTATAATCAAAAGAATATTCATATTCACTTCAGAAAGTGTCGACAAAAAAAACCGTTTAACAAGGTTGGAAATATATTGAAAGGGTTTGTAAAACTGCAACCCCCTCCTCTCCCTCCAAGAGATGCGTCATCAATATTCAATCACAGGATCAGAGTAAATTTGTCTCTGGTAACAATCGTAATTGTTTTCACCCTGAACCTTCGGACTTGAATGTCAATGCAACTGTTCATTAAAGGGGAAATAAGAAATAACTAATCAAAAAAATGTACAGCCAATTATTAAAAATATCCTTGATTACTTCGTTTATTATGAAAACACTTCGTATAAAATATCATTACATAACAAGAAGTTTAAGTGATGTGTCTTCATTAAAATAATTGACAAAAACTGATCATGACCTTTTTTATTTTTTATTTCGATTTATAAGTAGAAAATCTTTTTTAAAAAGGTAGAGAGTTTACGTGGTGAGGATTTCAAATTTATTACTCCCTGATGTTTTAAACCTTAACTAAAATTAAGTAGTCATACAGATATTTGAAAGGAAAATAATTGAAAACCATGGTTAGACAACTATAAAGGGGAATGGAGATATAGATATAGTATGAAACTTGAGTAGTTATGGTAGGCTCCCAACATACCAGTAATATTTACCTTGTTCTGGTTTGGTTCTCCCCCTTACTACCAAGTCTACCAAGTTCCCCGCACAGATCAGATAGTTCAAGGGTAATGGGTAGAGTAAGGTTAAAGAAGAACCATACACATGTACTTTTATATATATATATATATATATATATATATATATATATATATATATATATATATATAGAATAGAATAGAATAGAATATTTTTATTCAAGAAATATTACATGCAGTGGCCCTGCTAAGTGAGAACTCACTTATCAGCAGGATCCAGAAATTACATATTTTATACATTACATTTAGAAATAAAAAAAAACAGTATAATATTAAAGAATATACAGTAATGAAAACAATACATATCAGTGTGTATAGTAGTGGCAGATGGTGGGTATTAAAACTTAACTAGTTAACAATAGAAGTGGCATTAATAAATCTTAAGAACTATTGTACATTTGGATGTGTAAAGAGTATCAAAATAAATCTTACTCTATGGCAACGACAGCTGATGCCCCCCCTCCGCAGCGACCACAGCTGTTAAGCAAGCCTGTCACCACGGGAGCGGGAGCAGCCAGCAGCAGCGTCACGTTGTTTACTACATAACCAATAACAGACTCAAAGATTAAAAATCAAGAATCCTAAAAAGAAATCACAAGAGATATTATTCGTTTGCATTATTTTCAATTGCCTTTGCCCATTTGTGTTATATGTGTTCAGTGTTTGTGTGTTAACCAGTGTCAAATTAACGAATGTGATGTGATGGGTTGGTGTTAATAATGGTTCATCCTTGGTGGGCTTTCATGGCTTGTGTTACTAACTTATATCTTAACACCATTAACCAGATAACTACTTTTTAATCAACCTCAGTGCAGTTTTACATGTCATTAAAAACGCTAACATATTTTAATCATTGCCTTCTAACAGATATTTAACACTAGGGGAGATCTACTCTAGCATGGATATTCAAGGTAAGCATGGGACACCAGCTAACTTTAGCTTCAAGAAAACATATTCCAACGAGATCTTTCATAAGGTTTGTAGGCTACACATAAAAGATTTATTAAAAATATGGTGTAGACTAAGTAGGTAACAACTGTAAAGCCTTAGAAAGTACAGGATGTCATCATATTTAAAGCATAATAGGCCTACTGTGAAGGGCCATTTATGCAACTACAGAGGCAATAACAATAAAACTATAAGTTAAAAACAAAAATCAACAGTGTTTATACAATGTAAAAGCACAAAGAAATATTGGGTCTTAGTACAGACCTGGAAAGTGGCTGTGAGTGGGCATAAACAAGCCAATAACAAGATAACAATAAATATTACAATTGGAAATATACTATAAACTTAAGAGATTAAAATAAAATTACTAATTTAAGATTATGAAAAGGGGAAGAAATTAAAATAATAAACTTACTAACACTTACAACGCATTCCCCATTCAACAGTAGACTATAGGGCCTATTCCTTTTTTTTTTTTTTTTTTTTTTTTGAGTAGGCCTTAAATATTTAGTAAATAGGCCTATGCCTTAACAAAATAAACAGGCTTTAGTACACTATAAATAAATATCAACAATATACAAAGAGGTTAACAAGGTAGGCCCACATAGAACACACCAATCATCAAAAGCTTAGCTTTATGTGCCATTTTGAAGCCACATATATACTCTCTTCCTAAATTTATTGAAGTTATTTTCAGAGTAAATATCGTTTGGAAGCTTATTGAATAATGTTGGAACTATATATCCTGGTAATCTTTCCCCAAATACAGATCTAATGGTTTGGACCTTTAATCTCTTGGTGTTTCTTAAGTTAATTGAAGTAGATTTGGAATTTAGAATTTTATGCTTGTTATTAGAAAAATTACCAATTATAATGGTGTACTGATAAAACCCCTTTGGCGACAGGGTATTTGCTCTTGTATATACGCTCTCCCAGCCACCTTCTCCATCGTTAAACATCATATCTAAACATTTCTTTTGGAGTTTTTTTAATTTTATTTAAGTGACAATCTGCGGATGTTCCATATAGTATTACACCGTATCGTATAATGGATTCAACAAGTGCCTTATATATCGATATCTTTCCTTCATCTCTTAAAACATTTCTAAGCCTATAAAAAGTTGCAGTACAAGCATACAGCTTTCTTTGGATTTTCTCAATATGTTCATTCCAAATCAGTCCATTGTCAATAGTTATTCCTAAATAATCACATTTATTTACAATATCTACTTCAGTGCAGCCACAAACTGTATTATCCTGTGATTCATTAGGCCCACCTTGATTACCAGTATATCTTAGGCAAGAGCAACTATGGTATTTAATTACTGGTTTAAAAGTGAAATTTTTGTTTCTAAGATAAATAGGCATTAGTACAGTTTTCTGAGGGTTAATTATTAATTCCATGTCATGCATCCATTTGTTCACTCTGTTAAAATTATTCTGCATAGTGTGTCTGGCTACTTCCAAGTTCACATGAGATGCTATTATCAAAAGATCATCTGCGTATCCCCAGAGTTTGACATTTCTTACTCTACTAAATATATTATTTAGGTATATATTAAATAATACAGGCCCAAGGTTACTTCCTTGAGGTACTCCAAGATTACACAGACTTCTTTTACTATATGTTTGTTCTACTTTTACTGTAAACTGTCTATTTCTCAGGTAAGATTCAAACCATTTTAACTGATTGCCAGTAATTCCAATGTCCTCCAGTGTCCTTATCAAATTTTTATGATTTATTGTATCAAAAGCTTTTGACAAATCAATAAAAAGGGCCAGAACATAGCATCCTTTATCTATTTGTATGTTAATGTACTCACTGACCTCCTTTAGTAGATCCTCTGTACCTTTTCCCTTTTGGAAGGCAAACTGGTTTTTGCTAATTATAGAGTTTTCCATGAGGTATTTGTTTAAATAATGGCACACATATTTCTCAAATATTTTTTCGATGCTGGAGAGGAGGGCAATAGGCCTATAGTTCTCGTACTTACTCTTCAAACCTTTCTTGAATATTGGTCTAACTATTGAGGTCTTTAAACAGTCTGGGAATACTCCTGATTTCAATGATAAATTTATTGCTTTTGATAATGCAGGTGATATTTTACTTGATACTAACTTTAGATCTTTGGTTCTTACAGAATCTATTCCACTAGCCTTTTTCACGTTTGATTTTTCTATTAATTCTTTTATTTTATTCTCAGTTGACATAGGTACATAAAAGCTCTGTGATATGTTTGATCTTATCAAATTATTCTCATTTGTAAATTGGATGCCGCAATGATGCCTAATACTATTTATTCCATTTATAAATTCATCTGAAAATCTGTCAGCAATCTGCTCAGGTAAGCCTTCCATTGAACTAACTATTTGTTTGTCGAGATTTTTGTTTTTGCATCTACCTAATAATCGGTTTACACCATTCCACATTTTTCTCACATCATTACCTGCAGTATCAAATAAGGTTTTATAATATTCGTTTTTCCTTTTCCTAATTTGTGCATTCACTCTATTTCTAAAACTCGTGTAACGGTATCTATGTCTGGCATTTTGTGGGTCAGCTTTCCACACTCTAAATAATCTATCTCTTTCTTTATATATAATGTATCAGATATATGTATATATCTGTCTACTAATATATATAATGTATATATATATATTAGTAGACATTTTTGTAAAGTAGAAGACTGGAGTGGTGAGGGCATGTACTTAACATCGAATGAACGAAAGGAGATAGCTGAAGAAGGTTATTACTGTAAGACCAGCTGGGAGAAGGCTACTGGGTGACCTAAGAAAACATGCATAAAAGGAATTCGTGGTGGGGGGGGTCTACTGTACAGAAACTTGTCGAGGGGGAAATTATTGAGCAACAGGCAGTGGAATCAAGAGAGAAGTTGAAGGCATTGGCGTGTCACTCGCGTGGTCTTTTAAGCTACAAGCGTAAAGTAAGCAAGGTTTCGGAATAAAAATAAAAAAATGATGGAACCTTAGGAGGGTGTTTGGGATAGAATCGTGATTACATCGTTGATAACACTTGATGAATAATTCTACTAACTGTTTTTATTTATTTATTTTCAAACCAACGAATAAAAAATACTTTAATACATTATTGTCAAAATAATGATTGTTTACAAAATATTATCAAATGTCTTCTGTGCATAGTTTTGCTGTGTAGTGCGTAAGTTGTTTGATAGATTAAAAAGTATAATCTGTTATCTATATATAAGAGAATATAAGATAACAATTCCTCAAAAAAATTAATACTCTATGTAAACATTTCACATTTTATTATTATTAAGATTGTAGGGAATAAATTTCTCTATGTACGGAACGTACCGAGGGGGCATTAAAGAGAAGACCAAAGTTAAAATGTTATTTCTTAAATAATTGATTTAGTTAACACAACAATATCCAATGAAAATATTACATACAAATTGTCATTTGGTTTTTTCTTAAATGTATTTCGTCACTATAAAGTATTTGAATAACTTAACATTCAAACATTTATTAGAATGTATTCTGTTGTGTTTTTTGGAATAACGTTAGTGTGAGGTACAAAGCTAACCTGTCTTCCCCCAGTTCAGCCCGGTTACCTCCCCACCACAGTTCCTCTCCTCACGCCCCTTCTCAGGGGACTTGTACATAATGTTATTTTTGCATTCCTCAGAGGCTATCCAGCTTTGTGTAATAAAATAGATTCCTGCAGTCGTTTCAAGTTTATAAATTGTTTATTAGACATGTTTCAACTGTTATGATTTCACAGATTGGTTTTATTTTCAAAATATTTGCAGTTTTAACACTATCTTCAAAAATTGAATGGTATATGTATTACCATTACCAAAACTCTAAAGTAAGAAATATTTTGCAGATGTTCAATATAATTGTTCAGTGGTTAAGAAAGATTTGGGCGAATAGAATAAATATCAATTATATTTACATGTTGTTGTCTTCGTAGAATATAATTGTATTTTGATTATAAACAGCGTATTACATTGAATCACATCGGATTGAAATGATTAACAACAGAGAATCGATACAAAATGACACAATCGAATACCTGATCCTCTCATTCATTCGTCCATCACTATAGAGATCCGGAGGTCTCTGAGCTAACTTTCAGATTTTCCGAAGACCAATGGGAGAACTTTCTTTTTTGAGTTAACTTCAGCTATTTGTTGGTTTAGAACAGTTTTCAATCTTCTACTTTGTAGTCGAACTATCGTTAAGCTACTTATATTGTGACTTATTGAAAACACTAGTGCCAGATAATTGCACTGAGTGGTGGAAGTGGGAGAAATAACTACTCTTCTTTCCCATCGATGTAGTATAGTTCGCTGTTCTTTTCACGGCAAAAACAAATCTTCATGGAAACTAGGCCGCGAGCTAGCTGTTTAGTATCAAGCCCCGCCCATTACGTCAGAAGCTCTGAATGTAAGTTTGTTTTATTAACACTTTCGAAACAATTTTAGAACGATGAAATTAAACCATTATTTCTTATTCAAATAACAATTAATAATAACAATAATACAATGAATATTAATGCAAACCACAAATAATAATAAAAAAACTTAGTAACTAAGTTATTTTTTACAAGAAAACACTTTCAAGGGAGTTAAGCACAGACGGGCATTTGAAGGTGGAAGTTAGTCGGTGAACGTTTCTCCTACACTGCTCAATGATGCGTTAAATACTACACAAAGGTCGCCATCTGCTCGGCGTGATTATAAATAACTTACCTCGTTAATAAGGTAATGACTTGGCTATTTCCAGATTAATCTTCGTATTTGTCTTGGTAACCACATTGTATGATAGATCACACGTAAATGGAAATTTAACATAATTAAAAGATAAAGAAATAATCAGGAACTATTTGTGTATTGCCAGAACATCAACAAATGTGCAGCACAGCTTGTTGCGTTATTATTTTACTATATAGGGTTGGGCAAAAGTCTGGAATATATTTATTTATTTTAAAGCTATTGAAAGAAAATTAATGAAAATTTGGAGTTATGTATATGTCACTATACCAAACATTCAGACATATTTTACATGTTTTTCGCATAGTCAGGTAATGAATGACCCATACAAGAAGTCTTAACATTTTCAAATGTAAGCCTCCCTCAAGTTATACCTAAATTTAAAGAACTTTCTTTTTTAAACACAAGAGTGCAAACCCGAGTTCAAAAGGATAACCCAGTCAGAAAATATAGCCTCTCAAAGAAATCAATGTCAGGGTTGGGCAAAAGTCTGGAATGTATTTATTAATTTTAAAACTATTCAAATAAATGTAATGAAACTTTGTAGTTATGTACATGTCCATATACCAAACATTTAGGCATATTTGACTTCTTTTTTGCATATCCAATGAATGGCCCATGAAGGAAGTCTTAAAAATTAAAATAACAGCCTAACTCGAGTTACACTTAGTAACTTAGTTATTTTTTACAATAAAACACTTTCAAGGGAGTTAAGCACAGACGGGCATTTGAAGGTGGAAGTTAGTCGGTGGAACGTTTCTCCTACACTACTCAATGATGCGTTAAATACCACACAAAGGTCGCCATCTGCTCGGCGTGATTATAAATAACTTACCTCGTTAATGGGGTAATTAACACACTACAAACAAAGGTCTTTGTTTGTAGGAAACAAGAGTTCAGACCTGAGTTCAAAAGGATGACCCAGTCATAAAATATAGCCTCTTAAAGGATTTAATATTATACAACTAATTCGGCTTAATAACAAGGATAAGATAGTTATTATCTATTGCTGCGTAGAAGAGCTATACTTTATTTGACTGAATATGAGAAATTACTTGTAATAAAAAATAAGTAATAAAGTATTATAATAATTTCTTTAACTATTTTAGGGTAAACCCACTGTAAAAAGAGTTTTAATAATTTTTCTTATTTATATTTGTTAAATAACATAGTTTTTTTATAATGAATTCGTTCGTAACGATTGTTAACAATTAACAACATACTCAACAGAGCCCTCAAACTGTTAAATAATTAGCCGAATAACCAAGAAGAATTGATAGTATGACATTAAATTATTTTAATCACGAATTTTCTGACTAGGTCATGTTTTTGACCTTAGGTTTGCATCCTTGTATTGTACAAATAAAGACCTTGAAAATGAGGTATAAGTCAACTTAGGCTTACATTTTAAATTTCTAAGACTTCCTTCATGGGCCAACCCCTGCATACACGAAAAATCAGTAAATGTTTGATATAGGGACATGTACATAACTGCAAGTTTCATTAGATATCTTTCAATAGTTTTGAAATTAATAAATATATTCCAGACTTTTGCCCAACCCTGCATATTATATGTTTTAAATGATATATTAAATTATTATCGTACATAAAAATAGGAGTTGTCTCCAGTGGTCAGTGAAATCAGCTCAGGTGTATTTATGTATGTTCGATGTTATAATTTGTATAATAGTAAGTATATGTCATTCATATTTCTAATTCTAAACATTTAACAGAATCTAGAAAATTTTACGTAACGATGAAAGATGTTGCTTTAGGTTTTCTTTTTTTTCAAGGAAGTAAGGTTTATTTTCGCACTAGTTTTACAATACTACTAAGTGTAACTTAGTGTAAATCACAAAATACTCCATAGCTGATATTTAACCCCCCCCTTTCAGAAAATGGTTAATTTTACACTAAAATAACAATAAAAATGTAATGGAGTATGAGCATTACATAAATAATTAATTTTTTTTTATAAACCATTTGTTTGTGTGTAGGAAATATGGATTGTTCAAGTCTATTTCACAAAATTCAAGTGATTGCTCTAGTTTTGCCAACATATAACAACTATATACTCTTAATATCTCTCTGTATACGTTTTCTATGAAATCTTTTATTAAGCTTATTTAGAAGCCATGTTCATGATTTGTAACCAATGGACGCATAAGACTATTTATTACAATGTACTGTATAGACTATAGTGCCATCAATAATGCCACGTTGGTAGCGATCAACTGTTTTAATTTTAGTATGATAGTTTAGTTTTAATCAACCACTCATTGCCAACATAACTAATCAACCACTCATTGCCAACATAACTAATCACCCCCAGAATAAAGAGTTAACGTGGGTTTACCTGTACTAGCACAGGTATTCGTAGGCAGCCGTGATCCCCACAAAATATAGGGAGAGTCCGTCAACAGATGATTAAGGGATACATGTTCCAATGTTCCCTGTCTAACCATATGATTAAACAGTTTCTCTCACATAGATGTACTAATTAATTCTGTTTCAGAAATTAATTATAGCCTACTTTTCTACAAATAAATTGTTTAGTTGAATATGAGTAATGCACTTATATTGATTTTTTAAATTCTATTTTTAAGGATAGAATAATTGATAAGTTTGAAAATGCAAAGTACAATTTTAAAAAATATGTAAATAAATGTTATATTACAAGCTCAACGTTAATATTGAGACTGAATCTGCATCAAACCAAACGTGTCCAGGTTGCCTTATAGCCAATAATCACTCGTTACCAAAATTGTTGACATTATTAATTTTTTTAATAGTCTTAACAAGAAAAGAGAATAGAGGAATAGAGAAGATTAGCAGAGGAGATGAAATAAAGACTGAAATAACCAGAGAAAGGTTGAAAGGGATGTTGGAACAAGAGACAATGGAAAGAAGGATACATTGAATTGGGCATTTGAAGAGGATGGGAAAGTAATGATTGCCGAGAATAGCTCTGGACAAAGAGGAAGAAGACTCAGTAAAGAGGAGTGCAGAAAAACTAGAGGATGAAGATGAAACCTGGACGCATTGACACCAATGATCTACATAAGAGAGTTGTATTATATAGATCGTTGATATACACAAATGAAGGAGGCGTGTATGATGACGGGTGTTGTAAACGCATGATGATGATGATGATTGCAATAGTAAGATACTTTACCATGAACTCCACTTTATGACATTCACACAGTTTATAACTATTCATGAACTTATAACAAAGCTAATTATAATTATAATAAATTACTTATAACAAAATAATATATCATAAAAACTAATCTGAAAGGTTTTACTAAACATGGTTAATTCTAATAGTTTATACAAATAAATACGAGTACATTGAATCTTTTGAGTTAAAAATAAACGCTTAGAAATAATTCTAGATAAATCCGTGATTTCACGGATGGAACAATTCATGTAGCAAATATAGTGTGTTAAATTGTTTCCCACAAAACAAGCTAACAAACATAAAAAGAAACAAACACTTTTAAATATTGTGATAAAATTAAGGTAAAATAAACACAACTAAACTACATTAGTGTACAATATTTTTTCCTTGTAATGCGCAAATGTTTTATCAATATGTGAGTTTTTAGTGCAAGCCTAATATTAACCTTTCTGTAAAGTAACTATTAATAATATCTGCATTCTGGAAACTTCTTTAAAAAGGGGGGGTTGAGTTCCCAGTAATCCTTGTATAAAATAAAATAGTTTTCATTAACTATATAAACACGTTTAGGATTTGTGTACGTAACATGTCCGTAAGTTAAGAGATTCCTCTATATCTCAGCCATAATTTGCATGAATGAGATGTTTCTATAGCCTTTTCTAGTAATTAACAATTGTCTATGATATAATCATTTTTTAAATATTGCTAGGAAATATTGCGTGTTTAAGCCTTCTATGTAAACATTACACTTATTAAGACCTCTGGCTCGGAACTTAGTTGACAATCTTGAAACAAAAAAACCATATTTATGTTAAATTTGGTAAAATATTTTAATAAAATTATGGACTTGAAAAACATAGACATTACGTGCTCAAAATGTTATGACTGTAATATTATAAAATGTTTTCTTAGGAATGAAACTGGAAATGTTCAATTAAATTGAACCAGGTATAATCTAGTCAGCTAAATTGAACCAGGTATAATCTTGTCAGCTAAATTGAACCAGGTATAATCTAGTCAATAAAAAGATAATCGTTAATAATGTTTAAAATGTTACTATACTAAATAGAACTAAGGGCCTTCACAAGTAAAAACATAAAATGTTTATTATTTCACCTTACATCGATCAGATATTAGCAAATTATTTAATGTTCTACAAAAAAACGTTCAAGTCAACGTGAGTGATGTGAGAAACATATAATAGTATAAATGTAGAGGAAAGTATACGTGATCGTAATGTGTTTGGAATGGAAAACACATTAAGGTCTTAATTGTATTTCGGGGAGTTTTTCTGGTTATACAGACATTAATAAAGTTACTAATTGACTAAAATATTAGATTAAATAAATTAAACAGCTCACCTGAAAACATTGTTTTTATATATTAACGAATTCCATTATAAAAATACAATATAATGTTTAAAAAATATCGCATTTATTGCTATAATTGTTCATAAATTTACAATCCTGAAGTTTCAGATAATATTTTTAAATACAAAGGTATAGCATGTAATTCTCAACTAATGTTACAAAATTACACAGCCATTAGGAAAAAGTTGCACTTCAGTTGACAATTTGCAACTTTAAGGTACGTCATTAAAACAGTTTTACGTTTTTAGAGACGTGACGTTTCCGTGGAAAGGTTTAAAATAGTTTAATGAGACAAGTTCGTGCTTTGAGTACAATATTTTTCACAGTCCCTTAAGAACATCTGGGTCTGTTTATTGTTCAGATGTAAATTGCTTTGTTGTTAATTTCAATCACATGAAATAACTATTTAAAATCCATTTCATTGTCACTATCCACCTGAAAATTTCTGCATAAACCTTGTGTTTAAAAACAATTTAAATGTTACTACTGTAAATAGACTTCGTTGCATTATTATTACGTCTAATAAAAAATAAATAAATAAAAACGTAGGCTTAACACACATTAGTGATTAGTATTTTGACAATCAAATACGTACATTTATGGTAATTTAAAATTTAACAAAAGATTCGTATATTTAGTAGATTTAGTTCTGATATATACAGCTATCTGTACAATAGAAAAATTAGGTTGTGGTTCGGATTCCATTACTAAGTGTAACCATCAAACTGTATTTCTCTGACTATTAGTAAATGCTAATGTTAAACCAATAATATTCAGTGAAATAACACTATCACGCACATAAATTATACACATTTATTCTTCATCTCTTATTCGTTAACTTTTGTGTGTACTGAGTGAATTAATAATATGTTATTATCTACTTTTTAGGCAAGAAAAGTGTTACTTTACCTTCCGTGAAACAGTTTACAGCGTGTGATGGTGATAACACTACATGTTCCACCATGAATACGGCATCTTCAGGTTAAAGAACATAAATAAGTCCAAGTGGGACGTGTCACAAATTAATTAAAACTTGACAAACACAGTTCACACAAGGGAAACAATGAACATTAAAACTTTTCGGTAGGCCTACCACACACATTTCACGGTCCACGGCGTGACCTAGAAGCAGACTGGAAACAATTCAGTTAAGTTACTCCTCCCACCACTCTTCTATTATCAGTAGGGCAATGGTCGATTTGTCCTGGTCTTCTATTTAGAGACATAATTGTGTTGAAAATAGAATGAGACTTAAAGTTTAGTTTTTTGTTAAGTATGGAATCTTTGATATCGTTGTTACTAAAACTTCTGTAAATTTCAAATTGTTCCAGGGAGTCTAATTTGCGTCCTTTGTTGCAGATATGTAAAATATCTAAGCCAGTACTTATATCGGCCATGGTGTGATTTTTGTCAACCAAGTGGTGAGCAAACGTCGACTTTTGTTTGTCTGCTCGGGCGTCAGGGCGGTGTTCCTTATACCGCTGAGCAAAGGTAGACCCCGTTTGTCGGATATAAAAATTCTGACAATCCACACAAGAGATTTTATAAACGCCGGATTTATCTGTTTTGTTTTCGATAGACTTTTTTAATGCCAACACATGTTTTGTTTTATTTGTAGTTCTGAAGACTAGTTGGAGGCCATGTTTTTTTAGATCCCTCTTTAGGCTATTCTGGATTAAGGGGGGTCGGCCCCAATTATGGTAAAAAATATTGATTTTTTTTTTATCATTGATTTTTATTCCAAATTTAATTAGCTTTAAAAGATCGTTTAGTTTTTTGATTTCTGTAAATTATTAAAAAAGTTATGGATAAATTTCCAAACGTATATCATAAGAATTCTTCAACCTAAGAGGGCGCTAGGCGTTCATTTATTTGTTATAGTACTGTTCTGCTGATTATTTTACTGGCTGTCTACATTATTTTGATTTTATCATTGGCAGCACTGCTCCCAGCTGTCTGTAGATCATGTAGTGTGAATATTGTTATTGTTTACCGCTATTCCAAAGTATTAAAAGTGTTCTAGTAGTTGTGATTGTTGTTTTTGTTGTATTTTTTATCTTAGACAAAATGCCTAGGGCTCCAACAAAAGTTTTTAAGAGAAGAAAACATGTTTTCAATGGAACTCCAGTACAGAAAATTAGAAAAGTGTCTGGTGATTGTAGGCCTAATTTAGAAAGTGACAGTGAACCTATCCCTAGCACAAGTCTAGGCCTAGTCTCAACTGACCCCCCTGTGAATAGCTCTTTACCTGAAGTTAGTGAAACCACAGATAGGCCTAGTTCCTCAAAAAAGAAATTAGGTAACCTAGACTACTACAGTGAGTATGATATGTATGATGAGAACTGCAACGACATAATAAATTTGGATGAGATCAAACCTATTTTCAGAGACTTATCTAAAGAAGAACTTCTTAGGAAATGCCTCCATGGCGGCACACAGAATTCCAGTGAATCACTGAATAGTGTGATATGGTCGCGTATCCCCAAAACTACTTTCGTAATGAAAAATACCCTGGAACTTGGTGTCTATGAGGCTGTTGCAACTTTTAACCAGGGTAATATAGTGAAGTGTCAAGTGTTGCAAAAGTTTGGTATCAATCCTGGCTCTAGATGTGTGCAAGAAATGAAGCATCAAGATTTACGCCGAATACAAAAAGCTGAAAAAGCTCAGCAAGATATAGAAAAAAGATGCAGAAAACAACTTGCCATTGCAAAGAAAAGGATAGAGGATGAATTTGAAGAGCTAGAGGATCCAGAAAACCCAACTTATGGGGCAGGAATGCATTAGAGGTAGGCTTAACTTGTATTATAACATGTTTTTTTGTTTCGAATGAGTTTTTCCGAAAATCTAGTTTTTTCACATAAAGGTACATTTATCTCAAAAACTAATAAAGATATCAGTACAATTTTTTTTTTATTTTGTAGATTAGTTCTTCCTGCACATTTTGCATGTAGCAATTTCCTTTTCTTTGGGTTCTATCAATTTGATTCTTAATATTTTGTTAAAAAAAATCTTTAAAAAAAAGAGTTTAAAAAAAAATTTTTATATAATACCTAAAATTATAATTTTATAATGTGTTACATGGAAACTATTCAACAATATACAGACTTTCTAATAACATAAAAATCAGGTTTCTATCCTTTATACTTTTTAAGAAAAATGTACCTTAAGTAAGAGAATTTAACATGGGCTTAATAGGCCTGGCCGGCCCCCCTTAAATGTTTATATTCAACACATACGTATTTATTTTATTGGGATCCAGTAACTAAAACTTTATTATCTTTATTTTTGTATTTGTGTTTGGAAACGATCAAGTCGACTATACTGCTTTCATATCCGTTGGAAATCGCTATATGTTTTATTAAGTTTAATTCTTTGTTATAATCAGTAGGCGATAAAGGAAAATGTACCATTCTGTGAGTGAGGCTATTAAAAGCAGCAAGTGTCTGTGACATTGGATGGTAGGATGTAGGATGTAGCATGTATTGTTTGGCTCGAAGTTGTCGGCTTCCTGTAAATGTTATAATGGAACCTGTTGTCTTTATTAACTTAACTTTACATTAATTAAAGAAAGTGCAGATTACTTTTAGGCGTCATTGTAAAATAATAATATGTTTAGAACACCCTAAAAATTAAAATCTTAGGTTATTTAAGAGTGTCAAAAATACATATCTTAATAAATATTGAGTCAGGATCAAATTATTTAATAAGAATACCAATTCAAATTATATTTTATGCTATACATTATATTTTTGGGGGAAAGGGTCACCTTTATCCAAACAGGTTCTAAAAAAATTTACATCAAACAAATGTTTGCTAATCACAAATTGTGAATCGTAGATTGGCTAGCACATTTCTCAATATATTGTAAGCACGAATGCCAAGTTGTACCTGGAGTCTAGTATCTGTGAACACACCTGGAATATTGATGAGGTTAAGGTAGAACCTGCAAGATTCTTTTCTGTAGACTTTTGTAAGGAAATATTTTTACTTTTTTATTATTATTAGTAAATTTGTTCGTGCATTTTATATATATTTTTTTAAGTGAGGCCGAAGAAAAACCTACCTGGAAGGTCATTTGTTTACCTTCCTGTAACCTTTCCTTATAGGCTTTTGATTTATGTAGGGAACTTATTGATTATTACTTATAAAGTCTCCAGTCAATGCCTATATTCGAACCTACACTATCTCTAACTCAAACCTACACTATCTCTAACTCGAACCTACACTATCTCTAACTCGAACCTACACTATCTCTAACTCGAACCTACACTATCTCTAACTCGAACCTACACTATCTCTAACTCGAACCTACACTATCTCTAACTCAAACCTACACTATCTCTAACTCGAACCTACACTATCTCTAACTCGAACCTACACTATCTCTAGCTCAAACCTACACTATCTCTAACTCGAACCTACACTATCTCTAACTCGAACCTACACTATCTCTAACTCAGGCTCAAAGTCCTTATGCCTTAGACCACTCGACCAAGATTGTTGAAATCGTAAGCAATATTTTAAGGTTGTGTTAACATTAATAACTGAAACTATAACTTTAAATGAAGAGAAACGTCATATAAACCAGATATAAATTAAGAAAAACAGTTTTTTTATATAATCACATTTCTAATAAGTGAAAGTATATCTTTATAGCTGTACCCGATTAAAGAGAAATTATTGAGACTTGAAGACATGTTAACGTTAAAAAATGATGAGAAACAGGGTAACAAATATAATCATATCAGTTGTCGGTATTATAATAAGTAATTTATTGACTCTGCAAGCGGATAGTTACGTAATGTAAAGCACATTATCTGTAATTATTCTGATTTGGTCACAACATTTAAATAAGTCTACTTTTGTATGTCCTCTTTTAATAAGTACATGTATGTAACCGCATAATCCATGAAATATTTTATATTTTAAAAATATCTCAATAATGTTGTTTCTATACAGTCAATTTAATCAACAGATTGTAGGAATAAAGAGGTACAAAATATAATTCAAACCAAACCTTTTCTATGAATGTATTCAGTGTTGAAGCTAAAATCACCCGTTATTTCCTCACCAGTAGACATTTCATCAATAGTCAATTACTGAATCAGAAAGAGTTCCTCGGAAACTCCAGTGATTAGTGTAAATTTCTTTCGGCTAAATTTTACAGCTTGAATATGAATGCAGCTCACTAATTGGTGATTCAGATATAATGTATAAAAATAAATGTAAATTAGTTAAGTTAATTGGAGCAGTTTATGTTTATTGTGTGTTCTCTTGTTTTTCAATATAAATATATGAGTTCAGACATTTTGTTTACCGCTTCTATAAAATGCCATGTTAATGATATATAGTAAAGAACTTTAATCTATATTTTTATATTTTAGTAAATAGTTGTTTAATTTTAAGATGACAATTGTGAAACATTTATTACAATTTTTAATCGACCAGTAGTATTGACCCACCCACCCACCATACACATACAGTGGTATTGACCCACCCGCCCACCCATACACGTACAGTGGTATTGACGTACCCGCCCACCCATACATGTACAGTGGTATTGACCCACCCGCCCACCCATACACGTACAGTGGTATTGATCTCTCGGTCCCCATACACATGGGTATTGGTCTGTGTATGGGGACCGAGTTCCGTAGTAATGTCAGTATTAAACACTGTCACTGCCACTCTGTAGACTGTACTGTCACTGGCTCACACTGACTGTCAGGTCGGCCGAAGGTTGTCTTTATTAGTGCAGCGGTGTAAGTACAGATGGTTCCGGAATTGCCGATGGTGACCCTAGGAGGGAGATCTAGATCTTTCTGGGCTCCAGTTCGGGAAGGATCTGGCTCCATCTACAGGCAAATGAACTACCATTCTAGCCCTTCCTGGAAGAACTAAATTGGGCATCCCGGAAGTGCGTGGTTAAACATGCAGGTCCCCACCCGGCCGCCCATATACGTACAATTGTATTGGTATAAGAGAAAACTTTAGTACTATCTTTGAGTGAGAAAAAACATTCTTTTATTTGTGTAATTACCACCCACCCACCCGTACACGTACAGAGTTATTAACCCACTTGACCTCCCGGCTTTCCATACACGCACAGTGGAATTGACGGCGGTATGGGTTGGCACAGTTTTGGGATAATGGGTGAATAAAATATCATACTGCAAGATCGACTGAACATTAGCGTAAAATGTTGACTTTTAATTTATTCAATTTTAATACTTACGACAAAATAGAAAACTATTCTGACATAATTTAAACCTAATTACGTTATTAATAAGTCCTCGTTTACGTATTTATTTTCCGATTTTTTTTTCTGTGCTTCTTTTCACTTTGATTTTCTAAAACGTTATTGTGAGAACAACGGCCCTAACTCATCAAGCTAAATTTATCTGGCCTCTCCGGAATTTAAACCCGTGACCACCTAGCATAAATTCATGAGTACTAACAATTGTCCGAGGAAAAGGCCTTCAATTTCATCAAACCGTAAATTCAAAGTTAGTGTTAAATATAATCCTTTAGTCTAAAAGGTTTTCTCAAACAGATAATCTTACTGGAATTTTCCAGTTGGGTAAGAGGGGGGTCATATCAAATGTCATTTTTGTTCTGCACCCCTCACTTCCCTCCTACCATCACTGTTACCATCTCAACACAATTTCCTTCTTGGCTCAGGATTTGACAAATACATAATGATATTTCTGTATTCTCTTGGGTTTCTGCAGCCTCCTTAGTTTTTATACATTGTTGACCTGACTTTTTTATTTCATTGATCCATAAACACCTTTTGATTGTTATAGCCTGAGGGTCTTATAGGAACTCCTGTCTGAGTGGATGGATACAAAAATCGTAGAGAATCGGGTTTAAATTGTCCAAAATCAACGTTTATTATTACCGAATATGTCATATTGTTTTTCATAATCGTCTCGAGCCGAATGTTTGAGTTTTTCAATATAACCTTATTTGTACAGGTCCCTGGCTTTCTGCATTGTGAGTGAAGGGTGTAGGTGAGGTAAAATCAATGCTGGGCTGAAAACATTGCAGGGAAATGTTTTCATTCAAAAGCCTATCTTATTCACAAAACAATAAATTGGCCTAACCTCATGGTCAGGTGGAAGAAGGTCAACAGAGAACATGTTTGAACTACCCTTAGCCGTAGTATGAAGTTGGCTAGAGCGGAATCGAGGCTACATGACCTATACCAGATCTGCACATTTGAACACGAGTTACATGTAATAGTTGAATTAAAGGTTGAAATGGTAAATTCCGAGATAAAAAATAAACACATTTTATGAGTTATATTGTAATACATTTATGTTGTGTGGCGTTCACTTGTTTCTAGCTATTTGAAAATGAATATAAAAAAGGAATATTTTTAAATCGTGTTTTTATTATTTTTAGTGTTTAAAACATTGATTTTGATACTTCTAAAGTAAGGAAATTAAAAATTATGTATGACGATAAATCTGAAATTACCAAATACGAAGTAGTGTTATTGACAATGCTTGAATTCTATGACCTCGGAGCTGCTAAGACCCTGTCTCTTTCAACTAACTATCTGAAATTACCAAAGACGAAGTTGTGTTATTGACAACGCTAGACCTCTGTGACCTCGGAGCTGCTAAGACCCTGTCTCTTTCAACTAACTATACAAATCAGCTGCTAACAATGGAATACATCACTATTATCGAGCCGGATACTAAGCGACCTAGCAGCGTTGGGGAATCTTTCCATCCATGATTTAATTTAATCATTTTAAGGTTGATTCGTATCTAGTTGATAAATCTAACCGATGGTCAGTGCTGCTAGTGATGTAATGGATGGGTATTGCTATTGTACCACTAGCAGAAGGCCGTCCGTCATCGTGGTTGCTATGACACTTTTAAATAATATTACACGGTGGGAGAAGAGTAACTCTCTGTCTCACTTGCACCAGTCAGTGCATCTTACTCGCACAAGTGTGTTCAAAAGGTCATTTTCTTAGCGGTTATTGTTTTCGAGAGCAATAATTGTTGGACATTATTACTGGCTCATAAAATGAGCTCAGCTATTTCCTTGTTTACTGTGGCAGTTGAGTTATTTTTTATAATTTTAGATTAAAATTTATTTTCTACCTTTAGTTGTGTTACTCTTTGATAATCTGAAAACAAAGAAGAGTCCCAGGGGTTATCAAAATATCGCTTCTGTACTCAAAGCACGAACTTGGTTCATTAGAGGGTTGTAAACAGTTCTCCAGAATGTCACGTTCCTAGAGCCACAACTGTTTTAACAACGTACCTTAAGTTGTAAATTATCTGACACATAATTACTTTTAGTAGATTTCAGTTAAGCACTTTATCACGAATTTTTTAAATGGGTTACTTAACACGGGCTGTAATGATATAAGATAACTTTTGTGCGTTACTTAATTCGACATATTTAGAGTAAGTAAAATATATCTTTACTATGATATAATCCTTTGGTGGAGTAATGCATCTTAACCTTGAACATAAGAGTCAGGTTTCCAGCAGTTTTCTTGTGGTGTGGGAAGCGATTACTCCGCGCTCAGTCTGCTGTTCATACTGATTCCTCGAATAGGCCAACACCCACGTCACTATTGGGAGAGCCAGTGGCCGAGTGGTCTAGCATGTCAGGGAGATAGTGCTTGTTGGAATCTTTGCCTCTACTGAAAGTTGTTATAAGTAACATGCACCTTGTACTGTACTCCCCTTTACTCTGTTTGAATAAATTTCCAGCACACATCAATAGTCTATGGGAAATAGCTAGCGTAGGGTTAAGAAGGACATGGATTCTTCCTTTTTTTAACTACAAATAATATGTTGTATACACTTACACAATTATAACTTCAAAATACGCATTATTAAGAAATGACAATCACTGGTTATTTTGCTATAACCACTCCTCTAGGGATATTGTGAGCTTGGGAATAACTGTATGTGTCAATGATGTATCCTTAGACCTGTCTACTACTGACCATGGTAACCGGCCTATTGGTTCAAGTCATAAAAATGTCAATGGAAATATTCTACCTAATTTGCAGGAGGCGGACTGTTAGCAAACTGCATTCACTGCTGTTAGTCTAAGAGTTTCACTCGGACCAAAAATGTCCGGCCAAGGCACGAGAGGATTATGAAGGTTCAATTGTTTGCTAACGCCCGTCCTACCAGGCGCTCAAGGGTTCGGGACAGGTATATTTGGACTAAAAGTCCGTGAATCTGTACGGGATTTTTACGATTAAGGTTCGGTTAGGTTAGGTTATTAAGGCAAACGAAGTGCGTGAGTAAACGACGTACCTGCAGCCCCGTGCGACAGGCGAGAGCGAAAAGTAGACCCCTAACTTACTCTTGTGATCCTTCCGTGCAGAAGATGGACGGTTGGTCCAAGAGTTTCACTTGGACCAAAAGTCCGACCCCGTAGTTTTTTAGGTTCAAGGGCTCGGTACAGGTATATTTCAAGTAAACGTCCACGAATCACTGACCATATGCCTGACTCCTGGACATTGAGTCACTTTGAGTAGCCCTAGAAGTAATGTAATCCCCAGCTACTTGGGGACAGTGTTGAGGTGATTGTAGGCAATAAGTTCTATTCTCAGTCATAAGTACCCACATGGAGTCCGCTCAGTAGTTGCCATCGACATGGATACTACTAGAGAAGTCTAAGGTGTCCATGTTGAGTGGTAGTCAAGGTTCAGATGTTGAGTAGAGAAGAGTATTAGGCTTGTCAGTTAGCTGAAAATTACACCAACACTACGTGGTTCGGATCCACGTAAAGCTGTATGTCCCTTAGTTGCCCTGGCTATTGGCTATAATAAATAGCTTTTCCTGAGGAACTGTCGATGTCAGTTAGTAACAATAAATGCACTCATTCATCTACAATCAGCACACTCATTCGCTTCTCATAATCGCCCATCTATGTACGAACGGCGTCTTACAAATGAATAATAATGAACAATAAAATGCCACTATGTATTAAACAAGAAAAATCCGTACAACAGTTCTAGACGCTGCTCCTTGAGTTCCTAAATTCTGCCCCTTTTACTCTATTATTGAGTACTTAAACAGCTCTTAACCAAATTGTTTTTGCTGTGGATGCGCTGACTCTTATTTATTGATTGATATCAATGTTTTTAATCTCTGAATGTATCTTGTGAATTATTTTTTATTGTCATTGTCTTAGTTTTAAATATTAAAAATATATTTTAGTGATTAAGATGCAATTGGATATTATTTATTAAATGACAATGTCATCTGTTTACTTAACAATTGAAAACGTTATATGACAATAAAGATATTGAATTGAATTAATGGTTTTTACAATGTAAATAAACGTGTTTTATGAGATAATCGTAAAATTGTTCACCAATATTCAAAGTTTCTTAATTTTTCCCTACGATAAACTAGCAGTTGGGTTGTTCAAAATATTCTTTAAAGAAGCAAAGTACTTAAGTCTACTCTTAAAACAATTTACTCGTTAATTTTTAAGACGCCAATTAACGTCAAGATAATAATGAATATTGATTTTTAGTGAAACTCAATTCAATTTATATTGTAAAGACTATCAATGTTTAACAATCATCAATATTATTTACTTTTGACATAAATACATATTTTCTCCTTCTAACATACAATAATTGTATCGGTTTCATTCAACATTAATTCCCCAATATTCCCCTTAGCATGTAGAGTTTGTAAAAAAACATGGCCGACTATTCCTTCGAAAGTGTTATTATTGATGGCTACATGGCAAATTATGGTTATCAGCTGACCCCTTTCACGATTTGTTTGGCTCTGATTTGTATCGAACTAAATATATTTACCTAATGAAATATAAAAATGTCATTAATTTGATGCTCCAGTTAAAATGAATTTAAAATAGCATTCTTATTTTGGCTTCCGGACCCAGATATACCTAGTTGTGGGTTAGAATACGGTGGATAAGATTCTCATCCATGAACAAGTTATTTGTGCCATCTTTGTCTTATAGTATTGACAATCAAAAACAGACTTAGGCTCGTTTATTTATTTATCTATTTAACTTATTAACGTTATTTATTTTATAATTTATTATAAGAACATAAAGTTCAGTCATTCTAAATATATTGGGCCACAACCGCATTGATGTGGAAGTGAATGGTATTAGCTGACATTATTTATTAACAACCTCTGATAGTTACAACTCACTTATCGATTAATTAAAGCTAACTTAATTATGAATACACTGTTAAGATATTCTGTTCATGCACATATCTTTTTATCTTGTTACTTCAGTATTAATATTATTTTGCAAGCATTATCACAATTTTTTGTATAAAAAAGAGGTAATCTTTGTTGAACTAATTTTTACTTGTAGAATTTTGAACTTGAGTAATAATGAAATTCATCGTACTTCAGGGACTTTTATATTCTCCACTACTTAAATAAATATGCCGGAAGCTTACTTTGTATTAAAAGGTTCGCTGCTTAATATTTAGCGAAATATTTAGTCATTTGGAAACTATGCAAATTGAAACATTTGCCCCCTAAACATTTCATGATGGACTCTTCCTGTTTCACATCCCGATTTCAGCTAAATAGACAAATACTAGATTACATCGGATTAAGCTACATTAAATAGTCAACTCTACTAGTGATTCAATTCATTTATTCATAAAATTACATAATAGTTTAATGATATAGCCTCATATATATTAATCTCTTTAGCATATCTGCTAATTAAGAGATAAACTAAATTGCTCGCTGTTTAGATAAACAAATATACATATATTGCATAGTGTTTCATTATAATGATGGGAAATGCTTGTATGTATTTAATATTTATGTCAACAGACAAATATTGTGGAAAAGTGCAGTACAATAGAAATATTGTATTATATTTTACACATAAAATGAATAGCTTAACTTACAACAAACAAATATCAATAATAAATGAAATAGAAACATAAATGTCATGTGAAATCTTACGTAATCATAAATAAATACTCTATTGCCTAACAGGTTCAGTGAGATGTTTACTGTATATTTTGGAAATGTGAGTGTTTTTAAAAGAAATTCTATAATTAAAAGAGTCATTACAACACAAAGGCCCAAATTTCTGGTGAGGCGACTTTGATTTGATAAATTCAAGTTCTGGTTATGCAACTTGATAAATCAAGTTGTGTCAGTATTGTTATTAATTAGTCAACATTGAATAATTAATTAGGTTTGTAATCCCACCTTGGCGAACACTGAGAGCCCATATATCATAAATGAAAAAATATTTCCCAAAATCTTGTTAACGTTACATACATAACGAACTTTCTTGTTCACTCATACAGGTCGTACGTGTGTGTTGTACGATGTCACACTACATATTGTACTCCATTTCTCCTCAACTCTTCACCTCTCAACAGAACAATGAAGTCAAGTTGTGATAATTCAATCGTAACACCTTCCATTAATTGCGAGGCACGTCCTTGCTGACGTACGGCTCGTCCGTGTGTGTTATACAACATGTCACACTACATATTGTACTCCATTTCTCCTCAACTCTTCACCTCTCAACAGAACAATGAAGTCAAGTTGTGATAATTCAATCGTAACACCTTCCATTAATTGCGAGGCACGTCCTTGCTGACGTACGGCTCGTCCGTGTGTGTTATACAACATGTCACACTACATATTGTACTCCTTTTCTCCTCAACTCTTCACCTCTCAACAGAACAATGAAGTCAAGTTGTGATAATTCAATCGTAACACCTTCCATTAATTGCGAGGCACGTCCTTGCTGACGTACGGCTCGTATGTGTGTATTGTACAACATGTCACACTACATATTGAACTCCATTTCTCCTCAACTCTTCACCTCTCAACAGAACAATGAAGTCAAGTTGTGATAATTCAATCGTAACACCTTCCATAAAATGTGAAGCACGTCCTTGCTGACGTACGGCTCGTCCGTGTGTGTTATACAACATGTCACACTACATATTGTACTCCTTTTCTCCTCAACTCTTCACCTCTCAACAGAACAATGAAGTCAAGTTGTGATAATTCAATCGTAACACCTTCCATAAAATGTGAAGCACGTCCTTGCTGACGTACGGCTCGTCCGTGTGTGTTATACAACATGTCACACTACATATTGTACTCCTTTTCTCCTCAACTCTTCACCTCTCAACAGAACAATGAAGTCAAGTTGTAATAATTCAATCGTAATACCTCCCATAAAATGTGAAGCACATCCTTGCTGACGTACGGCTCGTACGTGTGTGTTATACAACATGTCACACTACATATTGTACTCCTTTTCTCCTCAACTCTTCACCTCTCAACAGAACAATGAAGTCAAGTTTTAATAATTCAATCGTAACACCTCCCATAAAATGTGAAGCACATCCTTGCTGACGTACGGCTCGTCCGTGTGTGTTATACAACATGTCACACTACATATTGTACTCCTTTTCTCCTCAACTCTTCACCTCTCAACAGAACAATGAAGTCAAGTTGTAATAATTCAATCGTAACACCTCCCATAAAATGTGAAGCACATCCTTGCTGACGTACGGCTCGTACGTGTGTGTTATACAACATGTCACACTACATATTGTACTCCTTTTCTCCTCAACTCTTCACCTCTCAACAGAACAATGAAGTCAAGTTGTAATAATTCAATCGTAACACCTCCCATAAAATGTGAAGCACATCCTTGCTGACGTACGGCTCGTACGTGTGTGTTATACAACATGTCACACTACATATTGTACTCCTTTTCTCCTCTTCACCTCTCAACAGAACAATGAAGTCAAGTTGTAATAATTCAATCGTAACACCTCCCATAAAATGTGAAGCATGTCCTTGCTGACGTACGGCTTGTACGTGTGTATTGTGTTATATGGCACTCTACAGAGTGTTAAAACTCATTTCTCTTCTTAGTTTCACAAAAACTCTATACAAAAAATAAGAAAGGCAAACACTGCAATTCAGTAAAAATGTGTGAGAGAGATTACAAGTTATAGTTTTTATATGGTTTTGAGATAAGTTTCCAACAATTTAATATTATAATAAAAATCTTACGTTTAGTTTGCATTTTTTCTTTTTTTTTAAATTATTCTATTATTTTCTAATTTTATTTTTTAGTTTCCAATTATTTAAAGTAATATAAAAATATCAAAGTCAATTATGCATTATTTAATAACAAGTAATCATATTTACTGAAATCTAAAAACTTGAAGACTTTATACTATGAAATAGTGTCTCAAATGCAACTTAAACTTTACCAAAACGACCTTCTATAAAAATGAAAGTTCTAAATTGTTTTCAAAATTTTAGATTTTAGCATAATTGCATTACTACTTCCCATCAACAGAAATTTGGGAGATCATTTTAGCCACAGAACCTCGGATAAATATGTTTTTATATATTTTCCACATAGTATTTGACATAAATGTGCCCTTGTTTTCACCGTCTTCAACACCGTCCTTTGTTTTTTTTTCTCTCTGTCTTCCTCTTTTACCATACAATTTTGTTCTACAAAACCAAGTCGTCTCGACTTTCATTTGTTAAAATAATTATTTTATATATTTAATCACTTTTTCGTTAAGGAGAGTCAAATAGTTTAACCTTTCTCTGTCCAATCCTATTCATACTCGCCAAGACTTTTTCAGTGCAGGAAACTTATCCAGACACGAGTTAGGGATAGAACAAGTTGTGAATCCCGTCGATAATGGGGATAAAAATAAAATTTAAATATCCCAACATATATACCCATAAGCACCTATTTCAGAGTTTGTCCAATGGTAAACAGCAATGCAAGCTGGCCAATGATACGCCAGCATTTACGAGGTGCAAGGCATGATGGGAAAGAAATTCAAGTAGTTTCGTTGACGAGAGTTGGTCAGTCAGTCCAAGGTAACCCACGCCAAGAGTGACTCGCCGGTAAATCGTACTCAGGAAAGAAGAAGCCAACATGGAAGATAAGTTCTAGATTTTAAATTCTGTTGTAGGGAACATATGTAGGTCCGGGGTTCAATCTAATGAATCCAACATCAAAGCTGGTGTGGCGTTGACGAAAATTGGCGCATAAACCCCTGTAGGTTATCGTGGCTTCACCATATTCCGTAATCGAAAACCGTTAACAGAACACCTCTGAGGGCCGCCGCAAAGTGCATTAAAAGGTGAATACTGATAACAACCTGTGGTATCTCTGAGGCTAAAAGTCCTGCCGCCTCCGACTGCTAGGCCAACGGCCCTCCCAATTATAGAGACGTTGACTGATGTTTCTGCTTAATTGTGTAGGCTTTATGTATCGTATGTGAGTGTGGGTTGGCAGGAAGTGTTCAAACATATGAACATTCTAAAAAATATCCGTGATACTTTTGTCTTAATTGTTCGATATTCTACCAATTCTATAATTAGACAAATACACCGTCTATAATTAGATAAATTAGACCATCACCGATTACGGTTTCTTTATTTCTACCAATCATATTCAAATGTAAGACAACATTTACTTACATGAGTTGATCATAGATTACCTATTTATATATGTAATTACAGTAATTATTTATACATGTAAAGAAGCGTAAAATAATTAATTCTTGCTCAGACCATTGTTAAAAAAATAATAATAATAAAAATGGAATTAACAAGTCCATAATCATGCATAAATAAAGTAAATAAATATGAAATTGTAAATGGAAAACATAATTTTTTTTTAAATATAATTGTTTTTATAAAATATTTTTCGATTTCTCTATTCTAAAGGTTTTTGTAATTGTTAATTATTTTGATATTTTTAAATGCGTTCTCACTAATATAACACAAGTTTTATACTCTTACTTTACATAAACTCTAACTTTTGACTTGTGAACAAACTCATATCATCACTGTAGGTTTTTGCTTATTTATAGTAAAATATTTATAAATTTACAAGTTGGTTAACGAATTAGGGCTACTAGTTTAATAAATTGAATAATAAATATAATTAAGTACCCTTTTTATTTATTTTTTATAGTATAATATACATGACCGGTTTCGGCTCTTAGGCCATCTACTAATTCTTTTTTATAATTACGTATACCATTAAAATGTCGTATTCATAGATATTTTCACCAGATTTCCCTATAGTAGCTGCAAATGTAAATCATACGCATTTCCTAATAGATATGTATTTATTACTATGGTAGTTATACTATGATGCAATTCAGAACTTACCAAACAAACGTAAAGGGATATTTGGGTATCCATTAGTCTCAATACCCATACACCCACCCACCCATACTCATACGGTGGTATTGACCCACCCACCCACCCATACTCGTACGGTGGTATTGACCCACCCACCCATCCATACTCGTACAGTGGTATTGACCCACCCGCCCACCCATACACGTACGGTGATATTGAAGAAGATGGCCTAAGAGCCGAAACCGGTCATATATATTATAAAAAAAAATGAATGAAAAGGGTACTTAATTATACTTATTATTCAATTTATAAAATATTTATAAAGAGGTCCAAGATTTTTGATACTTAAGGTTTAAAAAAAATGCCACACTAAATGTTTACGCCTGTGTATGTATTGTTCGAAGGGACCCATTGAGATTGTTTGTCTAGGACAGAACTAACAAACAGTAGTAGGTCGACTTATTGGAAGCACTAATGGATGTCTTGTGTTACCGCTCGAGTGTGTTGTACTATAAACACTTGCTGCGCGCTGACATGTTGGTTAAATAAACATTGCATGGTAACGCAGTGCCTAATTACGATACAGATAAAGAAAATTGTTCAAGACAAGGTAAACCCCTAACGAAATAGTGCTACTTAGTGCTCCTAACTTGAGATAGACTAGAAGGAAACCGCTTTTATTAGTAAAAAACGACTATAATATCCTTTTTTACATTCAACCTCTTAAAACCAATAATCAAACACTTTTCCTCTTAAAAATAAATACGTATAGGGCAGTTTTTCATGAAATTGCCTTAAAATGAAACAAAATTTAAATTACAAAAATCAAATCTCTGAGAATAATAGAAATTAAAATAAATAAAAATAAAAGTAAAAAATAAATAAAAAGTTAATAACTTTTATCTCTAAACACACTCATACATACAGACTAAAGCTCATTTTAAAACCACATCAAACTAATAGTTGCTAGCTCCCATTAAGTTGAAAAAATATCTCTTCCCAAATAGACTAAAAAATCCTGTAATACGTATTTGTTTTAAATTTCTATCATACAATACTACACTAATACTAACATGGGAGTGATATATTAGCAAGGGTACATGCTAGTTAATTAAACATTCTCGAAACTCAGGAACTTTTAAGATAAGTTTTTCTTGTTTATTAATGAAAGTAATTGTTGCTAAGTTTTTGTATAGATATTTTGTAGAGATAGTGATAACAAAGTCAATTTCGTTAAAATTTCATTCTCAAAGCTCCAAACCATGATATAAAATATATTAAATTATTATATACACACATACTAAAAAAACTTCCCCTCTCTAGCAGGTACGTGATCCTTAATTACAATCAGACAATCAGAATTCAATTACTCAATAAAAAATGGCGCTTTTGATATTCGAGTGATTATTCTAATTGTCTTTCCGTTAAGCTTTAAAGTTTGAATATAAATGCAGCACTTCATTAATTAGTTTGAATATTGGATAAATCTGCTTCAAATTTATTTAGTTTAGTTAAGTTAATTTGCTTCTCCCAAAGACTTCCAGTCTTCCAGTGTATCCCACCCCCCGGCCCTCCAGTACGTACGACTTGTGGAATCAAATAACTCTATTATATAATTAAGGGTACATCTGATCTTCCTGAGAAAGCTTCTTGGTGGTCCACTCTCTCACTTAACATATAACAGTCAAGTTATAGCTACCTGCCCTACACACATTGAACGTATCGACTAACTTGGGGACACGGCACTATACGACTACACAATGTCACTATATAACATTGATTTGCTAGCGTTGATATTTACTGTTAACTATCCTAAGGAAGATATAGTGGATATTATTACAAAACAAGACTTTTATTGAACTCTATTATATTCCTTAGTAATGATAATGTGATTTATAATTAATTAATATTAAAATACTCATGTTTAGTTATTTATAATTTCATTTAGTTTACTGTACTAACTATATACATAAGTTACTTTTTGTAATTTTATAAGTACAGTATATTTAGACAACTAACCTTTTGCTAACCAGAATTGTAATAAATATTAAAAATATCAAAGTACATTCTTATCTGTAAAACTACTTGTATTCTCATTGTTCACTAACTTAAACTAATTCTTTAATTAATTAACTTAACTAAACTAAATAAATATGAAACACATTTATCCAATAATCACACTAATTAATGAAGTGCTGCATTTATATTCAAACTATAAAGCTTAACGGTAAGACAATTAGAATAATCACTCGAATATCAACGGTGCAATTTTTATTCAGTAATCGAATACTGAGTGTCTGATTGTAATTAATGATTACGTACCTACTAGAGAGGTGAAGTTGTTTTAATATATATGTATATAATAATTTAATATATCTTATATCATGTATGGTATGGAACTTTAACAATGAAATTTTATGGAAATTGACTTTCTTATCACTATCTCTACAAAATAGCTACACAAAAACTTAGCACAATTACTTTTATTAAGAAACAAGGAAAACTTATTTTAGAAGTTTCTGAGTTTCGAGAATGTTTAATTAATTAGCATGTACGCTTTTCAAATATAAGAACTACGTATTGAAGTACAATCTAGTCATAGTCCTATATACTATAATCAGCAAATCTATGAACAACGTATTGAAGTACAATCTAGTCATAGTACTATATACCATAATCAGCAATTATAAGAACTACGTATTGAAGTACAATCTAGTCATAGTCCTATATACCATAATCAGCAAATATAAGAACTACGTATTGAAGTACAGTCTATTCATAGTCCTATATACTATGATCAGCAAATATAAGAACAACGTATTGAAGTACAATCTATTCATAGTTCTATTTACAATAATCAGCAAATATAAGAACTACGTATTGAAGTACAATCTAGTCATAGTCCTATATACTATAATCAGGAAATATAAGAAAAACGTATTGAAGTACAATCTAGTCATAGTACTATATACAATAATCAGCAAGTATAAGAACTACGTATTGAAGTACAATCTAGTCATAGTCCTATATACCATAATCAGCAAATATAAGAACTACGTATTGAAGTACAATCTAGTCATAGTCCTATATACTATAATCAGGAAATATAAGAACAACGTATTGAAGTACAATCTAGTCATAGTACTATATACCATAATCAGCAAATATAAGAAAAACGTATTGAAGTACAATCTAGTCATAGTCCTATATACTATAATCAGGAAATATAAGAAAAACGTATTGAAGTACAATCTAGTCATAGTCCTATATACCATAATCAGCAAATATAAGAACTACGTATTGAAGTACAATCTAGTCATAGTCCTATATACCATAATCAGCAAATATAAGAACTACGTATTGAAGTACAATCTAGTCATAGTCCTATATACTATAATCAGGAAATATAAGAACTACGTATTGAAGTACAATCTAGTCATAGTCCTATATACCATAATCAGCAAATATAAGAACTACGTATTGAAGTACAATCTAGTCATAGTACTATATACAATAATCAGCAAATATAAGAACTACGTATTGAAGTACAATCTAGTCATAGTCCTATATACCATAATCAGCAAATATAATAACTACGTATTGAAGTACAATCTAGTCATAGTCCTATATACTATAATCAGGAAATATAAGAACAACGTATTGAAGTACAATCTAGTCATAGTACTATATACCATAATCAGCAAATATAAGAACTACGTATTGAAGTACAATCTAGTCATAGTCCTATATACCATAATCAGCAAATATAAGAACTACGTATTGAATTACAATCTCTTTATAGTCCTATTTACAATAATCAGCAAATATAAGAACTACGTATTGAAGTACAACCTAGTCATAGTTCCATATACTATAATCAGCAAATATAAGAACTACGTATTGAAGTACAACCTAGTCATAGTCCTATATACTATAATCAGCAAATATAAGAATTACGTATTGAAGTACAGTCTAGTCATAGTCCTATATACTATAATCAGCAAATATAAGAACTACGTATTGAAGTACAATCTAGTCATAGTCCTATATACTATAATCAGCAAATATAAGAACTACTTATTGAATTACAACCTAGTCATAGTTCTATATACAATAATCAGCAAATATAAGAATTACGTATTGAAGAACAATCTAGTCATAGTTCTATATGCTATAATCAGCAAATATAAGAACTACGTATTGAAGTACAGTCTTAGTCATAGTCCTATATATTATAATAGGTAAATATAAGAACTATGTATTGAAGTACTACCTAGTCATAGTCCTATATACCATAATCAACAATTATAAGAACTACGTACTGAAGTACAATCTATTCAAAGTCCTATATAACATAATAGGCAAATATAAGAATTACGTATTGAAGTACAGTCTAGTCATATTCCTATATATTATAATCAGCTAATAATTTAACAACCAAACAAAGGCACTTCTGTCGGCAAACAAAATGTGTACCCAATGTTAAAGGTTGTTTACTAAGGCCTATGAAAATCTAAATCACACAATTGTTCTCCTCGTTTAATTTTACATTATTAAATATGCGTTTAATTTTAAATTTCAATTTACACTATAAGTTTTAATACTGTAATTTTTATCCTAGTAGGAACAAAAAGGTACTGTCTATTAAGATTATACATTTAATATTCAATATTTCGTTCTCGTATCGCATTTATATTTTAATACGTGGTTTGTAAGAATGTTTTCTATAAGTTTTATTAATTTCAGAATATTAACTTTTAAACAAAAAAGTTCTTATCTATTTCCTGAAACAACGTTTTCTCGGCTTCTAGAGATCATAAAATTAGTTATTTTGGTATCTATTAGTCCTTAAGAAAGTGTATTTACGATGTATTACTTTTATAAGCGTGAGTAAATGAAGTAATTTTGAATTAATTTAAATCAATCAATTTAAAATCACTCCATTTACTAATGACAATAGTGTCATAGTGTCGCATGCAATCCACCTACTAAAAGGCAGTGTTTTCTCATTGATAAGAGAACAAGTTAAGCTACAACTAGATTATATTGATTAGATCCATTTTATGACCACTTAGTGGTCACTACCACAACAAGAATTACTGGATAAATCAATAAAGCCTGGGTGGGCAGTAATTGGACCTCTTATCCAGAGTCAACTAGTACTTAGTCAGCTCTATAAGAATGACTAAATTTACATAAGTGGTTCAGATTCCTGGTAAATGATAGGTCCCATCTCATTCTTATTCTTTGAGATTCATAAATAATAACTTTCATTTAAACAAGTCAGATGGTAACCAAATTTCAGATCCTCCGCATTTATTTTATATAAATGGATACAATATGAATTCCCTTATAATACGAAATTATTATCGTGGTTTGATTTATGAATCAGAAAATTCAATAGTTTTTAAAACTCCAAATTACATTTTAATCTTTAAGTGACTTACACAAATAACTAACCATTAATTCGATTTTCACATTCAATATTTACTCAACAATAATTAAGAGCCTTGAATATTATTTAAAATGCCTTTTCCCGTGAAAACCGTATGAAACTGTGTCTGTAATCTCGTGGAAAGCTGAAACATTGCCCCCTCGGGGACAAGAGTAAATGTCATGTTTGTGGTGCATTGTTACAATGAGGGACAAAACAACCCTCCCCTCCCATCGGCACTCTCCCCGGTGCCCCTCCGCACACCCTTTCCCCAAGGGACGTAAACATAATGTTATTTTACATTCCCTCAAGGACTTTTTAGCTTTTTGTATAAAATACATTTTTGAAGCTTCCAAATGGATTATTCATTGTTAACCATTCCATTTAATGAAATATTCCCTAAAGTTTCGTTGGGAATTATTATCGATATTACAGACACTAAAATAATTCTGCCTTGCTGCTCCTGACGAAACCGTGGAGGGGGGTTTAGTTAAAGCCATAGCCAAATATTCAATTCAAAATGGTATTGTTATATTTCTAATGAGATTATCGGATATTTGTAGTTAGAGAAAAAATACAGTATCTCTAGTGGTAGACATAAAATTATAAGTTTTTTTAATTTTATTACAACCGAGATTATGTAAATAAGTCACTTTAAAAACTTTAGCTTAAGCATGACCAAATCTAAATGTCCCACAGGAAGCAATGCTATGAAGCCTGGAGCTAGACACTTGCACTGTAATAACTACTAGTAACAATCGACATAAAAACGTCAAACACTAATCGATGTTAAAATAACATTAGTGTACTTTATAGAAATTACTCGTTCCATATTTGAAAACCTACTTTCTACTAATATAAGAAGCGTTTTCTTTGACAATCGTGGTCATACTTAGTAATTATTTGAACTTTTATTAGCCTGGACAAGCCTTGTCCAGTTATTTTCCAAGTCGAGTGTGTGGCGAAGGATTTGAAGTGCAGGATGGCTAGTCCAGGTCTAGTCTTGACTGAGTTACTGAGGTCGGTATTCATTCTAAAACACGTCAAATCTATAGAAGCACGTAAGTGGTGCATACTGTAATCCATCTTCTTGGCGTCATAGTGTTGTGGAGATTATAAGTGATAGGTTCTATACTCGGTCCTCTTAATACTGACACGGTACCCACTCAATGGTTGCTATCGACGTGAACACAACTAGAGAAGTATGGGATGTCCTTGTTGGTAGTCAGGGTCCGGATGTTGTGTATGGAAGAGTATATCTGTAGAACTGACTAGAACTGACTGACAGTTAGTAACAATGACTTCACTCGTTCATCTACACTCATTCGCCCCTCATATTCGCCCATATCTCTAACGATAAGCGTATTACTAATTAAAACGAACTAGTTTGACATGTTGCTTTTAAATAAAAAAACGGAAAAAATCAGAATGTTTAGCCATACTTTGAACTAATTACTTAGTTTATTTGCTTCGATAAACTCTATATTAAATCTAATAGTAATGTATATCAGAAAATAAAACAGAGCTGCAGAGGTTATCAAGAGAATATTAAAGCACGAACTTGGCTCTTTACAAGGTTCTAAACCTATCCACAGAACCATTCTATACGTTGGAACTGCTTTAATGACGTACCTTAACCTTATACTGTTGATAAAGGTGTTTCAACTTGAGTATAACTAAAATCACGTTCGTACGTGAAATCGAATCAAAACAAATCATATTTTTATTGTTTTTCAGCTCAAATGAGCAATCAACATTGTCAATTTTACATACATATACCAATAATACATATTTTGGTGGTATTCAGAAATAAAGCTGTGTATATGCAATAAATACAATCAGATAAGTAAATAAAGAATCTAAAAATAAACATATAAAATTATTTCTAAAACTATACTCTAAAATACGAAAAATGTTATTTAGTATTTGAGGTCATGTTTAAGTAACATTTTTCCAAATACATTTATGTACAAAAATATTTAAAAAATTAAGTTCTCTAAATTACTTTCGAAAAATTCTTTTACTGAGTACAATGGATTACTTTTCAGCCAGGAGCGAAGTACACATTTAAACAGTTTGCTGGCACATCAATAATTATTATAATAATAATTATTATCAACAATGATTTTTATATAGTAGCTTGAATATATTAATATTTGTATATATGAGTTTCTTTGTAGGGAGAATCACTAATTTTAGTTTTATTATTTAATTGTAATATTTTGGTAATGAAGGTAGCTGTGACAGCAACTATGAATGTATGCCTTCAAACGGGCCAAGCCTTGAAGGTTCCCTATTTTCTCAATTAATTTTAAGTCTTTTACTAATTTACTTAATTATTTCATTTATGTAGATCAGACCTGTGCATTATAGGAATAAATAATTATGTATTAATGTTATTGTAGAAATGAGTTGTTATTTATTTATGTATATTTATGTATATTAATTGAGAAAATAAACATTTATTATTATTATTATTATTAATTATTGCTTGTGGATGTAGTTTATTAAATAATTGAAACCCTATATAGGAGTAGCTACTTTTAATAAGGGAAAATCTTGTCATAGGTACATTGAGAGAATGTCTATTTCTTATGTAATGGCTGTGAATATGGTATCTTAGACGGTGACTATTTAAGTTTTCTTTCACATAAATTAAACAAACAAAAATAAATATAGATGTACAACAAACAGAAAATAAGTTATTGCCTGTTTTAGGATTACATTGGTAGTTTATATTAATACAATGCACGTTTTTTATACCACTAGTACCTAATAACATAATATATTTTCATGTTTATTCACCTTATACAAATGATGTGTACATGACAACCCCATTGGTATGGAACTCACATGATATTAATGGTTGTGAGTTAATACAACCCCCGTCGGATGTAAGCCGTAGATCAGCCTCGTGTTTGCTACATTCCAAATTCATATTGATGATGTATCCCTTCCTTGTCCCGACTCTTTCTCTGTTAACATATCTCTTACGTGTGTTTTTATACTCTTCATACATAGTTATCTAACAGTTTTCGAATATAATTAACGTAATAGAATTTTGTGTTGCTGTTTTTTTATTTACTTATGCTGTATTTTATTGTAACTATAATTATATTTTTTAAGATAGAACCCGAACTTCTATTTGATATTTTTAGACTCTAGTTATGTTATATTAATGACATTTACTAAAGAATATTTCCTTTCTATTTATTCTTTTAAAAATGCTACAAATTTCCTGAAGAATTTTTTTTAAATCACTAATAAGCTGTGTAGAAAATATATTTGAATTTAACTAATTAATTACTTACAACCTACGCACTTTTGTATAATAGAATACAAATTTACGAGAAATAACTATTTATTTTTTTAACTTTACGATTCGTGACAGTCTTAACATAATGATTTTAGCTTCCAGTAAGATTAATATTTGTAGTAAAATTAATCAAATTCTTATCTCTTGTTTAAGTCACTAATACATTGGCATGACTGATAGCCTAACCCACTCACTCAGTACATATATACCATTTAATGTTGACATTTAACAATGTTTTGAACATAGTCAATCAGTGTTTATATAAGGTCTAAAAAGATAAAAATACAATTATACATATATATAACAACATCATTAAATGTAACAGTCATACAATTCAGAGAAAATCATTGATTGCTTAAAAACTCACCTATTACATAATATGCCTTAAGTAAAAGATATTGTTTTAACCTGCTTTTGAAAACCTTCTCACTAGCACTTTTTCTAATACTATCCGGGATACTGCCAAATATGACCGGGCCAAGATTTGCAGATGATTTCTGAAAAATGGCTTTATGATGAAGAGGTATGATAACATTATTTTTATTTCTTGTTTTGTAGGGGTGACTATGGGTTTGTAAAGAATCAAAAACATATTGATTTTTGAAAACAAACAGAGCATAAGTGTAAATGAATAAGGATGGAAGGGTTACAATAGACTGATTACGGAATGCTTGCATCCAGCTGTTTCTAAATCTCTAACCGAAAACAATCCCAACTGCCCGTTATTGAAGCTTGAACACTATTAAATTATGTGGCTGGGGCCGTCCCCCAGAACATGATTCCATATGACAAATCAGGAACAACGTAACCAAAATACATTTTCATTAAAAAAGATGTGTTGTGGAAGCCAGAGATATATCTAAGTGAAAACAAACAACAGCTCATCCAAGAGCATACATTTGAAATCTGAGTGTCCCACCTTTGAATCGACACAAATGCCCAAAAAAATGTTTTTCTCTATTCAATTAGTAACACCTAACAAATACTTCATGTTAAACTACTGAACATGTTCCTTTCCAAAACATTATTTCTGAATCCTCGGTTCCAATCTAACCCTCTCTCAATTAATAATATATTATACGTTTTATTTAATGATCTAATCAATCTTTTCTTTTAATAAATCTGTCTTATATTGTTTGTGACTGTTATTAACAATATGGATCTATTTAAAGATAAACTATTCTACACTGAAAACTTGAAGAAGTGAATTTAAAGCTAGTTCACGAGTCAACTGGGAGAACTTAGCGTAGTGTTGACAACTTTTGTTTTATTGTTGTAATTTTTTCTTTCCACCTTTTTTCAAAGAAATGCGAATTCGTGTGCACATTACGATTTATATATTTAATACAAATCAATGTTGTATGGCCTTCTTTATCCATGAATGTATTTAAAAGGAAATTCCTTATTGTTCAGGAGAAATAACCTGAAATGTAAAGTTAATTTAAATACTTTAAAATGGCGTTCACCATTAAATATCAGTAAAACTGTTTGGTCATTTTTACACAGTGTAAATAGATACATTACTCCCCCCTGACCATTTTTTGACAGTCTTCTTTTGTTTTGAATTAGCTTCAAACTATTAGAACATAAACCATTTTTTTCTTTTAATAAATCTAGTATCTAATTTAATTTTTAACGATAGATAAGTATTAGTTTATTTTGTTGTCTTATCAACTAATATATTCTTCAGTATACTCCAAAAATAAATCAAATTTGTATTTATAAATTATTAAAATTGATCGTTACTGCTAATAGTTTATAAGAGATAATCATCCCTCAACTTAACTCAATTTCATATTCCTTTATTTAACTCGCTTCTAATTAGGTCTAACTAATTAGAAGAATTTAAAAACGTATTATACCATTTGTTTATATATTTTATTACTATTTTTTTTTAGTAAATTACTAGTTAGGACTAGCTTCTTGGGGGCAGTGTCATGGAGAATGTAGGTGATGGGTCCTATGCTCAATTCCCTTAATACCGACATGGCGTCCGCTCAATGGTTGCTATCGGTGCGGACACACTATTAAAGAAGCCGGAGTTGTCCATGTCAGTGGCCGTAAGTTGAGTAGGGGAGAGAATTCAGTATCAGCTGAAAATCACACCAATACTACGCGGTTCGGATTCCACGTAAAGCTATAGATCCATTAGATATCCTGAGCTTTAGGACATTAATAAATTAGCCTTTCTGAGAAACAGTCGATCTCAGTTATTCACCAGACTACACAGGTCTTATACTTATAATATTCGCTTATAATTCATATTCACTTTAAAAACACACACACACACACACACACACACACACACACACACACACACACACACACACACACACACACACACACACACACACACACACACACACACACACACACACACACACACACACACACACACACACACACACACACACACACACACACACACACACACACACACACACACACACACACACACAAACACACACGCACGCACGCACGCACGCACGCACGCACGCACGCACGCACACACACACACACACACACACACACACACACACACACACACACACACACACACACACACACACACACACACAAACACGACGTTATATCTGAGAATAATCTGGGAATAGTGATTTAGCATTTTAATTTAAACTTAGACCCTTAAGTTTAATATATTTGTCTAACACGCATGTTTGAGAATGAATCTAATATTAGTTTCCGTTAAGTTCGTGTTCAAATCCGTAAATCAGTCACATGCCATCTGGATTACAGTTAGGCAATGTTCCAAAGTTAGTATTTAAGCTTCTCTAATTGATCGCTTTAATGTTATATTATAAGTGGTTAAAATTGAGTTTGGCTCGAAACAAATATGTCAATAAATCGATCTCAGACCATTCCTCTTTGATAATTAGAGTGTTAATTTTGCTATATTAAAGTATAAAGTTATATTTTTTAATTTAGTATACAACATTTAGTGACCCTCCCCCTTATTTACTGCATACAGAATAAATAGGGTAATATTATTGGGATCAATAACTTATAAATATATTTCCAGTTATCTTCGGCTTCTGAAATTAGCTGAACTTTTCATTTCTCTTACACTTCCAAATTGAACAGAGGAAACATAAAACAACTTACGATGTTATGAACATTCTCATTCAAGTCTATAGTATTCCAGTCTTTTCCCTAAACAAAACTTAAAATTTAGCTTTTTTTTAAAAGGGTACTCTACATGGAAAACTTTCGTGTCCCAATAACAAAATACTTTCATCGCGTAAATGAATACTACATGAAACATAAGCTCTTATTATAGAGTACTTTTGTTAGTAATAACAGTCATAAATTAGCTGGAAATAATAATAATAGTTTTGAGATCAAAAACAAGATTTAAATAATGTTGATAAATAGATTTAAAAGGAAGGCCAAATAACAAACTTGCTATTGGTGAAATATATTCATAATTAATTATTCAATTTGTTCAATGCAGTTTTCCAGTTCAGAAAGCTCAAGTTATTAAAAGTTATCTTGGAGTTGTTGTCGGTACATACCTCTAGAATGAACGTAGTTAATTAGGAGCTTAAAGTTAATGTAAGTTTTAGTAAAATGGTAAACTTAACAGTATTAAATATTATGTAAAATGGAATAAATGAAAATATTGTTTCCTCTAGTAAAACATTTTTAAATAACAGTTTCACGTTTCGTTAAATTGCAATGAAGAGAAGTTGGTGAGATTTATTAACAGGTCGAGGGTTAAGGGTTAGGAATGAGGATATTGCGTTGTGAGTGCACCTGCTATATCCGATATTACCACAACAAGGTAAACTAAATATACCCTCTTAAGTAACCACTTTTGAACTTTTTAGATTAACTATCTTTCATATAAAGAGAAAAGTAAACATCGACTTGTAGTAGGTATACTGTCCTAATTATTCAGGGCTACATTGTAAGGCAGTTATATAGAAGCCTTGTTGTTTTTGATTGAGCAAGTTTTCTATAGTAGATAAATTATTAAATGAAAAATACGACAGTTTTTTTGGACCTTTTCTGTTATAAAAAAACACCACAACTAATTTTTTTATCGCAATTACGTTTAAGTTAGGTTAGGTTAAGTTAGGTCAGGTTAAGTGGCTACTAAAGTTGATCACAAGTTGGTAAATCCAATGATTGACTTACCGCTGAATGCACTCTCCGTGTGTAAGTTCTTAAAAAATGATAAGATAAGGTCAGTGATATCGGATTCCTAGCGGATAAGGAATAACGTGGTGGACGTAGAAATGATTGAGGAATAGATTTTAGAGAAATAGAATACTTATAAAGTGGTAGGGAATTAACGGGGAAAAATAGTGGTAGTTAACTAACGGAAAAGATCTAGTTTTTTGGTAGCCCTCGGGAAATTTACGAAAAATGAAGAGTAACTGAATATTAATTTATTCAGTTTTAAACATGAATGTGGTAAGGATTTGATTTTTTTTTCCTTTTTTTAAGGTTATGCTTTATGTTATGTTAGGTTTTGTAACGCTATGTTGGATTAGAATAGGTTGGGTATTGTTAGGTTAGGTTTTTTAATGATATGTTAGCTTTTGTTAGATTGAACTGGTTTCATTTTGTTACGCTTGATAAGTCAGGTTAGGTTTTGATAAGTAAGATTATGTTTTATTAGGTTAGATCCTAACTACATGGTATGTATATTAAGTTGTTCAAGATTAGATTTTCGTAATTTAGGTGGTTGTTTATACAGAGTAAATCATAACCTAACAAAAACTAACTTGATGAAACAAGTCTAAGAAAAAACTCAATACAACCTAACAAAACCTACATAAACCTTACAAATCAAATCTAACACAACCTAACAAATTATTTTAGGCTATGTTATCCTTCCCAAACAAACCCTTACTGAAACCAACGTTTTTCAGCTTAATATTAGTCCGAACGCAAAATACTTTTGGAATAACCTGCATGTTAGCTGCCTACTTACAGGGACATTCTGTATGTTTTATTAAATTAGAAGCTATGTTATATACATTCTGTGTTTATAAAGATTAAATCAATTTAACAAAAGGTAGAGATATTAATTACTGATACGTTTATTAAATATTTGGTAACAATTAATATGATTCCATAGTAAATGAACTGTAGTAGATATGCAATAATTAATAATTTGAGTGATGTGAAATCCACAAATGAGACGAGGGTTCAATTTCACAAATAACTTTCACTGTAAATGGTTTAGTGGGATATCTGACGGATCGTTGTATTCGAACTTCACAGTGGAAATAATGAACGGGTTATATAATTTGTCTTTTAGTGTGACGTTTAATACGAATCCCGTCTCTGTTGACATGTGACAGTAATGTGTGACAGGACTTGAACAGAATATGTTAGTGTGAATGGAGGTATGTATATAATGTAATGATTGATGTTGATACGTTTAATACGAATCCCGTCTCTGTTGACATGTGACAGTAATGTGTGACAGGACTTGAACAGAATATGTTAGTGTGAATGGAGTTATATATATATATAATTTAAACATTTTAAAATAATTAAACGTTTAAACGAATGACATATTTTACTTCAAAATTATATGCATGAAACATTCTCATACATAGATAATAAATGAACTAAGAAAATCACACAAAATTTTTTAATAATTAAACTAAAATAATCACTGCTTTTTATACATTGAAAACTAATTTAAAACAAGAAATTGATCTGAAAATTGAGTAAAATAATTAGGTACATAACAAAGTAGAGGGTTACAATATTTTCCTTGTCCTTTTTAAAATTATTCCCAAAAGATTTAAAAATGTTTTAAATGATTTAACACAGCTGATTGTAATAAGATTTATCCCTGATAAAAACAAGGAGAGTCAATCATCTAACGATTGAGGGGTGTAGATTTAAATTAGCACGTTTCCCATATATCTAAATAAACCCATTTGCAGCAAATTAATTTATCGTTTTCAATTATTGTATTAACTCTTAACGTTTTGTGAGTTTAAATATCATCATCTCCAAAGTAGTTTTCCCACGAAAGTGTCAGTAGTTTAAGAGAAAGCATTATTGTTATTTACGTTTTATTTCTTTCGTGAGTCTGTTAAGTTGGAGAACTACTATAGTTTATAACGTAAACACTATTTACGAGTTATGTCTTTCGTGAGTCTGTTAAGTTGGAGAACTACTATAGTTTATAACATAAACACTATTTACGAGTTATGTCTTTCGTGAGTCTGTTAAGCTGGAGAACTACTATAGTTTATAACATAAACACTATTTACGTGTTATGTATTTCGTTAGTTTGTTAAGCTGGAGATATGCTATAGTTTATAACATAAACACTATTTACGTACGAGTATTATGTCTTTTGTGAATTTGTTAAGCTGGAGATCTGCTATAGTTTATAACATAAACACTATTTACGAGTTATGTCTTTCGTGAGTCTGTTAAGCTGGAGAACTACTATAGTTTATAACGTAAACACTATTTACGAGTTATGTCTTTCGTGAGTCTGTTAAGCTGGAGATCAGCTATAGTTTATAACATAAACACTATTTACGTATTATGTCTTTCGTGAGTCTGTTAAGCTGGAGGATCTGCTATAGTTTATAACATAAACACTATTTACGAGTTATGTCTTTCGTGAGTCTGTTAAGCTGGAGATCTGCTATAGTTTATAACATAAACACTATTTACGTGTTATGTCTTTCGTGAATTTGTTAAGCTGGAGATCTGCTATAGTTTATGACATAAACACTATTTACGATACTAATAAAATTTCAGTCCATTATTTATCAAACCATTTCTATATATTTTCACTTTTTTAGTTTTAGATTTATTTATGAAAGTATTTTCAAATGTGATACTTCTGAAGATGTGTATTTTCCGATTTATATAACACTCTATAATGACATGTAGGCTATAATTCATACAGAACGATGTGTTTAGTAGTAGGTCTATAAAATAACTATCAAGGACATGTAGATTCTTTTAAAAATTAGTAGTTACTTTCAGTCATATACAACGAATTAAATGAATGAATATTTACAGTTGACATATAGTACACCATTAACAAATTAAATTAGTTAGACATAGTGCAATTCACAAATTAAAAATAAAGATTACTCGGGTAGGGTCAGGCTTCATTTAAAATCAATATAAGTGGATGTCACGAAATATAAGCTTTGTTTGACATTTTTAGCTATTTGATTGCTTAATATTTATATATATATAAAAAGAACTACACTTAGCAATCTTTTTAAACATTAAAAAAATCAAGGAAAGATTGCTAAGTGTAGTTCTTTTTATATATATATAAATATAAGCTGATATCACACAATATAAGTGGATGTCACCCAATATAAGTGGATGTCACACAATATAAGTGGATGTAACACGATATAAGTGGATGTCACACAATATAAGTGGATGTCACACAATATAAGTGGATGTCACGCAATATAAGTAGATGTAACACGATATAAGTGGATGTCACGCAATATAAGTGGATGTCACACAATATAAGTAGATGTAACACGATATAAGTGGATGTCACGCAATATAAGTGAATGTCACTCAATATAAGTGGATGTCACGCAATATAAGTGGATGTCACGCAATATAAGTAGATGTAACACGATATAAGTGGATGTCACGCAATATAAGTGGATGTCACACAATATAAGTGGATGTCACGCAATATAAGTAGATGTAACACGATATAAGTGGATGTCACGCAATATAAGTGAATGTCACACAATATAAGTAGATGTAACATGACATAAGTGGATGTCACGCAATATAAGTGAATGTCACTCAATATAAGTGGATGTCACGCAATATAAGTGGATGTCACGCAATATAAGTAGATGTAACACGATATAAGTGGATGTCACGCAATATAAGTAGATGTAACACGATATAAGTGGATGTCACGCAATATAAATGTACCACAATATAAGTGTGAATGTAAAAATATTATGGTGATCGATTTCGGTAAACCACGTTTACCTTCCTTTGACCAGGGGTTCAAAAACGATTCCTTACTAAGAAATTATTAAAATGAAGAGTGTTTACTTACTTCTCTATCCTTAAATTCACTGTTCGCAATATGATTTTTTTTTAATGGAAGCGTTGAAAAGTTGGCACTTTTAAGATACACTTTTGTTGTAGAATCGATTTTGAAATGCTTTGCATATAATGAAACTGTACAAACCATAAGCCATAGAATTTGTATTCTACACACTCTGTGATATTGAAATATTTGTATCGTCTTAAGTAACGTTCTTTTCAAATATTTCGTGACAATTTTTAGTACATTTTCCTCAAGATATATCAGAGTACCCTTCTAGAATGAGAGCATTCCGGAACATTTCATTGCAAAATATCAGCGTATGCAGAACTGCTCGGTAATTGTTCACAGTAATGGCCCTTTTATTGTGATATACAGTCGCCATTTGCCTCGTCTTCATCCTCTTAGCTAACTGTCTGCTATGGAACACGTACGGTGATCAATATAAACTATTATAAAAATATAGTTTATATTGTATGTGTTATATAATAAATTGATTGTTTGGATAATCCCTTCCAAATTATCTACATAAAAGTTAAATGAAAACTATGTTAAATAAATATTTTATATTGTGATAGGAGGTTGAGTTGATAAATGGACAAAACAATTTTTTATACTCGATTAATTCTTATACATCTGAAATATTTGTCTAAATGCACTCATCACATGTTCATGCTACAGTCATCTTCCTTTTATTGCAATTTCCCTAATGTCTTCTCAGGACCCCTCATTTACATTAACATTGTGTGAGACTTGTCTTGGACTACGAGTATTATATAGAAGAGATCAAATTATGGCAGGACCTTAGAAATACATATGGTGGAATATCTGATTGAAAAGTTATAATTCAGGCATGGTAGGGCACGATGAAGTGGTGTGAATGTAGCGTTAATTAAAGTAGTCGAATGAGAAAAAGAGTCAATGTTTTGTGATACAGCAGTACGTAGTTGCTAAAATCGTAAGGAGAAGCAACATTGGACCATAAAGAGTTGGTCATGAAGTATAAGGATTTTGGGAGCTTAAAGAACAAGAGTTTAAAATAAATGCCAAAATTATATTATAATAATACATGGCAGATGTTTTTACCTTTGAAAGTGACGTTTGTTAACCGTACGATTTTTCACTTGAATTGAACATTTTATTTTAAATTAAAACTTGTTACAGTTAGTTCTAAAATGTTTGAAATTAAATTTTCGAATTTAATAATGATTTGACAAATATTTCCTTGAGTTTAAGGTAAAAAATCTTGTATAGTTAGCACTAAGAAAAACCACAGAGAATTAAATAATAGAGGTCTCATCCAATAGTGCGATGAACGTATCTCGAGTACAAACTGTAGTTAGTTCTTCCTTTCATCATGTGGATGGCAGGGACAACACTGTTGTCAGTCCTTTCTCCATTTTCCCCTCCAAACGCTAAAGATTAGTGGTATCAGTTATAAGTACATACTTTTAAAGATGTACTTCATTTGTGGTTGAACAGCCGTCGTTCGCTGTGTCCATAAATAAGAAAACGACATCTGTGTCTTTTTCTCTGTTTGGCAACTAGGAGTTATTGAAATACATTTATGATTTTTTTATCTAAAACGCTAAAAATAAATATAATAAGTCAGTTGGTAATTTTAATTACATCTTATTTTGTCATAATATCAAAATATAGTTACCGTAACTATTGATGTTATAAAGGAAAACTACCAAACTTGGGCCAAACTTGGGGCTTGCCGTTTAACACTTGTCCAGACAAGTGATAAAATTTCTTACTAAATCCACAACGTGTTTTATTTTTAGGATTTTTAACAATAAAAATAAATTGTAATATCTTATACGTTTTTCAACATCAAAATAAGTATTGATTTTTTTTTGTTTTTTTTTTGTTTTTTTTTTTTTTTATGTATGTTACAATTCACAAAATGTTGAACAAAAATATTGAACAATTATTTGGGCATATTAAATAACGTAATAGATAGCGCAAAAACAATGTTAATATATATCAGGTTACTTATATTTAAGTTACTTTATAAATTGGCCATTAAACTGAGTTTCTTTATTTTAAAATCTACACTCAGCGGTTGGATTTGTAGTTGTTATATCACATAGCAACGTAAATATATCTAATAATCAATTAAAACTACAAAATAATTTTTAAAATATTCAGTACCATACAAGAATAAATTAAGCAATGCATCTAGAGACAGTTATGTTTAATACTCCGATTTCAAACTTAAATATGGAAGGATTCCAGCATTTATATCACTAATTGACTGAAAACTTCTCTATAATGTCTCAACTAGTATTATGTAGAGCTGCCACTGGTTATACTTTAGTCTTCGACACAATTTCGAATTCTTTTATCATTTTAGTTTCTTGATTAGCACATTATATTTTTTTTATGTATACAATTAGACTTCACACAAAAACATATGTTACAATATAAATAAAAAACATACATATAATATTATAATCGTTTTCTGTGAACCACAGTTACCATCATCAGACCAGAGGGACTTACAGAGGAATCATGTACTGTTTTCTCCTGTGGTTTACCGAAAACAATCACCATAATGGATGTATGTTTTTGACTTCAATTGTACCGGCCTAATGTGGCGAAGGTCGAGCCGGATACGATAAAAGCCTGATAAAACATAAGTCATAAATAAATTGCTTTTATTGGATAAACACGATTAGTAACTGATAACAGACAGCACGCATACGCGGGGTGCCTACAATTGCATGTGACGTTACGATTTCTGCGCAGTTGTAATGAAACGAACGATGTTTATTACGATCGCCAACTTTTACGCTGCTTGTTGGTCAGTGGGTGTGAAAGTAATATGAACTGTTCCACTTCCCCCATTCGCGAAATGGACTCTTCCAGCCTGCCACACTAAACAAAAGTAAACAACATTGCTAGTTCGTATCTTCAGGTGAATTATTACACAGTAACAAGCGATCGCTTGTCGAGAGAGGGTGACTAGTCAATACAGCGACTGCAATTTGCAAAATGCAAATCCGAAATCTCGTGTACGTCATTTACGTTTCAAAACTGAAAGGCTCTTCCGATTAATAGCAATTTTATCTTGTAAATAATTTTTATTGTTATTTACTTGTCGAACCGGATGACACAGGCTGCCGGTTATAGCGAGGCCGGATAATCGAGGCTGTACTGTAGTTTGAGGTTGTAGTGAATGTGGCATTCTTTTTCTTTTTTTAACAATATTTTACACTAATTAACAATTAAGTCATTATTATTGCTCATAAGTTCTATTTACAGTGTATGTACTGATTAAAAATAAGTTCTGTGAAACCTTAACCAAGGAAGATGAAGACGGTTGAATTAATACTGGAAATAAGGTGAACTGAATTCCCACCCCGCCTCGCAGTGACGTTGCATTCTAGACACGCCCGTCATCCCTGCTCAAGGTCTTGATCAAAACTTCTCTTCAGTGAATCGACCATTTTTATTGGCTAAGTTAGATTGTTATCTCTTATAACACACAGCAGAAATGTATCACATAATAAGTACAAAATGTACAACTATTAAGGTGGTCGAGTACGGTTTATACGTCTCCATCTTAATATCAGAGTTATTCACGAAGCCTGCTGTAAATTATATTATTTTCAATGTTTAGGTTTACATTTATGAAGTTTTGTTGCATTATTATATTACTATGTTCCCAACCAAACTTAGTTTCTGTGTTTCTTCAATTGTTCTATGTTAATGTACCAATTTTAACCAGTTTGTCGAATATAGCAGATACCAAAAATAACTGTCATACTATGTTCTCCAGGTCTTCATCGCCGTCTTATTTATGGTGTTTCTGGAAAAGGAATCTATTATTTATCTATATTAATAATTATACGTACAGTGGTACTTACCCACCTATACACATACACCCCACCCACCCATGCACGTACAGTAGTAGTGACCAACCCACACGTAGATGTATTGACCCACAATGTATAATACTTTAGATATCAAACATAGGTGTATTAAGCAATAATAGTAATTGTTAAATTAAACATCAACTTCAGTCGCGAGTCTTTCCCATGTTGATTATAGTAACAAGAGAGAATATAATAATAAGTAAACTTGCAATCATTTTATTTCATTATTTTTTTATCCATGTAAATTTAGAGCAAACACTTAAATTCCTTATTATATGATATCACAGTCAACGATGATTATTATCTGATATCACAGCCAACGATGAGTGTTATCTGATATCACAGCCAATGATGACTATTATCTGATATCACAGCCAATGATGACTATTATCTGATATCACAGCCAACGATGACTATTATCTGATATCACAGCCAACGATGACTATTATCTGATATCACAGCCAATGATGACTATTATCTGATATCACAGCCAATGATGACTATTATCTGATATCACAGCTAACGATGACTATAATCTGATAATAGTAAACAAAATGCAGAATTTTTAGGAAATGCCATTAAAGATATTAGGGGATTTTCTAAAAAAAAATAAGATGTTATACCTGAACTCAGCCTTCGTGGGCGATTTTTGATTGTTTGGATTAGTTAATTTTTGATGAGGGAGATAAAGGTAGTTCTACATTTGCCATCATTACGTGAAAATTACCAATCACGACGTTTCGATTTAGTAAAACCCAAACCTTTTTCAAGTGCTAGAAACTAATTTACATCTACACAAACATGTTATAAAACTACGTTCTTAAACTAATAAACTTATCTACTTTAATAATTATCTACATTTTAACCTAGATCCTAGAATGGGGTACAACAAAATGAACTTCTGTTAAATATAAAAATGTTAACAGGGTTAAATTAACATAACCAATTAGGCGCTGCCAAGGTCACGATAACAACGAAAAAATGTTAAAACACAATTAAATTAATATTCAAATCAGACTGAATTGAGATTACATTAACTAATCATAAATAAAATAAATGGTGAACTGGTATGGTCCAAATAAGACACTGCATTTGGATTGAATCATCCTCACTTCGTGCCTGGGACGTCTAGACGCCATCGTCACTGCGGGTCCTGAGACTTCATCATTTTTGTATTATTTGATTATTGTATTGTTTTATTTCTAATAATTGTTGTCTTTTCAAGTTAAAATGTAATTGTAGTAGTAGTCTCAGTCTTTCCGAGACATATTTATAATTTTTTGTGCATGTTGAATGTTATTTTAAGTTAATAGTGTTTTTCAGGTATCATATATTTATTTTATTTATGATTAGGAAATGTAATCTTATTTCAGTCTGATTTGAATGTTAATTTAATTGTGTTTTAACACTTTTTCGTTGATATTCTGACCTGGGCAGCGCCTAATTGGTTATATTAATTTACCCTGTTAACATTTTTATATTTAGCAGAAGTTCATTTTGTTGTACCTCATTCTAGGGTCTAGGTTAAAGTGTAGATAATTATTAAAGTAGATAAGTTTATTATTTTAAGAACGTAGTTTTATAACATGTTTGTGTATATGTAATTTAGTTTTTAGCACTTGAAAAAGGTTTGGGTTTTACCAAATCGAAACTTCGTGATTGGTAATTTTCACGTAATGATGGCAAATGTCTAACTACCTTTGTCTCCCTCATCTGATACTTCATCATTAACAAATTTCAAAAAACAAAGTTAGTTTTTTCTTCAAATATATGTAAACATTAACACAGCAATGTCAAATGTTCTTCGTTTTTAAGTATTAGATTCTAACGTCCTAAAAGAACCAAAGCACGATTATAAAATATAAATAACTTCAAGACTGAAACAATATTATAAAAGTACGTTCATAGAGATTAAAACATTTTTGTTGAAATAAATGCACGCACATTTAAATGTGCTTATGTTTATTTTCACTACAATGTAATTCATTTTAGTAAATATAATGTTTCAAAGGTAGACTTGTTTATTTTTTGGGCACAGCACAGTTTGCTAATATTGCAAGCACGACCTACTTAGAGTTTGCGAAATATCGGTCTACTCTCTCAGAATATTTATGTGGTTACTTTGATCCTGGCTGTACATGGCAGAGTACTCGTATCAAGGCCAAATATATGTATATATATATATATATATATATATATATATATATATATATATATATATAAATATATGTTTCTTTAAAATGACACTTACACGCTCATTAAAAACGTTCTTTTATCACGTAATTTAGATTAAAATATTTAGAATACTTTATTTGTATACTCGGTAAGGTGCTATTGCAAGCATACTGCATAGCTCGAATATAATATTATAATTTTCTTTTCGTAATATTTTATAAATGTGCATATGTTAAATTTAGTATTTAATAAAATAGATAGTATTTATGTAAAACTACTCTTTAGACTGATACTAATATTTAATCAAAACATTATTAGAGGTGTAACATAAATCTTTTTACTTTTTAACACTATGCATATTTATTACCTCTGCCCAATTAGGAAGCCAAGGAAAAAGTGTATTCACTTTACCATCCTAACAACTATTTCCCCAAAAATATATAAGCAAATCAAATATTTTTATGACCAAATTAATCTATATGTATGGGCACACAATAACGCAGAATAACGCAATGTGTTACTATTGCTTTCTAAAAATTGGTTGAAAGCAATTAATTAGTAACACCATAACATTTATTTATTTGTACATATACGGTATACACTATTTTACATTTACAAACGTTATTGCACAGACGACTGATTAAAGAATATTTAATTATAACTAGACAATAGAAGATGATACAGCAAAGTAATAAATAATTAGTAATAAGTATGTTAAAAAGTTTGGTATAACTAATTTGATATAAACTAGCCTGACTAGTACGTAACAACATGAAGGTTCTATACTGAGTACAAAATCATAAATACAAACAAGAGTGATAATTAATTGTTGAATAATTTAGTGTGACTAGTGTAATATAAACTGGTGCGACTAATACGCAAACACATGCTAGTATTGCTTAAGTACAATAGATCAAAATAAGTATAATAATAACGAATAATTGAATAACAAAAACACAACATGCAAGATTATAATGTACATAAGATTTATCTGACATCAAGGTTCATGTAGGTCTTCAACAACTCCTTTTTGAACTGGGCTTAAGACATGTGGAAAAAGTCTTTCCCCAAGGGAACTCCATTTTCCAAACGGTGGATCCTCGGTAAGGTGCTATTGCAAGCATACTGCATAGCTCGAAACTGTCTGTGGAATAGGTTAGGAGTTCTAGAAGACCGAGCGAAGTGCAGGTCCAGGTGTGCCAAAAACTCCGGGCAGTCAGAGGTAGAAGTGATCAGCTTCTTTAGAAACATGAGGTCACAGCAATCTCTCGCCTAGATGAGAGAGGAAGAAGTTGAAGCTGTCTTCGCAAATCGTCGACAGGAACCTCATCATAGGCATAACTCAGCCGTAGTCCGACAAATCTTATGAAGCGGGATTGAATGTGCTCAATTTGCTCGATGAAGCCAAGTTGGTAGGGCGACCATACAGGAGAGCTGTGTTCCAAGATGGGCCGGACCAGTTGAACAAACAAAATCTTCAGGGCCCAGGGGGAGAAACCATCACGAGATGTTCGAACAATGAAACCGAGTAAGCGGTTTGCCCACTTGCAGATTGCAGATATGTGGTTCATAGGGCTCAAAGATTCATTCAACTTACTCGCCATATTAAAACCAATTTCCCTAATGTAATGAATGTATACAATTTCCCAACTATTTTTACTATACAAAAAAGAAGGGGAAGTCATACACCGGCTTTTGGTGAGGCCCGACCTGGACTTTTCCTATTAATCCCGCTTCTTTATTTAAAGAAAAAACTATTTAGCTTCTAGTAGGTATCTCCTTGGGATAGATCATTTTAAAAGTAGCCAACAATCATCGAAAACCATTATCATTGCATATTTTCTGAAGAAATTCCAATAGTTTTTACTATATTTGACGTAATTTGTTAAATTGTTTATATACTCATTTGCCAAATTGTACTTCATTTTTGAACGTGGTTTTTTAATGGTGAAAATCAATAACTATTATCTGATTTACATCAAACTTAGTATCAAAATAATTAAAATTTTAGTAGGAAAATAAAATTATTATTTTTAATAACTTGGATATAATTATACCTACGTATAAGACTGCAATCAAACAGAAAATCACAAGTTTAGATAGAGGACTTTATCATATTTTATTAACAAAAGTATTTTTACAATGTTTATAGATTATAACAGCAGGCCAGTCAACTTACTCCTTAAAGATGTATGTACCAAAAATACTTAATTAATGTCACAAAAATATTGAATCATCTCGAAAATACTTTATAAAATTTAAACAAAATCGGAGCAGATGTCATAAATACTGTAAGATGAAAATTTAAATAAAGAGAAACACGGCCATTTTTAACACGTCGTGATTCAAGACCGAAATAGGTCTGTGAAATATGGAAGAACGTAGCTGGAAGCGAGCACGTTATTGGGTTGTGTGGGAAGGGTAGACGTAAGGTTAAGGGGGGGGGGGGATATTGTGATGTCTGTAGCCTCTAGCCTAAACCCCAACCCAACCACATCCAGGCTGAAGGTAAACCCTAACATATTCCATTGTACTATATCCGGGCTTGGAAATCTTCACCAATATTGCAGAGAAACGTTCAAGACAAATATTTTAATTACTAGTAGCAACTTATACTATAAAAACGTGATATAATATTTATGTGGTAGTTGTTTTATCGATGTTTTGTCAATGTTTCTACATCATTTTAAATTTATCGATTTTTTTTACTAAAACAAAATGTTGGTATGGTGTTCATAAAAAATGTGACTTGGTTTTCCAAAATGTATTATATCTTGCGGCAATCTAAATGTTTTTATGCTAACTTGTTTTAGGAATCAACTCTACTTTAATAATATTTGCTACAGTAATAGTTATTAAAAACAGATAAAATTACCATACCTCAATTTACACCAATACTGGCTGCAAACTTCTGAGGTTGCAGAATTTCTTTTAGTTATAGAACAAAACCAGCATTTCCTTTGTCATGAAATTTAGCTGTGGTCAATGTAATACCGTATATTTCTTTAAATTATACAGTACAAGTAAACGTCACACAACACAAATCTATTACAATATAAGCACAAAATGCAAAAATATATTACAATACAAGTACAAAATTCACAAATATTATGGTGATTGATTTTGGTGAATCACGCTCACCTTCCTCAGACCAGAGGGATTCACACAAAAATAATATGTGTGCATTTTGTACTTGTATTTTAATATATTTGTACATTTTGTGGTTATATTGTAATAAATTTGTGTTGTGTGGCGTTTACTTGTACTGTATATATACCAACACGTACTATGCTAATTAAAAAAGTATTTTGAAATTATAGTAAAAAGCTATTTAGTTAAATAATCAGTGTCGTCAATGCAAGACTGAAACGGTCTCTGTTAAAACTTTTGAAAACGTCCAACCTGCAACTTGAAACGTTATTTTATTTTGTTTCTTTATATTGCTCACTGTATACGAGTACATTTAAACTCCAGTAAATTACAAACATATGAAAAGTCACACAACGCTGACTGATAAATTATATTTGGTGACAGTTATTTACATAAAAGTCTAAATTTAAGGTGTCATTCGTACACATAAAAAACAAACTGTATCCTCAAGTTAAATTTAATAACCTTGAGCTTTTTTCATCTTTCCTTTTTTGTAATTTCTGCCAACCCATAATATGACAGTTAGGGAATAATTCCTGGTAATTATTGACAGTAAATATAAAAATTGAGTAATAATAAAGTTAAGTATACCTGATTTGTTCCCAAATGGTAAATTTCCTTTCAAAGTCGGTTTAAATTAGCATGATGACACTCACAAATTTATTTTTACATTTATAATATTCAACAAGTCCTACTACTCATTCACCAATTTCCACAGCAAATATTTTATATTAGGCCTAATCAATCTTCTATATAAAAAAGGCAAAGCCCTCACTCATCACTAATTCTCCATCTTCCCCAGTAGGTAGAGTGGAAATTTTGTACACTGTTTTTTAGGTCTTAAATAGGATAACTAAAGTATTGTCATCTTGATAAAGCACTCCTAAGGGGTAGAAACCACCCCTAAAAGATTTATCCTTGGGTTGATTTTAGTAAATTAATAACAGCCGTTTTGTGAATAAATAAACATGTTTATTTTGAATGTTTGACATTATAATATTGATGCATTTTCAATACTATACCCCAGTATATACTGTGATTACACTATGACTTTAATCTTCAGCTGTTAAAAAAAATGAAATAAACACGTTTGAAATAAGGTAAGTAGGTAGCAACACAAGTAGTGTCAGTGAGATGCTGTAAATAAGTTTAATATTGTGATTTTTCGCTATACAGTTAACCTACTATTTTTTTCTACTCAAAAGTCACATGCCGAGGCCGAAGGCCGAGGTGTATCGAGCGCAGCGAGCGGCGGGGTTGGCACGCGAAGCGTGCAGGGGTGTCTCCTAGTTATTCTATATAAAACAGGGAAGCGTATGTATGATTTCTTTTATAAAGCACTGTAACTAATATTTTGTATTTTTTTAATCTAATGAACTAACCCGGACGCCATATTACCCAAATATATTCCGAAACAAGAAAGAAAAACTTATAACAATATAGCGTTTATAAATTCAAGTAATCTAACTTGTTTAGGCTAATTCATAATGGTTTTGTTTTTATAGTAAAAAATACTACTAACAACAAGTAGAGTATCACATAAAAAATGTAAAAAATTAAATATACAATATTATTTGATGAATTTAACGTACACATTGTTTAATATCAGTGAAAAATTGTGAAGTAAAAGTATTTGAGGTGTATATTATTGTTTGAGCCTATATAATGTTTATTATTGTTTCTTTAGAATAATAACGAACCTTACATCTAATATCATCGGCCTCTACTATAGTGAACATTTTATTATGTATATAGTAGACATGATTTATATACTTGGCTAGTTCCAAGTCGTAGTGCTTTGCTAGAGAGATTCTCTATGGACATAAGATTATCATTAGCCTATAGACAATGTATAGTCCTAAATATAGGCACAAAGGCAGTCCTATTATTATTTGAGATTATATAACTGTCTCTACTAGAAAAAAAACTATCAAACAATGCTTCTAAACTAATAAATAGTAATTAAATGGTAATTACTATTTTCAGTAATCAAAATTACGGCCTTTCTGGAGATAGGTCTAGTTCAAATATCTATAAAATATCCATTGGGTTTCTATTATTTCAATTAAGCATTGCTCGAGCAACAATGATTAATGAAACAATACTCGAGCTAAGACACCGAGTTTAACATGAACTTGTTATAAAATTCAACAAGTCTTACTACTCATTCACTAATTTCCACAGCAAATATTTTATATTACATTCCTACATAAAAAAATAAATAAATAAAATAAACACTATCCTCTAGTTAAATTTTAATAACCTTGAGCTTTTTTATCTTTTCTTTTTTTAATTTCTGCCAACCCGTAATATAATAGTTGGGGATTAATTCCTGGTAATTATTGACAATAAATATAAAAATTGAGTGACAACAAAGTTAAGTATACCTGATTTGTTCCCAAATGGTAAATTTCCTTTCAAAGTCGGTTTAAATTAACTTCGTGACACTCACACATTTATTTTTACATTTATAAAATTCAAATTCAACAAGTCTTACAACTCATTCACCAATTTCCACAGTAAATATTTTATATTAGGCCTAATAAATCTTCTATATATAAAAGGCAAAGCCCTCACTCACTCACTCATAACTACATCATTACTACTCATTACTACATCATTACTACTCATTTATTGCATCTTTTAAATCCTCTTACTAATACTACAAAATTAATACAAAAATAAAACGTCCAAAAGTCGTTTATAACTCAATTCAGTGGTTTCTTTGTGGACGCAACAAGCGTTTGATAATGGAGCGCCTGTTGAATAGACAAGAACTAAGTGAGGATGACTTAATAACAAATTCAAGATGGCGTCAATCGATAAAATTGGTCATGAGTCAATGGCTTCCATCTATTGTTGATGCTCTGGCCATTAATATTTTAATGTTGGCCTAAATAATGTTAACCTATGGAAACGCACCTAATAAATAATAAATGCTGACAGATATATTATATATAGTTTGGTTATTTATATTTACTGTATACTGTACCTATAACTGTAGGTATACAGGATGAGTTTTATGTCGTGGCCCACCTGGATATAATTTAAACGGGCTGAGATATCAATGTGAGACCTTGAACACATCTCAAGTGTTCAATTTTTTAATTTTTCAAGTTTTTACATATTTTGCTCCCTTTTCTAAAGGGGGGCAGAGGGAGGCAACCACAAATTTTCAAAAGCAAACCCCTTTCATGTGACCTCTCATTTTAAAGCGAATATAAAAATAAATCCAATGATTCAAACTAGAGGTATCTACGTTTAGGTTAACAGAGTAAAAGAGGAATTTAAAATAATAAAATCATTTACTTTCTTGTAATTTTTTCCTTGTTCTTATCTTAACAGTTTTAATAATCTACTTTTGACTTAGTCTTTTGTCCTTCTCACTTGTATTTTATCAGTTCATAGCTTAGGTTGTTAACAGCATTAGTGCAAGTTTACTTTTCTAATTTACAATTTTAACAAGTTTACTTTTTTATAATTTTACCAACTTTTAGTTCAAGTGTACTAGTTTTACACACAGCTATCACACTGTCAAACAGCCGAAGGTGAACAGTTTGAACACTCATGAACAGTTTGACTCATGTAACGAAAAACATGACAAGAAAGTAAGTGATTTTACTATTGTAAATGTGTCTTTTATTTTGTTATCCTAAACGTAGAGACCTCTAGTTTGCATCATTGGATTTATTTTTTATTCCCTTCAAAATGATAGGTTGCATGAAAGGGGTTTGCATTTGAAAATGTTTAGTTGCCCTCCCCTTGCCCCTTTTAGTAAAGTGGGGCTAAATGTTTAACTACTTGAAAAATTAAAAAAATATGTTATAAAGTTCAAGGTCTCACAGAGATGTCTCAGCCCGTAGGCTATAAATTACATCCAGGTGTGCCATGACATAAAACTCACACTGTATATCGGTTTGTACTAAAAGTATTTGGAATGTGTACTTAAAATACTTTTTTCTTAACGTTTCTTAATACAGCTAAAAAGGTGTATTACTCAATTTCTTCCTATATGGTGTTTTTCAAAAGAAGTATATAAATTTGTATCTCTTTTTCTATATTATGCACCGATTATGTCAGAAGTGCTTCATTTTAATTGTATATATGCTTAATATAGTCAAACGTAATCATTCATCAAATAAATGAATTTGTAAAATATCATAGATAACATTTTTGCCAATGCAAGTGTTGCAAATATATTTAAATATTTTATCATCTGTGTTCATGTACTAAAATAGTTAATTTTAGCACACTTATATAATAATTTCTATGTTCATTTTTGTACAAGGTTTTTTTATTTATTTATTTATATTTAAACCATACTTTTAAGTTACATACTTTTTACTCATTATTTGAGATAGTGATTTTTACGCATACGTAATTTTAAGGAATGTGGTACAATCTATAATTCTAAATCCAGAGCTATACTTTTTTAAGTTCTTAATGAAATAATTATTCTCTAAATAAAATAGGACATTTTATTGTAAGAAAATAAATCAAATGATTTACATTAATAAATTAGAATTTAGAAAAAACTTTCATGAGGTAACTATTGCAATGAAAACTGGAGAGAATGTTTATATATTATTTGCATTACAATGACAATAAACCTACTTCTGTAATCTGCCCCTGTGGCCGTCTCTTTGAAAACGCTGACTTCTGTATTGCATTTCCATTGCTTCCAATAAGGTCTTATTGCATTTAATAATATGTATTGCTTGTAGAAATTGATATAAATAATTAAAAACAAACGTTTTCGGTCTATATTTCTTTACAAGCTTGATTACTGTGTAAATTTGAAATGGTTAGGTACAATACATAAAAATACTTCATATCGAGACGCGAAAATTAATATATATTCTAATACCACGTTTGTTGTATTGCATCATGATTAATGTTTAATGCATCGTCATAAATTTAAATTAGAAATTTATTAATGATTTTATTACCCCATATTAATAATATCAAGCCAAGAATTGTACCGCTCAAGGTATAATTTATGGAGCTTGTAAGAAGTAATTTTTTCTATGTTGTTTACAATCTTTTTGAGACAAGAAAAACGTTTGTTACTAACACATTTATTTAAATATAAGTAGAAATGTACAAAATATGGTGACCGGTTTCGGTATACGTTCATCCCTTTGTACATCCCTCTGGTCTGAGGAAGGTGAATATGAATAACCGAAATAAATCACATAATATTTTGTACACTTGTTGTAATACATTTGTGATGTATGAAATTCACTTGTGTTGTGTGACGTTACATGTGTTGTGTGACGTTACTTGTGTTGTGTGACGTTCACTTGTGTTGTGTGACGTTCACTTGTGTTGTGTGACGTCCACTTGTGTTGTGTGACGTCCACTTGTGTTGTGTGACGTCCACTTGTGTTGAGTGACGTTCACTAGTGTTTTGTGACGTCCACCCGTGTTGTGTGACATCCACTTGTGTTGTGTGACGTTCACTTGTGTTGTGTGACGTTACATGTGTTGTGTGACGTTCACTTGTGTTGTGTGACTTTCACTTGTGTTGTGTGACGTTACATGTGTTGTGTGACGTTCACTTGTGTTGTGTGACGTTCACTTGTGTTGTGTGACGTTACATGTGTTGTGTGACATTCACTTGTGTTGTGTGACGTTCACTTGTGTTGTGTGACGTTACATGTGTTGTGTGACGTTCACTTGTGTTGTGTGACGTTCACTTGTGTTGTGTGACGTTCACTTGTGTTGTGTGACGTCCACTTGTGTTGTGTGACGTTCACTTGATTTGATTGCTACCAACACGTAATATGCTGATTAAGAAACTATACATTTAAACACTTTGCTCCACAATTTTACTTTTAGTTAAAGACAAATGTAACGTGCTCTGGACAATATAGCTTAGCCAAATGGACCCTCCCACTCACCCATACACGTACAGTGGTATAGACCCACCCACCCACCAATCCACGTACAGTGGTTTACAATCCCCTCCCCCCCCCCCCACTCATCCAACCATTAATTGACAGTAATATGGGCGGGAATATATATACTTCCAGACTTGAATGAACGCGGATTCGTCCAGCGTACAGCCATGTGTCACATGTAGTATCTAAAATTATGAAGGCTTTTTATGTTTATTACGACAACTAACATATGTCACCTAACGAATTTATGTAGTACACATTTAAAATTAAACACAAACTAATATTTTACAGTTTTGTATATTTTATTAACGTACAAAACGTTTGATTTCGAAGTAAAATAAAGCACTTTATGTGTATTTCAACTGTAAACCCTTGGTGTATGTTTATATGGAACTGAAATGTTCTCGTAATGTTCCTTGAGAAACACAGTAAGTTATTTTTAAGTAATTTTATAATATTAAATTTTAATGCTAACATGACGTGTTCTTTAACATGGTAGACTACGGAGTTTTTTCACGACACGGTATTATAATATATATACATCTTTATGGGAAAAATAAGTAGTAAAGTTGTACAAGGTTAATTAATTTTCACAAATTATTTAAATAACATTTAGTGATTTGTTAAACAATGTATCAATTTAAAAAGGTTTTGCTATCTGTAAAAAAAGGCCTTATATAAAAAATATTAAATAACGGCATCCTTATCATGCGATTAAATAGCAAAGTGTGCCCGCTACAATACAGCCTGTAGAACGCCTGCAAACCAGCGTTAGGCAAGGTGCCGAGTTCATTCAAGTATGTAACTATCAGTATGCACCCTCCCACCCACCCATACATGTACGGGCATATAATATTTGTGTTTGAGTTCGAGTTTGTATACGCTATGGAGTTTTATAAAACATCCTGGAGTTCCAGTAACCAAGGGACACTTAGGACAACAGCTACTCCGAAAAAGTACCCCTACACTTTATTAAGTGGTTAAGTGTCCGCCATAATAAGTTTGAAACATACTATACGCTCATACAAGAAATAATGGTCCATGATATATACGGGAGCAGTCTTAGTATGAATCTGTTTTAAATATTATGTGTTTGATACTTGAACTTCAATGTTTGTTGGTGTATTCAAACATATTTAAAAACTGTTGTAAATAATGTAAGATGGCTAATTTTGAAATATGATTAAAATAAATCATTAAATGAACATTTAAATAACATAGATTAACAGATAGATATAAAAAAATAATCCAGTTCAATCTAACCATAAATGTCAGTGTCACCCCACTGTAATGTAATTGGTCCAAACCATTACTGGCATTTCGAAGTGGGTCAGTTGGCAGCACCGGACTATTCTTTAATTTCATTCGTTCCTACGGAAAATCGGGCCTGATTTTATTACAAAATATTCGTTTCCTATGTTTTATTAATTCATATTCATTGACATTTCAGAAAGTGAATAGAATATAAATAAATTAAAGTAAGAAGACTCAAAATAAAGGGAATTGAAATTTTGTCGTCCTTTCCAGAACTGTATTATTGTGTTCTATGGATACAAGAACCGTACATGTTTTATTTATTGATGCTACGGCCAACTTCGTGTCTCAACTCATAACTTCCGGTTACAAGGTCACAAATCAATCAGTCTATGAAGGGTTTATTGGTATTAAACATGCTTTTACCTTCATAAACATTGCTATTTAAATAATAGCAGTTCAACGTGTATCAGCAGCTATTTCTGATCTCACAATATCGTGATTGTGTTCTCTATTCTACAGATATTCAAGATGTGTTAAATTGGCGTACTATAACCTCAAATTAGGATAATTAATAACGTACAATTATTAATATGTAAAAACGTGTATAGACCTGAATTTAGAAGAGAATTTTTTTTAAAGCGTATTTAAAAGTTTACTGTTCAATTTTTGTTATGCCATGGTAGACTGTTGTCATAAATATCTCCTTTATGGAAAAGACTAATATCTGTTCTGTTGAATCTACGTTTCAAGTCCGTAAAAGTCGTTTCTGCTAAGTGTTTCGTGTATGAAAGTAGAGTTTATTCTTTTTCCTCCTTTCTAAGACGAAACCACTGGAATATACAGCATATATAAAGTAAATAGTAAAAAGTATATTCTTAACGTACTAATCATTACGCGTCATTCTAAAATCTACTTTTCCATACAGACTTTTTTGTCATGTGAAGATTATTTACTTGGCAACAAAAATTACTCGACCAAAAACATAAACCATAAAATATTAAAGGATAAATCGGCCCAAATGTGCCAATTCTAAAATTTCTGTGTTATTATCAATCAGCAAGTATTAGGTAGTTTTATTCTGAGTAATACCGTATGTCATTAAGCTAAACAGTGTAAGCATGATTGATTAAAAATAAGACATTCTGAATCAAATCAAGTTACATTGTTTTATGATTAATTAAGGATATTTGGTATGAAAATGTATCTGATTACACATGTGTTTCCAAGGATATGCCAGGAATATCTTGCGCCAGGAAAAATAAATCAACATCTTCTGTACTGCGTATTTATAACTTTTTCTCCGTCATTCACAACGTTTTTCAATTATTTCTTTCGTTCCCAACGAATCTATCAACTTAACATCGATATAACTATGAAGGTATTGGAATACTCATAAAGTGGTGTGACCCACACGCTCACCCACACACGTACAGAAAAATTGAATGAACATGTATTGCGGTATTGATCTACCCACCCATACAGTATAGTGATTTTACCCACCCACCAATACACGTACAATGGTATTGGCCTACCCACCCGCCCACCCTTACACCTACAGTGGTATTATATCTAGAAGTGTCCATGTAGATGACAACCATTAAGTGGGCGCTGTGTTAGTATTGATAATATACCAATAAATACACATATATAAGAAGTGAAAAGCCAATGTTAAAAGTCAGAATACTTTTTTTTTTTATGTCTTGGCGCGGCCGCCGCTAGATCGAGCTTATTGCGCGGCAGCCTAGAGAGAGAAGGTAGATTAAAAATTGCCATGAGAATGAGAGAGACAGGAAACGGCGAAAAACCAGCGCTGCGCTGCGTATTGGCAGCCGCTCTAAGCTCTGTTACAGGAAGTCTGACGATTTTCTTTCTTATCTTCTTATCGCTTCTTATGGACGTTTATTCAATGATAATACTATCTATAATCTGTTGCCTACAACTTCTATAGCACTGAGCCCCAAGTAGCAGGATTAAATAAAGCCAATAGCTAAAATTAGGCTAAGATTGATATTCAATTGGATTTTCGAGACTAAAAAATGTCCTAATGGTCCTATCAATGTCCTAGTGGTCCTATAAATGAGAGCATAAATTATTATTTAAATTTATTTAAGTTTTAAGCACAAAACCATTTTCCAGTTAAGCAATTAATTTTTAATTATTTTACGATTGTGGTAAACGATTTTTTATACTTTGTTAAACCTTTTACAAACAATCAATAAAAACTATTTCATTATGTACAAAGGAGCCATCAAGAGAGGGAGCAGGGAAGTAATATCTTACCTTGTTGCGGTGTTGTCGGTTTTGAGGCCGGCTTCGATCTTTACATAATTATCTCCCTCATTATCCGATTTATTAATATACTTCACATTTTAATTGAGTAAGGCGTTAAATTGATCGATAGTGTAGTTGGTCAAAGCCCAGCTTCAAAAGCTTAAGTTCTCAGTTCGATATCAATCAGAGTCATAACAAATTTGTCCAGACTTATCAGCAAGAGCTGATAACCACCGGCTGTTCGTTTGTCGTTGGACTATTAATTAATGACACTCCCTAAGGTATGGTAATTTTTAATAATGACTACATTCGCTCATCTACACTTATCAGACTCATTCGAAATCCATATTCGCCTATGTATTAAGGATGGGCGTCTTGATAAAAATAAATAAGTAAAAATTAAAAGCACTCTATTTTAAATGAGGAACTTAGACTAAATACTTTAACCAATCTTTAAAATTAATAAACAACTATAAATAACATGCAAATACAGTATAACAATTATATAACAACAGTAAATAATAAGAAGATACAGTGTAACAATTGATAAACAACAAGAAAATATAGAATAACTTATTAACAATAAGTAACAAGCAAATCTATATGACAATAATAAACAATAGTAAATAACAAGAAAATACGGTACAACAATTAATAAACAACAATAAATAACAAGCAAATACAGTTTACAAATTAATGAATAACACTAACCAACAAGCAATACAACTAAATTATAAGCCAGTACGTTGCATGGTAAACTAATAGACAAGAAACAACTTAGTATGGCAAATACTTAGTCCCAAATACTTAGTATAGCAAGGCTGATCCACCCTCAAATATACGTACTGTGGCATTGACCCACCCACCCACCCATACACGTAATGTGGCACTGACCCATCCACCCACCCTTCACGTACTGTGTAATTGACCCGCATACCCACCCTACACATACTGTGACATTGATCCACCCACCTAACCATACACGTACTGTTGCATTGACCCACCCATACACGTACAGTGGTATTGCACCCATACACGAGGGCAGCGAGGGCTAGGTTTGCACATGAATGTTGTAAGGGTATCCCCTATTAGTAATATAAAATCAATACCCTGTTCTATAATTAATTTACGCATGAATTATATTAGTGTTAGTTTTGCAAGAGTATAATATAAGCACCGATACTCTGACATTATTTATTATCTGAGCTTGGAACTTGAGGAAAGTTCTTATTCCAATACCAAGTTACCAAGTTTGATCCATGTTAAACCATAACTTACATCAAACACTTTGTCTTCTACACACAATAGCTTGATGTAACAGAGTTATTATTTAAAAAATCTAAACTATAATTTTTTATTTTTACATTCTTAGTTTATTATATTTCTTAAGACTGCTGAAATATGTAATCATTATTTTTAATCCGATTGTGATCTTTATTTCATACTTGAGATTTAGCGTTAACACTAATTCATTTGCTATTGCTTGCAGTTTAGAAATGTACATAGAGGATTTCTTTTAAAGGAGGCAGGTGACAGGTATTCGCACTCTTTGCCTACCTCCAATATAGGTGGAGACAAATTAATCAACGAAAAATGTCTTCATAATTCAATTATTGTTGTTCTTGTTGAAAACAAATACTAAATTCCATTACAGTAAAACGTAATTTCATTAAGATACAAAAATGTATAAACATAAAATGCATTCAATCAATCAAAATTTATTGACGTTGTGTGGTTCAGTTTTAATCATTCTGATATTAAATTTAATCTTACTGGCCAATCTTTATCAATTATACCATAATTAAACATTTATTGCAATATAAAATACAGATTTGACATATAAAATGTCATTATACGACATCTCACAAATATAAACCATGTTTATTGTAAAGGCACATTTTATTTGAGAGCAGACAACAGCTGTTTGTTTATCGCTCCGGTAGTGACGTCATGGGGTATAAAGCACATCGTATTTACCGTTACCACCCTGTATTCTAAGCTCCTAACCTACTGTTCGACCTCTATAGGGTAAAAAAATGAACAAATGTGTTGTAGGATCTATGAGGTTGAACTTTACTGCATTTTGACATAAATAACATGTTTATTGATGTATAGAGAGCAATGTTTTTACTTTAATAATTAATACAGATTAAACATTAAACGGGGTTTATGCAATCTGACATAAAGGTGTTTTTAATATTATTATTATTTTTACTTCAATTCTACCAACAAAATAAAAATTTAACTGAGAAATATATTATAGTTATAATATGAAACCTAGAATATCTAAATGTTACTAAAACTATACAAATGATATTTAATAATTTTTAATTATTAACTATATATCATAGTTTAATAACGACATAAATTACTTAAATAGGTCTATGTAAAATAGATGTTCTACCTAGTTTTCATAGTTTTTTTTATGACTAGTCAATATTAAACGTCACGAGAAATTTTTAGCCAGAAATAGCGATTAAAAAAAGTTGTTAAGCAAGTTAAACAAACTTTTACACCAAACATTATGTATATTACTTTAATTTTATGTAGGTCTTTTATCCTAAATACGAATAGGACATCACATTCTTCATGCGATGAATAATAATTGAGATATTCATTTATTTTTGTTATTTTGTAAGGTTAACCTGAGGTTAGGTTAAGTTAGCTCAGGTTTATGTTGACCGTGAATACATATGGTTTACTTAATCTATTCTAACCTAACTAATCAATCTAACCTAACTAATCAATCTAACCTAACTAATCTAATCTAACCTAACTAATCAATCTAACCTAACTAATCTAATCTAACCTAACTAATCTAATCTAACCTAACTAATCAATCTAACCTAACTAATCTAATCTAACCTAACTAATCTAATCTAACCTAACTAATCTAATCTAACCAAACTAATCAATCTAACCTAACTAATCTAATCTAACCTAACTAATCAATCTAACCTAACCTAACTAATCAATCTAACCTAACTAATCAATCTAACCTAACTAATCAATCTAACCTAACTAATCAATCTAACCTAACTAATCAATCTAACCTAACTAATCAATCTAACCTAACTAATCAATCTAACCTAACTAATCAATCTAACCTAACTAATCAATCTAACCTAACTAATCAATCTAACCTAACTAATCAATCTAACCTAACTAATCAATCTAACCTAACTAATCAATCTAACCTAACTAATCAATCTAACCTAACTAATCTAATCTAACCTAACTAATCAATCTAACCTAACTAATCAATCTAACCTAACTAATCAATCTAACCTAACTAATCAATCTAACCTAACTAATCAATCTAACCTAACTAATCAATCTACCCTAACTAATCAATCTAACCTAACTAATCAATCTAACCTAACTAATCAATCTAACCTAACTAATCAATCTAACCTAACTAATCAATCTAACCTAACTAATCAATCTAACCTAACTAATCAATCTAACCTAACTAATCAATCTAACCTAAGTCTTACCAACCTAACATAACATAATCTGTTTTTTTTATATATCTCAGTTATTAGTTGTCAGATAACGAATTCGTTACCATATTCGTGTTCAGATGAAAAAACATATATAATATTAATTTAATACAAATTATTTTTTGTGTAAAAATGAGTTTTACTTTTTTCGTATTCAGGCCGAAACTCCTCTATGGATTCATGTTTGTGAGGTGTTATAAAATCAAAAGTCGAGTGGGATTCCTGTATTATTCTAGTATTCTAATCCTTTATTAGAATTGTAACAAATAAAATTGTATTTTATACAATCAAGGTAAGAAATATTATATAGTGAAGTAAGGCAATAATCATGTTCAAGACCTATCGATTTGGGGGCCAAAAATGCAATAGTTTGATAGTTTTATCATAACGCTATATAGAAACAACTGACTACTAAAAAATGTCCCCAATAAAGTATTTCATAGCACTGTGTACTCATGGACAGCAGTTTATATTCTTCGTGGTCCATGAACTGAACTGCGGTAAACATGGGAGTTTACGAGCATCTTTCTCACGTGGTTATGGGTGCTGGAAGTAAACATGCCTCGCATGCAGGATTGTATCTCCCTGAAGGCCACAATATGAACAGTGTCGCCTTAATTGTGGTTAAAATGTATGTATATAGATTCGAGCATGTGTTTAATCAAGACTTTATTCTACTGTCATAATGACGTAGAATACCTTTCCAAATAATGTAATTAATTTTATGTCATTGATTTTTCACCTTAAATCAAACATATAATTAATTTTCCTCATAGTCCGTGACCTATCTTCAGTCAATTAGTCCTACACAAAAAAATTGGGTGTGCGTCGGACCACACGGTGGAAGTTATACTTCTTTGGCCATTCTCATACACCCACTCACGCACACAAACAGACAGGATATATAAATGAAATATAAGACATTTTTCAATATTATTCAATATATTTATCTTCAATATATTATACGTGACTTCATTATTATATTATACACCTATATTATCATTATCAGTAATTTTTTCGATTAAATTTCTTCGATTAACAATCGATTAATCGATAGTTCTTAAAAATTTGTTCTTACTTTTCAGCGTGACGCGGTTTCTCGACCAACATTCCATCCCAAAGTGTCTAACGGGCGCAAATACAAGTACCACTGTACGTGTATGGGTGGGTGGGTGGGTCAGTACCACTGCACGTTTATGGGCGGGCGGGTGGGTCAGTACCACTGTACGTTTATGGTTGGGCGGGTGGGTCAGTACCACTGCACGTTTATGGGTGGCTGGTTGGGTCAGTACCACTGTACGTTTATGGGTGGGTGGGTGGGTCAGTACCACTGCACGTTTATGGGTGGGCGGGTGGGTCAGTACCAATGCACGTTTATGGGTGGGCGGGTGGGTCAGTACCACTGCACGTTTATGGGTGGGCGGGTGGGTCAGTACCAATGCACGTTTATGGGTGGGCGGTTGGGTCAGTACCACTGTACGTTTATGGGTGGGCGGGTGGGTCAGTACCACTGTACGTGTATGGGTGGGTGGGTGGGTCAGTACCACTGCACGTTTATGGGCGGGCGGGTGGGTCAGTACCACTGAACATTTATGGGTGGGCGGGTGGGTTAGTACCACTGCACGTTTATGGGTGGGTGGGTGGGTCAGTACCACTGTACGTTTATGGGTGGGTGGGTGGGTCAGTACCACTGCACGTTTATGGGTGGGCGGGTGGGTCAGTACCAATACACGTTTATGGGTGGGCGGGTGGGTCAGTACCACTGCACGTTTATGGGTGGGCGGGTGGGTCAGTACCAATGCACGTTTATGGGTGGGCGGGTGGGTCAGTACCACTGCACGTCTATGGGTGGGCGGGTGGGTAATAACTCAATATAATATAAAATCAATATACGGCATTATAATGTCACCACCACGTACGGGCATTATAATACCACTGTACGTGTATGGGTGGGCGGGTGGGTCTTGATACAATGAAACTGTCTCAGCACTCAGCCCATGACAATATTGAAGTTACTTGAACATCCAATAACGTTTGTTTCAGTGTATCTACTATTTCTAGCCTATTGTACGTGAATGTAGAATCAGGGTTGACTTATCGGAGTTGACTTAGCACATGAGGACTGTTTCAGCACTCAGCCCATAACACTAGTGAAGTTACACGAACATCCAATAAAGTATGTTTCAGTGTATCTACTATTTCTAGCCTATTGTACGTGAATGTCGCAATCAGGGTTGACTTATCGGAGTTGACCCAGCACCTGAGGACTGTCTCATCACTCAGCCCATGACACTAGTGAAGTTACTCAAACATCCAATAAAGTATGTTTCAGTGTATTACAGTGTAGTGTGTATTACAGTGTGTCTAACAGTCAAAATATATACAGGCTGTTTTATTTAACTGTGCTACCATTGGGATCTTGTAAACAATAAAACTGATAACCAAATTTAAATGGGGAACATTCCCTTGTTTTTGGAGAAGTTTTATGATTTTTATGATGGTTTTAAGTTTTACTAGCGATTTTAAGAATTTTTTATTCTTGGCATTTTTTATATACTTAACTGTTTCGCCGCTAGGAGCGCTGAAAGTTTCAGAAATTCTTAGATTAACAGCGCTTTTAGCGGCGAAACGGTTAAGTATATTAAAATAATATCAAGAATAGAAGTCTTAGAATCACTAATTAAACCTTAATCCATCATGAAAATAGGGGATACCCTAAGTCATTTCAAAGTTGCCTGCTAATTGGGAAATGGTGACTGAATTTTAAAGTTTGAACTACGAGATTGTAATATTTTTGTATAAAATATGTATTGAAGAGATTTTAAACATTCAATAGAATAAAAATAATGCATTATAAGTTAAGCTTTATTTTGTTTTGAATGGTAGAATACGTCTCTTTAATAAATTGTTGAAATAAGGATTTCTGAAACTTTCAGCGCTCCTAGCGGCGAAACGGATAAGTAAATTAAAAAAAATACCTAGAATAAAAAATTCTTAAAATCACTAGTAAAACCTAAAAGCCATAAACAAAATTAGGGATTTCCATAAGAAATTTCAAAGTTGATAACCATATTGGAAAATGATAGCCATTTTATAAAATTGTAACTAAATATTTTTAAATGTCTCCAAAAATGGGAATGTTCCCCATTCAAAGTATTTGTCAGTTTTATAGTTTACAAGGTCCCAGTGATGGCACAGTTAAAAAAAATACCCTGTACATGTATATATGTATTTATCTATTTTTTAGAAACGGAAGATTGGTTCGACAAAGGTTACGAAAAATGTACATAAATTACTTTAGACATATGAAACCACCCCACCTAGTTTTATCACATGATTGTTTATTGATTTGTTAAGTTAATTTGTGAAATGTTCCTGTGCATTTCCGTGATACCAGTAAACTCTCATATTATATCACTGAAAAATAATTAATTTGTAATATTACAAGATATGACCGTCGATGTTTCAAGTTTTATATTTTAAATATTTTGACTAACACTTATCATGAAAATTTTTGCCTAACATTCTTGCTCCAACATCATTACCCATGATACCGTTTTTTATTTACTGTCCATAATGTGCAGGTGGGAATGGCGTGCAGTGTGAAGAATGACATCAACATTTTATAAGTTGGGAAGGTCTGTGAAAGTTTTCGGCACGCGACTGCACTTTATATAGTACAGTGGTAGCGGCAGTGGGTTACGGCGACTGGCACTATCGATCTAGAGGGCATTGGTCCAACTGGCGCCAAACTGAGTGGCAGTGGCTGCTGTTCCGAACCTGTTTTACATTTGGATGAACAAAATGCATGTCTGAGCAACCTAAGTGACATCTCTTAAATCACACTACACCATTACATTTTGGAAGAGACAGCATTGAAGGTCTCTGCCACCCCCCAAATATAAAATATGCTCAAAAACCCAATATTGGGTAATGTTAAACTAATACACCCAAGTGGGGTATCAAATGAAAGGTATTCGTCTCTTAACTACTAATATACCATCAGACTTTAGAAAATACTAAGTTCATGGGCTCCACTGCCTCAAAAACCAAAAGTCGTGGTCATACTGATTAAGAATCCTGGCCATTCTTAAATTCATATTTTAAGATAGTGTTGATCATTTTAACACATCTATTAGCATAATAAATCAATTAGCATAGTTTATTTTTATCGGATATAAGTACTTTATTTTAAAATAACAAAATCAAAATACTTTATGCGTCCCTCCACGTTGAATACGTAACGACGTGAACCCCATGGTACTTACTAAGTACCATGGGGTACTTTGTACGTGGACCCCATTTGCTAGTTTAAGGGAAGGTTGGTCTGAGTCACCAACCCGTTCTATAGCATTCCGGCAACATCGCACTCGTTTTGTGGGAGAACCCGAGCCATCCCCGGCGCGTTTCCCCGCGTACCAGCTCCTCGCGCGGGAATAAAAACGTTTAACAAATATAAATTCATCACAAATCACTATTACATCATATTCTGTAGACACTATATTTTCGTTCATACAATCAATTGATAGTCAAAACACTGTTTTGAGCGGGAATTTTAAACCCAAGATAACAAAGTTAACAAAGGTTTACAAAATTTACAAGAACATAAAAAATAATAACGTTAAAATTATGAAACTCTACAAAAGTGTTTGTAAGTAACCTTCATATAAGCTATTAAAATTTGAAGCTGATACGTTTCATTAATATTTTGTAATAATTGCCTTAAGTTGAGATTTCCAAAAAGATTGTGAAAAATGCCAATATTTTCCACTTTTTCCGTCTTATAAATTATAAAAAGCTACGTAAAAATTCTAAACTTCGTAGTATAAAAATTGACAATATTTACTTTAATTTGATAGGCCTTTCGTTAAAATCGAACGGACCGTTTCGGAGATATGGTATCGTGAACTCGATTATCCATCATTTCTGCGCGGACAGTAGGGGGTGTTATCCTTACGATTCAGCGCTTTGGTGATCTAAATGGTAATGCGAGAACGATGTGACCTGGCAGACACTTGAAACCAATTTCTCTATGATGAGAGAATCATAAAGTTCCAGATAAACTTTAATGATGATGATTATTATTATTATGTTGTTATTGTGTATATTTTAATAGTGAAAGGTGATATAATTATAGCACAAATGTTGACAAGACTAATGCATGTAACATGTTGATTTTGGTCAAATAAAAGAGTTATTGAGTTATAGTTATTGAGTTATGTTTCAATAACAAGTTGTGGATCATCTTGTAATTTGGCATCTTGTAATCTTTTCTATATTTTTTAGATCTACGGTTGAAACGTGTATTTCAAACGTGGATTTGAAATACACGTTGAAATACAAATTATTATTAACACTAAACTTCTGCGAGAAAATATGTACTTGAAAAGAATAGATGGTTATGTTTCTTAATACTAAATATTCAACTCAGCAGTTAATATTTATCATAGAAACATTTAGTCCATATATTACCAACTCACAACTTGATGCTTCAAGAGAACGTTATAATGATATTATTGTAGCATCTCTGTTTGAAGGGGGAGGGGCTGTAGTGGTCGCCATCTTGGATCTATTCTCCATAATACCGATGTTAAATGAATTAACCGATATTTAACGTTTTTTCGCGATACAGTTGTGTTTGATGTGCCATTTTTAGGTATTTTAATGGAGAATACTGATTGCTTAGCGTAGATGTTTTTAATGTTTTTGATAAATGAACTTGAAATTGTTCTTATTTAAAATATTATTTGAAAGTACCAGCAAGTTTAAAATTGAAAAAAATTACATTACGCATCTATCAAAGAATTTGTAGAGATTTAATTCATCGTTAAAATGGTGAACGAATGTTTTAAAGGAGCTGTGTTTTTGTTTGATTTGAGAATATTTACCGTTGGTCTTATAGAGGGTCAATTCATGGTGGGTGGAAACCATAACAGAAGTCACCACAGTTTCTGATCACTAACGCCCTTAACACTTGTTAACTGAGCAAAGAGAATGTTGCCCTGAAGATGAGGCCTACTACAATGAGCTTGAAACGTTTGCAGTTGTATGGTGCTACTTACATTATTTCCTCGACGTTTCAGACTTACTTATCATCAAGTTCTTGCTATTATATTAACAGTTGATTTCTCTTTGTTCTAGCGGAGCAAGTTCAGCTGTTGCAGACGGTCGGGTTCTCCCAGAGGGGGTGCATCAACTACCTCTCGCCAGTCCTGACCCGTGGCGAGGAGACTAGGCCGGACTGGCAGCACAGTGAGTGGTGTAGCACTGTTACTAACACAATACACGCAGTACATGTCTAGCCACACAGCACATATTGATATTACCATTTAAAAGTTTAAATACAGATGAGGGTGCTAGAGTATATTGTAGCTGAAGTGCCAGTTCAAATTTACTAGACAAAAACAGTGACATACCACAACCACAAAACACAATCAAAGCACTCCAGTTCCAGCCACCTCACACATATTGCTGTCAGTATTTGAAAGTTTAGATACAGATAAGGGTGCTAGAGTATATTGTAGTTGTAGTGCCAGTTAAAAGTTACTAACCACAAAACAGTGACATACCACAACCACAGAACACAATGAACGCACTCCAGTTCCAACCATCACACACATATCGCTGTCACTATTTAACAGTATAGATACAGATGAGGGCGGTAGAGTATATTGTAGTTGTAGTGCCAGTTAAAAGTTACTAACCACAAAACAGTGACATATCACAACCACAGAACACAATGAACGCACTCCAGTTCCAACCACCACACACATATATTGCTGTCACTATTTAACAGTATAGATACAGATGAGGGCGCTAGAGTATATTGTAGTTGTAGTGCCAGTTAAAAGTTACTAACCACAAAACAGTGACATACCACAACCACAGAACACAATCAACGCACTCCAGTTCCAACCACCACACATATATTGCTGTCATATGAAAGTTTAGATACAGATGAGGGTGCTAGGGTATATTGTAGTTGTAGTGCCAGTTAAAAGTTACTAACCACAAAACAGTGACATACCACAACCACAGAACACAATCAACGCACTCCAGTTCCAACCACTACACACATATATTGCTGTCACTATTTAACAGTATAGATACAGATGAGGGCGCTAGAGTATATTGTAGTTGTAGTGCCAGTTAAAAGTTACTAACCACAAAACAGTGACATACCACAACCACAGAACACAATCAACGCACTCCAGTTCCAACCACCACACATATATTGCTGTCACTATTTGAAAGTTTAGATACAGATGAGGGCGCTAGAGTATATTGTAGTTGTGTTGCCAGTTAAAAGTTACTAACCACAAAACATTGACATACCACAACCACATAACACAATCAACGCACTCCAGTTCCAACCACCACACATATATTGCTGTCACTATTTGAAAGTTTAGATACAGATGAGGGCGCTAGAGTATATTGTAGTCCACACTAATTGCTGTCACTATTTGAAAGTTTAGATACAGATGAGGGCGCTAGAGTATATTGTAGTTGTGGTGCCAGTTAAAAGTTACTAACCACTAAACAGTGACAGACCACAACCACAAAACACAATCAACGCACTCCAGTTACAACCACCACACATATATTGCTGTCACTATTTGAAAGTTTAGATACAGATGAGGGCGCTAGAGTATATTGTAGTTGTGTTGCCAGTTAAAAGTTACTAACCACAAAACATTGACATACCACAACCACATAACACAATCAACGCACTCTAGTTCCAACCACCACACATATATTGCTGTCACTATTTGAAAGTTTAGATACAGATGAGGGCGCTAGAGTATATTGTAGTTGTGGTGCCAGTTAAAAGTTACTAACCACAAAACAGTGACATACCACAACCACAAAACACAATCAACGCACTCCAGTTCCAACCACTACACACATATTGCTGTCACTATTTAACAGTTTAGATACAGATAATGGTGCTAGAGTATATTGTAGTTGTGGTGCCAGTTGAAAGTTACTAACCACAAAACAGTGACATACCACAACCACAGAACACGATCAACGCACTCCAGTTCCAACCACCACACACATATTGTTGTCACTATTTAACAGTTCAGATACAGATATGGGTGCTAGAGTATATTGTAATTGTAGTGCCAGTTGAAAGTTACTAACCACAAAACAGTGACATACCACAACAATACCACACAATAAAATAGTGACAACTTACACACAACAAACCTCACATCCAGTCATGTGTAGCATATTGCTATCAATTTCTCCATGGTAGAATCAGGAAAATAAATAAATTCGTGAATAAAAATTACCTTTAAGCCTATTTACGATTTGTTTGTTTTTTTATATAATCTTAATTGGTATTATTTTATGAAAAATAATTTTTTAAGATTATACCAACCTTGAAAAATTGAATTGATTGGTTTCAATGACAAACTATCCTACAATAACTATTTCACAGCATAAACAAAAATACAAAAAATATACATTTATTTAACATGAAAAAATGCAACACACTTGTACCCTGTTAAAACCATGTATGATAACATTTCACTTTATCCTGTTGATGTAGTTTATGACTTCAGTGTTCGGTAACTTGACAGTACTCTTCTTGACCGAGACGCCCACAGATTGGTGGGAGCTTGGCATGAACGTCAAGTAGCCTTGCTTGAACAAGTAGTTGAACAGTGTTGCTGGCCAGTAGTTGATCTGCGACTGCGGCTGCATCAGCAGGCTTCTCAGGTCTATTATGTCTTCTACTGTCACTTTTTCGAGAATTGCGATACTGATGGATTTTCCTTCTGCGAGCTTTTCAACGTATCGTTTGAACGCAGGAACTTTGAAAACATTCCTGAGCTTTTTAATGGTCACAAATCTTGTCCAATAGTTTTTGATAACTTTCGTTTTCAAAAATCTCATCACTGAATAAATATTGTAGATCTTCCGGCCCCTGACAGTTTGGTATCCGTTGTAGGCCATATGGGCCTCCTTGATCAATTTTGGATCTAAATCAAATTCTGGCCTGTTGAACAGGTCGACAGCTTCTTCTTTAGTCAATCCATAGTAAATTTGAAATGGATGCTCCTCTAGAAACCTATACGTATATACATTATCTAAATCAGAATAGCCAAAAACAGGTATATCGGAAACTCCAGTGATGACTGCGCCTGTCACGTATACATCGTTGTTTCTAACAGCTGTGCTCATCATACTCACACTTAACGCAATTATTTTCCGCAACACCTCCGCCCCTTGGACGTCAAACATCGCTTGTTCTACAATAGAGTCGTGGTCGTCGATGAGCACGAAGACCCTCCTGTTGTCGAAGTGCCTGTATAAACACACAGATAACACCCGAAGGCCGTGTGCTACGTTATGTATACTTTGGTCTCTGTATGTGCTGTCATTTAGCCATTTTTCAACGTTCATTTTCTGGTTTTTCGTCAGCTTATCACTGTATAGTAAATATTTGTGATGCTTATAGGCATTGTGAATTACCTCTTTACAGAAATCTATGGCTTCGTCGTAAGTTTTGATTACGTTTTCACATTTAAAACTAACGCATAAAACTGGGGTTTTCCCAAAGTGCTCTCTCATTATAGTATCGTTCTGAGTGATTTTTAGTTTGTACTTTAAAAACATTTTGTGGTTTTTTGTACCAGTAACGGCATCCAAAGTTACATTCTCACCCGCCTTCCAATTTCCATCTTCCGTTACCTCGATTTCTAAGAACATTTTGATCATGTCCAAATTAGTAGATTTGCCAAACTTTGGGGGTGCTGTGATCAGAGCCACGCCGGGGTGCTCAATTATCTCTTTAATTAACATCGTTTTGTCAACGAACCCAGCTGTTTTCATAATCTTTGTATATTCAGATATAGTAAATTTGAAGTAAGGTTTGACAGCACTCTAAAACAAAGATATAATATAAATTTGTATAAAACAGTTAAGCTCGTGGTTTGTATAACAAACATTGTTAATAAAATAGAGTAAAATCTTGACTGAAGAACTCTATCTATTTCAAATTCTAAAAGATCTTGGTTATTTTCTATATAAGTAACGTTAAATTTTGTTAGTACATTTCAGAGCCCAATTTTTCTGATTTAACTTGGCTAGCAAAACTAAATACAAAAATATTTCGCTGTAAAATCATTCTGTATGCTGTTTATAATTGTAAAACTTAAGGATTAACACAAGGAATTTCCGTACATTGTCAGGTCAATACATGATAATGATAAGAGAACCTCTGAATTTAAATTAATGTTTTATGCTGTACGCTAAATTTCCTTTAAATTTCCTTAGTTAGTTTAAAATATATGTCTCGCCCGATTTATTATATCATTATTTTTATCTATAAAACACATATCTTGTAACTAAGGGGGCCTTCAGATCCAGAATGGTTACATAATATTAATTAATCAATAATAATTTTAATTATCTGTGGTTTTAATCAAGATGTGCTGAGTTCTCATATACCATTCTATCACTGGGACTTCAACTATCATGAAACTCGTCTGTCAATGCCACCTGTATCATCTCTAACATTTCTTTAACACGCCTTCAATAAACTCAAATTCACAGAGACGCCCTTAGAAATGAAAACATAGAGAGTCAAACCATGAGAATTTAGAAAATCGTGACTTAGTAACCTCTTTGTAATGTTTTCAGTAATGGTTCAATCAGGATATAGAAAATTGTAGGAATTATGGCTGATTTTCTTTAACTGTGCCATAAGACAATTTTTATTCGGTTAAACAGTAAAATTATACTGTTTTATAATTTTGTATATTAAATATAAGCATCAGATATCTTACGAGTGCATCTGGAAATAATAGTTTTTAAAATAATTAAAGTAAGATGTTTTTCCTTTGAAGTGAAGAACTTAAGAAAGATATGTCCCTACAGAGTAGAATATTTTATTTAAAATTTATTACATGAGATATCATTTTTATTTCTTGATAATATATTTTTTAATAAAAGTACTTTTGAATGTAATTGCACAGAAAACGAAAAAATTAATAAAATAAAAATTTACAAAAATATATTTTCTTGTATAAATTTTTAATTGCAAAATATGTTTAAACAGTAAAAGATCAACTATGGCAAACTTACAATTCCTGGTCCGAGTACAAAAGCACTTAAACAAATACAAACAAACTGTTGGATATTCATTTAATAAAATTCGATTATGATGGAAAAATCGTTAATACTAAACTTCGTTTAAAATTATGGAATAATCTGCTCTCACAAAATTCGTTGGAGCGGTGTAACGCCAACTAAAACACATTTCACGCTATCTCCCTGTTTACACAGATCTGATAAGGAGAGATCGTATCGCGCCGACGGGCTTGTATTGTTACCGGTATTACAACAAATTTACAAAGCTTTTCACTGTATCAATACGAGATATTGTTTCCGGTTTAAAACCCTGATGAGTTTTAGTTCTGCTATTATAATTCTTGTAATATCTGCATAATTTACTTATTTAACTGACAAACTACCGGAAATTGTCACTATCGTAAATCATCTAAGGTGCCACCTTGTTAAGTTCTGCCGTATAAGTGTATTGAAACATTGTCAATGCTAAAACTGAAATATTAACATAACCAAAGCGAACTCTGGAAACGATAGGCGATATTGTAATAGAAATAGTCATTTCCAAAATATTGTGAACACTGCTTAAACGATATGTCTTTATTTTGCTGCATGTAGGTTAAATTATACTAGATCAGGTGAGGTTAATTCAGGTTAAGTGAAATTAATTTAGGTTAGGTGGAGAATTTGGGTGCTGTAAGGTTCATTGTGGCAAGGTATTATAATAAATAAATTATGAGAGATGAGGTTCATTTATATTAAGTGAGGTTAATGTAGGTTAAGTGAAGAGAATGTACGTTAATTTAACATATGTGACGTTAATTTAGGTTAAAAGGAGTTATGTGAGGTGATATTAGATTACGATTTGTTAATTTAAGTCAAGTGAGGTTAGTTTTACAGTTGATGTCTGTCACAACCATAGATCTTTGATTTACGTAGGTTTTTTGTGCATAATATTTATCAGACTTTCTGCGTGATATGTTCCTTAGTATACCAAATTTAATTGAAAGCCTTGTTTTTATCGAACAGTTTTTAAAGAGGGTGTCTTTATTTTTCAAAGGACCTGGTGGAAACCACTTCTCATTTTATTTTAAGATATTTTGTGAAAATATAAGCCTGTTTCTTGTGTATCAGGTTTTGTAATAAACCCTGAGCTAAGCTCAGTCTTAAATTATTAAAATGTGTACGGTACTAGATCAATTTATTTCTTAATTTCAGATAATATTGAACTAAATTTAATTTGCAAATAAGGTGTGATGATAAGATGTGATGTTCCAGAGTAGGGATGATATTTATTTATTACACTAATATTATTATAAATGTTACTATTGTTATTAAAACCACGAATTATAAAAAGTGTTCTGATTTATAAATGCATTTTTTAATATACTTCCTTCCAAACCACTATTGGATGTTTTAATATGTTTATGCTTTTAGTATAATGCGAAATTTTACTATATTTTGACTCAACATATTTAAATCCTTTCTATCCAAACGAAGAGTCACCGGTTGAAAACACCAAGCTTTACTTACATTATGAATATTATTGTTATTTATATGTTTAAATACTGATTTATTTGTGTGAACAAAAAAGCTTCCACGTTATTTGTAAATACAGAAGGTATTTTTAAATTTTTTTAGAGATTTTTAAAATATGTTTGACATGGTCTCATTATGGAATTTTGCACATTTTTCTTATGGTTTTATTAAATAAAATAAATATAGATTGCCAAAAATAGGTTAAATGCGTGACAGTTAAATATAATTTAAATGTACCAAAATAGAGATGAATGCTAATTTTATAATTAACATTTTTCAAACATATAAAACACAAGCTAAGCTGGAAGGATATCAGCGTGGATATAAAAAGGAACATGAGTTTCTGGGCCAGGAAATGAGACTGTTTCCATTGCTCCCATCTCTGTTTCTTAATCTTCCCCCTTTGCAATCTTAAACCCCTAACCCAGATGAACCTCTTTTATCTCATCTACTGTTATGAAAATGTCAGTATCAATTCATTCTCTCGTTTACTTTAGAAGTTTCCTCGTTTTTAAATAAAACACATTTACATTTTCATTTAGAACATGTACATAAATAGCACTTTAAATTATGCACATTTAAAAACATTATAATATCAAAGTATAGTTACTGTTATAATAACCCATTGTTTTGAGAATAAAACATAAAAAGCTGAACAATATTTTATTTTTATTAACATCGTCACAGCAAAATGTCATCGGAAAGAAGTTTCATTTGTTTTCAAACTTATAAAAACAAAAATGATTATATGGTTGTGAATTGAATTATAATAGTTTTATTTAATTTTATTTTCAATGTTTAAGCCTTTTAGTTAATTTGTTTAAAAGGGGCTTTATGTTCATATTAAAAGCAAAGCAACTTTATAACTTACTTCATTATTCTGTTATGGATATAAATTTGAAACTTTATTATCAGCAAAGGTTTCCAGACGTAAAATGAAAGAAAAAATATAACGCAGTTGTCGTATCTAGAAACCTGGATAATCAGCTTGAACGTGCAACGTTCTTTTTCAAGTTAATTAGCTAATATACCAAAAGACTAATTTGAATTATAATCTATCACTATAAAAACCTAGACATAATAAGTAGCGATGGAAAAATGGTACCATCCATCAACTAGGAAATTATGGAGGACAACCCCTATGCTACGACTCTTGCATTTTAATGTGCTCCCTTCTTGTCATATTTTCTAATTACTTGTGTGTAAACACAAAATATACACTGTGGGGGGAAAATATGGAAACGCTTTCACAACATTTTCCATAGATAATTTGATCTATTATATATAATTGTGTTCCATAAAGTATAATTTTTGATCAGAATAATTTACTTGAAAATGTTAAATAGCGGAGAAATAGTATTGTTCAATTTAGTTACTTAGAAATTCAAATACCGCTACTCTGGAAAGGATAAACCTTTCAAAGTCCGGTTTGTGGAAATTAATTTCTATTGAATAAACTCTTCATTTAATACAAAACTTGACCTAGGCTTACGTTGAAGATTTTCAACTCCTCGTGGACCGCCCCCCTCAAAAGATGAAATGTCAATAATGGCGTAAAAAAGTATGTTCTTTGTAACCATTATGATGTACAAGACTTCATTTTAACAAGTGAAGTCATACAAAATTGTGAATGCGTTTCCATATTTTTCCACCATGTATCTCTTTTTCTGAGTCATACATTATTCATTATCAAGACGCTAATTGAAGATACTTGAGGGGTAAATAAATATAATTTATTGGCATTAAACTTTTCAGCAATAGACAACGTCAAGAAAAAATAGGCATATGAATGTAGACGAACGAGTGAGATCAGGTCGACAATTTCTTGGATATAGCCATTTATTAATACTCCAATAGCCAGGATAAATATGGGATGTACAGCTTTATGTGGAATCGGAACCACAACACAAAAAATTATAAATATTAAATACCATTTCTTTTTTTATTGTGGATCAAAATCAAGTAGTGTTTTTGATCGCTGCATTTCTTTTTTTTTATATGTAACTTGGTTAAAACTACGTTGATAATCATGTTGGGTTATTTTGGTACCTGAATATGAATGTAGATCCAAACAGTAATCCCCTCCCCATACACATACAGTGGTATTGACCCACCCGCCCACCCATACACGTACAGTATCAAACTATGGGTTTGCGGGGCGGGTGTTTGTGTTTAATGTGCCCCACCCCGTCCCGTCTTTTTTAAATAATTATTGTAAAAAATAATAAGTATTGTCTATTTAATATTTATTTAATAAACAATACTTTTTCTTGGATAAATCAATTGTTGCAGGAATGCAGAATCTGTCGATCTCCTGTGCGCTAGTGTGCCTCATAATACTGGGGAGTTCGGCGCTTGTTGGTGCCTTCGGCGTCCTGAAGCACCAGATCAGTGCAGTCCTGGTTACCGGAGTTATGTACCTTTTAGCAGGTAAGATTCTGTGTTTTAGTAGATATCAAGTTTCATGGGAATGGAAGCCATTATCTAAATATATACGTAAAATCCAAAATCAATGCTCTCTTAATGTATAATAACATCACGAAACCTCTGGAGCACTGAATAGAGACTGATAAAATTTGAATAAAAGTTAGCTTCTGTATGATGAAATTCCATTCCTAAGGGGTATAAACAGCCTCTCAATGTTTCCTTTTTCTATAAGAGTAGCATTGGCATTAATCTAATTCATTTAAAACAGCTGATTAAAAAAAACATAACCATGACACAAAAGCTTGGCTAATTTAGTTTTTATTGAGAAACGTTTAAGGTCATTTCTACTAACTCTTGACATGATTGCACTACTTATAGGGGTTTCTTGATTATACAACTCTATTATTAAGTAGAATGGTAGCAGGCTGACTTTTATATTGATGTGATTGTTTAGAGAGAACCACATAGGGAAGGGCAGCAAGCGTAGAGAACCACCCTGTAGCGAAGCAATAGCTGTAAGCTAGTTTATTTATACAAGGCATGCATATAACAAACAACGTCCCAAAATCTGCACTTCAAGAAGATTCTTAATTATTGTTGTTTGAGCAAAGGTTTGATGTAAATTTATTTTCATTTCATACTCAAACATGCAAAATCATGTAACTGCTTTGAAAATCAGGTCTTATGTCTTATGCCCAGAAATTATGTGCATCCGAGTTTAAAAGTAGGACCTAAGAGACCTATGGAAAATCTAATTAGACAAGTGTTTTTTTTTCTTTTTTTTATTGTAAGTTATGATGTATGAATTTTTCTATTTTATTTCAAGTGCTATAAATGATTTGTTTGTTGATCTTAGTTGGAACAAAAAAAGTATCGGAATTTCAACTAGTTCTCACTGTACATCAAATTTCCACTGTTATTACTCGAAAACCCGTTAATATATTGCATTTATGTTTTAATACCTGGTTGAAAGAAATGTTTTCTATATGTTTCATAAATTTTAAATTTTAACTTTTCGAGAAAAAAGTTCTCATCAATTCCCTGAAACATTGTTTTCTTGGCTTCTAGAGTTTGTAAAATTAATTACTTGGTTTTATTGCAATCCTTATGACATGTAAATTTACGATACATTACTTTCATATATAAAATTTAGTGGTTTTATACTAATTTAAATCAATTTAAATGTATCAATTTAAAGTTATTTTAAATTGATTTTTTAAATTTAAAATCACCGTACTTATACATATGAAAGTAACGTATTGTAACTATACGTGTCATAAGAATTGCAACAAGACCAAGTAATTAATTGTACGGCCTCTAGAAGTCAAGAAAGTAATGTTTTAGGAAATTGATAAGAACTATTTTCACAAAAAGTTAAAATTCTGAAATTTACGAAACTTTTAGAAAACATTTATATCAATCAGGTATTAAAATATCAATGCAATTCATTAACAGGTGTTTGAGTAACAATGGTGTACATTTTATGTACAGTGAAAACTAGTTAAAATTCCGGAATTTTCATTCCAATTAGAATTAAAATAAATTAGGTAAATAAAGAGAATCTTGTCTTGTCTTGTAATAAAACTTGAAATAAAATTTAAAGTGTACAATTAAAGGAATAAAACAATGGTGTAATTAGATTTTTCATAAGTCTCTTAGGTCCTTAAAAAACGACCTTCAAACTCAGGTGCACATAATTTCTGTGCCGACAGTAGTGTAATGTTTGTGTATATGTTTACTTTAATGATTGTAACTAGTAATCTCAATTATAAAGGTTTCATATAAACATAAAAGCCTATATACTGATCACAGTTTTTCAAAAACTACAAGGCTTTGAACTGTGAAACTTGGCACAAATATTCTTTATAGGAGATACTTACTAAGAGAAAGTATTTAAAAATATTTCCTCTCAAAGGGCTAAAATAGGGTAGATAATAGATGTCCCAATACCGGCCAATCAGAGCCTTGTTACCATTCACTATATGGATGAGAGATCTTAAGACGGTGCTGATTTACATAAGACGTTATTTTTTGAACAATGTACAATGTGAAGATAAATAACAAAATGTACCATTACCAACAGCCACGCCCAGATAATACATTTTTATGGTGATTAAACAAGATTTGGTTGAAATAATAATCAAGTGTCAGAAAATAAATACCTCTATAAACCTAACCAAAATAAACTCCACTGGATCTTTTCCGTTCATTCATTACCAAAGCCATAACTAGATTAACCTAAAATAACCAAACTAAACCTAACAAAACATAACTAAACCTAACATAACCTAACCAAACCTAACATAACCCAAACAAACTTAACATAACCTAATCAAAGTAGTGGTAGTGAATTAACGGAAAAGGTTCACTTCACTTATGTAGCTATCTGAAAAATGAAGTTTTCAACTTAAATCAAACAAAAATATGATGTAAGACTGATAAGGAATAAAATGTCTCACGGTAATCCTTGGTGCCAGATCACGAGTATTATTGGTACCGGTACATAGGTTGTTAAATCTTCAAACTTTCAACAAAATTATAACAAAGTCTCTGATTCTTGGAGTTAGTATTTTACATATATGGCATATGAAATCCCTTAGAGAACACGTGTACTTACAGCTAGTTTAATATACAATTTCATTCTGAACAATATTTGGAATGTACGAGAGATATATGTATGAGAGAGTTTTTAACATATTTAGAGAATGTATGTAAAAATATAAGTATGTTTTCAGAATTATTGTTCATGATAGTAATAGATTATTTTTTATATATTCAAAATATTAATTAATTTATATTAAAAAAGAATTTAACTAAACCTCATTATGATGTTCATAGCAAATTTGAAAGAATATTGTTATCTCTATAAAAATGTTAGAATAAATTATATTATAATTTTGTTTCATTTTACTACTAAACTTGATAGTATAGTATTTAGTTAATGTAACGGAACAGCTAATCCGGTCTAAGTCCCTATTGAGAGTCTTGTTTCATTACTTAAGACAGAGTTCTGAGATTAACATCATCAGGAGAGAATAATTGTTTTAGACTAATGCATTATTTGTTTATACCAAAATAAAACATAAGTGAAGGAAATTTAATTTTTATGGAGATTTCTTTTTATTATCAGTATCAATCAGTTCACTAAAAATTTCAATGTTTTAGCATTTTAAAACATTATTCTTAGTTAAAAAGTTTTATGTAATAAAAGTATTTTTGTTTTTTTTATCTGCTTATAAAATAATAATGTGGTCTGGTTAATTCTTTTTCCTTCTATAAATTTTAGGTTCGGCTAAAGGGCACTAGGCCAGGAATTAGTATATTGGAGAGATAGGACATCAGCAAACTTACCTTAGAAGATAAGTTCACCAACACCAGAGTAGTAGTAACTTACACAAAAGAAATACAAAATCACACGAATTTTCTGTGCCAGTGCACTTTCTTCATGTGAGTAAAGAGAGAGTCTGAAGAAAGTGCTTGTGTATGTTACTACTACTTTGGTGTTAGTGAACTTGTCTTCTAAGGTAAGTTTGCTGATGTTCTATCTCTCCAATATACTAATTTCTCCTTCTATAAAGAAATTAGATCAATCTAATTATAAAAAATTAGATGAAATGTAAAAATCATAATTAGTCATACATTTTGCATTTATCAGTTTTATTTACACAGTAAAGAATTGTTTACTGTGTAAAGGTTGTTTGACTAAGTCATAAACCATTATTCGGCATATTTCATGAACATACATAATTCTGAAAGTGTACATTTAATTTATGTCTGTTATTTAATTTATGACAGATATAAAGTTTTACACTCCCTTGTACATATACAAGAGTATATTTATATTACAAATGTTACATCAACAATTTTTTCTTGCTATGGTTATGTTATGGTCACAATAATTCTCAAGAATAGATAACAATAACCTTATGTTGTTAACGGGTAGAAGTTGTATGGGAAGCAACCTAAAATGTTTATCTCAACCTTGTTTTGGGAAACTGAGTTCACTATTCAAATAGCCAAAAACATCGCATAACATTGCATGTCTAAGGTTAGATGGTAGAAAGGACTGTCTAGTCCTAGTCCTAACCCAACCTTATATAATAAAGGTAATTTTCATTTCTTATAGTCTGTGACAAATCATCAAACATAGTATTCAAATATTTAGCAAAATATAAACTTCAAAACTAAGCACATTATGGTTGCCCTTATCACCTTTGTTTATCCCTAATACCATTCATTCCGACACCAACTGGGCAATATCCTGGGGTATGTTTGATGGATGAAACAAGCATTCAATCTCTGATCCTGCGATGGCTGTGGGCAGTATAAAACTTCCTCACAATGATCGGGTGTTGTTAAATTAATTTCAACCTAGGTGAATAGAAACAATTATTGGTAGAGTAAGTGGGGCATGACATTAGATCTTTGACGTGACTGTGGTGAATAATCTCGGACAGTGAAGCACGTTAACAATAACTGCTCTTTGCATGTTGTTTCAGGTTGGTTTGGTCTTCACAATATGGGGTAAGATGGGCTCAAAGTTTTCTCAGCTTGGATTTACTCGTACATTTCTGATGGGATCTGTTTTTCTATTTTCCTTCTTTCTTTTTCTCTGTTCTTACTTATGGTTTTTCGCCCTGAAGGTTCTTTGTACTTATATTTTAAAGATTATTCAATGTAGCTGACATATTTATATATTTTACGAATTAATTCATAATTAACTGAGCAGTGTTTTACAATCCTTTCAAATGAACAATATGAAAGCAGCCTTATTATAAAGATATTAATCTATAATTATCTATTCCCATGTGATGTGAACTTTTGGCTACGTAACACACATCTATTAGCACGTTCATACATTTGTAGTTATTTCATAAATACCTATTATTTTATTCAGAAGGAAACTATACATATAAACGCATACTTTTATATGATATAAAGGGCACAAGAAAAATGATGATAAACATTAAATCATATTTCTATGTAGCTTTATAGAGAGAGAATGTTTTTCTTTCAGATGTGACTTTTTTTAATCAGAATTAAAAAACAAAAAGACACATTCTAAGTTTATATCAGTGAAGTTTTATACTTTTTAGTCAAAGCATACTTTTGGAGATTGTTGTAATTTGACCAAAACCAAGATCATATTTTAGAATTTCTGGGGAAGGACCCAAAATCCCCCTGATAAGGTTTGACTCTGATATAACTCCTCTCCCTCCGAGTTACTCAGTTGTTAAGAGGTAAGTTTGCTGATGCCCTTGCTCGCCATTACCAGGACTAATGCTCTCTACATACCTCAGTATTTTTATTTCAAAACTGTGATACTGGAAATATAAAATCTACGAGAACAAATGTTGATTTCTATATCAAACTGTTAGTAACATGTTTAGTTTAAGAACATATTTCGAATTCTTTAGTTGAATAAAATTTACATCCTATATAGAATATTATTTCTGTAAGAAATCTGATTAAAAAATGAGGGATGATATCTGATCAAAATTGACTGATTATAAAATATAGAAAATTGATTTTAGAGCGTTGAGTGTTTATATTATTTTTTATGTATTTTTCAAGAAAATTTTCATTTTAAATAAAAGGGGATTTAACTTTGGCAGGGATTAATTAAAAATGTTTAAGTTAAGTTGGTTGAACACTTGTAAATATTGTAACATGTTTTGCTACGTTTTTATAGATACAACCCATGAGTATATACACCTACAACAGATATCCCATCTAATAAGAATATTTGTGCTTGTAACTTTTACAAATATTCTTTTGTATACAGGCCCGCAACCACAGCTGTTTAAACTGCATTACATTTACATATAACTACACTAGCGCTCTACAATGGACCACTAAAACAACTGATCTTGTGAGAGTCAAAATTTGGCATTGGATGGGAAATCTATTTGTGTATAAAATCAATGATACAACTCAAATTAAGAAATCATAATAAATTACCTACTACAAAGGCTCATACAGCTTTTATGCACTGACACATTTTGTCCAAGCAATAATTTGATCATACTTGACTTACATGAAGTAATTGTTTTTGTTTCGGGTCATCTTTCATAGCATTTTAGGTTATGAATGTTTTATATTGTTTAAATATTTTGTTTGTTGCATTAACATTGTTACTTTGTTTTTAATGTACTATTCAGTGTTCTTTACAATTAATGTGCAAATGTCTAATTAGAATAAAATGAAAACGATCACTTTTAGTGTAAACAAAAGAAATTACTGCCTCAACTTTACTTGTAAGTAAAATCTCAACATTACAAAGAATTAAAAAATCAAAAATTAATTTTTACTTTTATTGCTTCTCAAATAAGTTGTTCTGTCGGTGAAGTAAAAAACAAAAGCCAAAATATCAAAAGCCAATTCTCATAATTTTGTATCATTTATAGAAATCTATGAACCGATTTTATTTCAAATGTGCTCAAATTCAACAATGGTGGATCTACAGTCATTTTAAAGCAAGACCCATCCTCTGATTGTGAATGTGAGTTCATTTATTAACTTTCATATGCAGCATGACATTTTCTTTTATTTTTAAATTTTCATTTTCAATATATAATATTCTTTTTTTTACATACTAAGCAATACCAATAATACATATGTTGATAAATATAAAAATAGACATAATTAAATAAAATATGTAACATATTTGAGGAGTTGTTTGTTCATATAAATCCTGACTAGTTTATACTTGTATCTTATACAAAGTCTGTCACTTGTATCTAATGGCTAATAACCTAAATAAGAAAGAGAAGTTAAGTCAGAAACTTACTAAAATGTTGAACTATCCAAATGTCATTAGGAGCACAACTTACTGGACATAATCATTTGAGAGATAATATATTTACTGTAAAACCAGGGATATGAGTGTTTAAAAGGACCTACTAGTGGAAGTTTCAAATAGATATATGAACCCTACTTCTTCTACAAAGAGGACAACTTGTTTTCTGGATTTCTTCTTCTATCAAGAAATTATTTACACTTGCAAAAATTACAAACAAGTGATTGTCACGAACGTTTAACAAAATAGAATAAGATTCATTTACAATGATAATTGGTTTACCAATGTCAATCGTCATATGTCCCTTTTTATACTTATAATGTATTAAGTGTATGTTATGTGTTCTTTTTCTTCTTCTGTTACTTTTTTAAATTTCTGATGTTATTTTTAGTTTATCTAGCAGTACATATAGCATTACTGTCCAGCCATGTTGGTACCTTCTAATTTAAGACTGAAAAAACCAACAATGTATATGATTTAACTATTTCAGCTACATTTGCACTGTTCACTTTGACGATCATCCACTTCAAACGGCAGCAAGGCAAGACACGTACATCCAGCATTCCTGTCAGTCCAGAGTGCTTGGACACCACTGCTCCTGTTCTTGCAGATGGAGTATCTCCTTCCAGGCATGTAGCATGTTTATAAAACCTGGTTCACTAGATAAAAGAAACTGCAAATTTACAAACCCCACTGCAATTCTTTGTTTCAATTTTATGCTTTGTTAATAATGGAGTATATTATAGAGCAAAATAATAATCAAACTATTTCCAGCATTGTTTGCTCAGAGAAAACAAAAGTGATCATACATACTTAGGAAACAACAAAAATTATTGGAACTCTCTAAGATATATCGGAAAAACCTTTTAAAATATAAATTTTATTAGTGTTTCTAATGTTCAAATTGTGTGACCAACCTTTAGAAGTGAGTATTTATGTCATCATAATTTGTTTATTTAAATTCAGGATGTCCTTGATATAACTGCACTGTCATCAGAAGTTTTCTTTGTGAAGTCATGATGTCTTCAGAAGTTCTGCACTATCATCATAATTTTCATTCCGTAATTAAGACTGTCTGCCTGCAGTTCTGCTTTGTTATCACATTTTTTTTCAAGATGGACCTATGTGGAAGAGAAGGCAGCAACTTTCATTAAATATTTAGGTAGTGTGTTCTATATTATCCTAAAATAATCAACTCCTAATAAAAGAGATTAATTAAAAATGGATGAAATACGATAAAAATGTTGTGTAATTGTATTTTTTACAATGTTTTTTTTACCTGACATTTAGTATCTAATAAATAATACAGTAGTAGGAAATAAGTTCTTTTTTATTTCTTCAATCTCCATCTAAAATACTTTCTTCCATGCCTTCTTCTGAGCAAAGTCTTCTATCACTGTGCTGTAATCTATCTTTGCGGCAATTTCAGATTCTATACACAAAATAGACAAAGTGTTCAATTTATCTTCATTAATGGTTGATCTCAAATAGTTTTTCATCCTCTTTAAATAAGAAAAACTTCTTTCACCAGCGCAGTTTGTAGCTGGAATCGAAAGATAAATTCGTAACATTATGTCAATATTCCGGTAGACATCTTGAAGAGAATGGTACCTGAGGTAAGTTGAAATGCCTATTAACGAGGTATCTTCAAACTTCTCACCAGATACTGCATAGTATGCATGAAAATGGCAGCACTCATCGATGAAGTCATCTCCAAGATCATTTTGGTAAGTTTTTTTGAGATTTTGAGCTTTCGATCTCAAAATACTTTCTTCTACTTTTCCTGAAGATTTTACGATTTGTGTCAGGAAATTAAATTTATCTTGGTACTCATAAAATTACTTATACCTTCTTTTATATTCAACTATGAACTGATCAATTATGACTAAAAAGGTATTGATTTTAAAATATTCATCAAGTTCAAGCTCTTCAGCTTTTCCGTCATCGTATTTTTTGTTTCTTTTGAGAAACTTTTAATAGTCTTTTTCGTAACTTTTATTTTCAACAATTTTAAGAGCAAGTGATTCACAATAATCAAAATCATTTCTTTGAGAAGAGAAATATTCTAGTAGAGACGCATACAGCTCTGTAATAGTTAGAATATCTATTGTCTGATACTGTATTTTTTTGTATAAAACACTGATACTGTATAAAAGTACTTTGATTTTTTTATACTGATACTGTATAAAACTGCTCCAAAAGCAAACCATAAAGGCTGTCTCAAATCTTTTCAATGTTTTAACAATTCCTACAGCTTCATATCGTAGGGTGGCTTTTTCTGTGGAGTCATTTTCTATTGAAGTTAAAACGGATAAAATTTCATTCAATGATTCTCTAAGGCCTTGGTAAGAATCGTCCCTAGCTGACCACCTAGTAGTTGATAGGTTTTTTAGTGTTTTTCCTTTATCGATCTCGGCTATCAAACGTTCCGATCTTTTTGTCGAGCTTGTAAAAAAACATATAGCTCTCGAAGGATCATCAAAAATTACAAGCTTCACTACAAGACTCTGCTGCTGACGTCCCAATTAAATTTAATGGATGAGCTGCACATGGTATAAACATTGCCAAAGAGGCAAGCTCCTTTATCTTAGCTTGCAAGCCATTATAGAGTCCAACCATATTCGACGCATTGTCGTAGGACTGCCCTCGACAATCACTGATATTGATATTAAAACTATTCAGTTCTTTTAGTACAGCATTGAACATTTGTTCTGCTTTGTGTCCAACGGAGGGGATATGAAAAATCGTTCACATGGAGAACCATCAGGTAGAATATATCTGAAAACAAGTGTTAGCTGGTCAATGTGAGATACATCAGAAGTAGAGTCAACTACAATGCTAAAATACTTGGCTTGTTTTAACTTCTGACATACATTACTCTTCACTCTCTCAGCCATTATTTTTATTATTTCATCACATATAAAATAGATGAAAAGTAATTTGTGTGACCGGAGCCAGGATTTCCATGTTTTGAAATATGTTTTGCCAAGAAAGGGTGAAATTCAGCAATTAATTCCAAAACCATCGAAATAGTTTCCATTCTTTTGAGGAACTATTATACTATTGTCCCCCCTGAGAGGCAGACCTCTTGAAGTAAGAGCCCTAATGGCAGCAACTACTCAGGTTAAAATATTACACCAGGAATTGGTTTTGTCATCAAGTTGTGCCAAAAGTCTTGAATCTATCCTATTGAGAGCAATGCTCCTTTCTTTTAAATCATGATTGACGATTTATGAGCGGGCGAGTTTTCGTAGAGACTGACATGATGTTCGGCGTTTTTTCAATCAGTAAATCCATCTATACTGTGAAATTGGGAGCATTGTTTTTTTTCCGAAAAGACAATGCTTAAAGCAGAGTTAGTAAAAGATTTGCTTTTTAAAAATGCCATTAAATTAATACTATCCCACCCTTTATTTAAAGTGTTACAATGTTATTAGGTATCACTTGAGGTCCAAGATCTAGGAGTCAGCTTCAAAATTTTAATTCGGAGCATGGTCAATAAAAACACCACTATTTTAGGCTAAAATCAATGGTGCAATTAGAATTTTTATTCTCTAATTAAAGTGTCGGTTAGTATTAATTTAGTGACATATTCAAAAACCAAATCTTATATTAACTGTGGAAACAAGTTAGGGGGTAATTGACAACTCACCCTGTATACAATAGAAAATATACTGTATAGCTTGTATATAATCCAGGGACACTTAAAAAAAAGCACAATGTTATCAAAAACATGGTCCAAGATGTTACAGAAAATGTTAATCAACGTCAATTGCGACCCCCCAATTATACATGTAAATTTACTGATGCAGTATGTTATTTCAGTGTGGTGGCAGCAGAGCCCCGTTTCGCCTCAGTGTGGGCTGACTACTACAGTGCTCGAGTGTTCAGTCTCGGCTGGTCTGTCGACCTGGGGTGGGGAGGTGTGGTACTCTGTGTCATGGCGAGCATCTTGTGGATACTCCTTAGTAAGATTATGCGCTACAACCCTCGCACCACTGTTAGTCTACTATCGTAACAAACAGCCTCTTCGCAGCAGCCAGCGACGGCTGTGTAGCCTGTGCTCTTTGGCTGCTATGAAGATCCTTAAATCAGAAAGCAGCAGTTCTCATGTCTGCTGTGTAGAAATGTGTAGAACATTAGATGCCTGTAGGGACTAAAATGCTTTACTAGGTCGTCATATACATGAATTAGTCATTAAAAAGATATTGTAGAACATATACGAAATAATGAACAACAAAAATTAAACTATTAAAAGTAAAATTAATTTTTTGACGAATGCTGGAAAAAATGAATTATTATATGCATCATCTTTTCAAGGAAGACAGTCTTATTTCCTATATGAAAAAATACAAAATCACATAAGTATATGCCTTATTTTTATCTAATATTCATACCAACCCAATTCTGTTTATATATTTCTATATAAAGTTATTTTTGCTACGTTTAATACAAAACTTTAAAACAAAAATATATTCAGTCAATTTGTTTATGTTTTTATATATTATGTATAAGAATTAGGACTAAGACTTTGGTACTATTAATATTTTCCTTACTGCTAAAGAAACACTTTTGTATTCTGATAAAAAACCTTCTGATAAAATGTTTCCTTAAAAGTGCCATTAATATATGTGACCTGATAATTATATTGAAAGTTATTGACTTTTTGGGAAGTAAGTTGTAAAAATTATATGGATTTAAAAATTCATCTATATATTCTGAGAACCCCCTCTAAAAAGGATTATTGAATTATAGAATAAGATATTGCTCTAAGAAGTGTCATGTCTTTAATTGTTTGACAGCATTTTTCACAGGTGGTACAGTCTGTTCTTATGAAAAGAAATGACTTGGAGTGGAATTTATAAGTGTCCTGTGAAGATGAAGTCTTAGAACATAAAAACTTTACAAAAATGAGGTGTTTCTTAATTAGCATATAAAGTATTAGAAGAAATTACGAACAATTTCTAGTCACAAAACGCTAGTTTAATACAACAAAAGTTCATGAAGTATAGATAATAAGGTGATCGAATCTGGTCTGCGGACTCAAACATGGTTTACCGAATTCAATCAACTTAATATTTGTACCTTCTTTTACTTTTGCAGAACACAAAGTGTAATGCAGAAAAATAATCCAATCAAAATACGCATGAAAGTAGGGGTAAACTAATAAAAACCAACACAGCTGATTATTGGCAGAGGTCATATACTCAGCATTGCAAATAATATGTCAAAAGTCCTAAGCGTTAAAGCATGTGCTAAAATCTTTATGCAAGGTCAAAGGTCATTAAAAGCTGTTTTTTGAAAATTTCTCTTAAATGGTAAAAATATGTAAAAATGATTTAAACAAAAGTTGTAGACCGTTATAATTGTCTACAAGAAATGTTCTTTTACGTTTTTCCCTACGAGTATCCAATTCTAAGATTTAGCGACTCAAAACTTTGGGAAGTCATTTTAGTTTGAACGCTGGATACCTATTAGGCATGGGATAAAAGCCATGTTTTCTTAATTATTTTTGTTAACTGAATCCGAATATAATGGTTAAAATCACAAAAAGTAGTACAATTTGTTTGAAAAGCAGTTGTTAATACAAATTATCAAAATATTGTTTTCCCACCCAGATTATTATTATTATTTTCTACATAATATGGCTTCATTTCATTTCAAGCCAGCATAACTAAAATAATATTGGAATCAAGCAAAGTACCAAAAGAACTTTTCACCTAAAAATAAGTTTTTCAGCGAAAAAGTTCCAATTTCGCAACTAAAAATTAATATTAAAAAAGTGTTGTAGTTTATTTCCATCATACGCATGAAAATTATACAAATTTTTTTATTTGTAAAAACAAGTTTATCCCATAAAATAAACTATTTAGAAATGAAAAGTTCTTTTGATAGTTTAATAGTTTGCTGGTTTTAAATAGTGAAATATGACTTTTTGACAACTTTAAACAATTCATTACTAAAAAATATACATTTTGGCGAACAATTCAAGGATCACTTTCATCTTAAAATATTCCATATTGTGTAAAAAAAAAAAGAAATAATCCGGGGTGGGAAAACAATATTTTGATGATTTGTATTGACAACTAACTGTATTTTAACCATCATATTCGGATTCAGTAGACAAAAATACGTAAGAAAATATGGCTTATATATTTGCATACGTAATGGGTATCCAGTGTTTGAACTAAAATGACTTTCCAAATTCATTTTAGTTCAAGAAAAAAACATATAAGAACATTTCTTGTAGACAATTATAAGGTCTATAACTTTTGTTTAAACCATTTTTTTCATAAAACTTACCATTTACGAGAAATTTGCAAAAACCGTTTTTAATGACTTTTGACCTTGAATAAAAATTTTAGCACATGCTTTAACGCTTAGAACTTTTGACACATTATTTTCAATGCTGAGGATATGATCTCAGCCAGTTTTCAGCTGTATCAGAGTTTTTGTTAAGTTAAATTGTAAATTGACTGGATTAAAAGTATTATATATAAAAATATTTCACTTATTAGTAATGTAAGTCCACGAATCAGAATATATCAATGTGTGTAATTTTAAGCTAAATACAATGTATTTTTTTAAGTGGCTGTTGGTACTTTCAACAAAAATAATCCTCAAATTATTAAGAATAAATAAAATGAGCAAAAAATAATTGTTCTTATTAAAAGTTTTTGTCTGTTTTTGTTATGATATACTGTATAATAAAACCTATTCTTGAATAATATTAAACTGTAATTTGTTGTGTTTTGCATTGAATTTATCTCGTAGGTCCAGTCTTTCATAATATAATTCCTTTTGCTATCTCTATTACACTTAGTTCTTGAATTGGCTGAGACCTTATCATAATATATGAATTTAAACAATTGTCATTTTAAACAAACTTGGTTGTTCATTTTACTAAATGATTATTATCTTCTTTGATAAAAAAAAACTTGTGATAACTAGAGTTCCTTTAACACAATATTTTTGGAAGAAAATATCACATGAAATTTTCTTTCATATTTGTATCCCTTTATTTTCATTGTGACAGTTTTGCATTTGTTGTACTTTACTTGGATGTTTAATAAATATCAACTTAAGTGTTAATTGTATAATTAAGTTTCTAAGGTATAAAATAGGTTGTTAAACATTCCATCCATATTGTACAAGAAAACTTTAATATATGGTTTGGATTCTTAAAAAAATATGTAAGTTAGGAATCATCGATAATATGCAAGAGTTACAACTCAGATGAGAAATGAAATGATACTGGCACTATGTTCCATTCAGCGAGAGTTAAGAGTAAAGCTCCACCTACTACTGGTGTGACGTATGCTCTAGGCCAATTCACATGTTGCTGTAGTGATGACTGTTCTTTTTGCCTGAGCCTGTCTGCCAACTGCAAACGAATGAGTCTTGTAAATCGAGGGTCCCCAAGGACACCCTATTTGATTGGCAGACGCTCTTGAGACAGTGACAGTCTAGGCGGAGCCTCACTCTCAACTTTCGGCGAACGGAATATAGAGAGAAACACAATTCTACCATGTGATGTTTGACAGAGCGGTTTATTTTCTTCATGTGAAGGTTTATTATCCCTTGTTCATTTGGGATGGTTCACAGAATGAAAACAGTGTAATTTTATGTAGGTTATTTTCAAGGATCTTCCATTTGTTTCATGTAAAGTAAACGAATCCCATCATTTTGTAATAACATTTTATATTTATATCATTATTATCTAATCCAGTACTTTTATTATGTAATATTCAAACACTCATGCAAGGTATAGAATAAGGAGTAAGTTTCTAACAATAATTAAAAGTATAAAACAGTGAATCTAGAATGATTGTAGATTCACTCATCTATAATCATCACACTCATTTGAAATCCATATTTATCTGTATCTTGAAGATCGGCATCTTAAGAATATGTAAATCATTGTGTTGTATATTTGTGGGGAACAATTGTTTTTATTATTTTGTTTAAATATAATTTGTCTACTCTGGTAATATCTTGATTGCTGAACGTTCTACTGATTGGTAATGTTTCAATAAATATGCTGAAATAAATGGCTTTAGCACATATCACACAACATCAAATTGTATCAAAACCATCATTTTGTTTGTGTCATTTCTACTCTTCTTAAAAAATATGGTCTTAATATATAAAGTTAAAGATCATCTTATTTTACCAGGCAAGGTTAGGGGCTAAGAAGCCTTTTCTAACATTTAACCTGGGGACCAACAGCTTAACTTGACTTTCGAACCATGGGAGCGGGAGGGCAAAAACATTGGCAGTGGTCCTATCGAGAGTCGAATCCTGACCGGTTGTGTGGCAAGCAGCATTGGCCCCTTAGCTACACTACACTACTGCTTCCAATACACAGAGTAAACATTGCATGGACGTCAAAACCAGCGTTTATTGTTTTCAAGACTCAGAATGTACGTTGCATAGACGTCAAATCAGCATACCACGTACAGCAGAATTGACCCACCTATACATTTAAAGTGGAATTGACCCACCAATACATTTACAGTGGAATTGACCCACCAGCCCACCCATACACGTACTGGTATTACACATGGGTGAATGGGTCAGTAGCACTGTACTTGAGTGGGTGGGACACTGTTATCATCTAGCAAATCAATGGGGAACGTCCTAATGACCACATAATTTTTCTGATTAGATTAGTTTTATAGATTCATGTTAAGAGTTTTAACTTACGGCTAATTTCAACAAGAAATCATCAATTACGGATTACGATCAACAGGAAACTTTGCTCGTAATCCGATGGCCTCCTAAATCTGTAAACTAATATCCAAACAATTTTTATACGTAAGAAATTAAAGGGGAAAATGTTACCTTCATATAGTAATGATGTACAGCCTATTTGTACGATTTTCTTATTTAAACTGTAAATACTAGCTAGGCTCCCTTGAGATAATTATGCATTAAATACAATACACATCGAAAAAAAACATTTTATTACTTTCATTTCTTTACATGTTTATGTACAGTATGTTATATACATAATTATAAGTGTCTAGGTAAGGAATTAAGAAGATTCTATCAATAAATTGTGTTGTGCATTTTTATTTTCAGAGCTACCAGATCTGAAAATAAAAATTATATTATATTTGCTTACAGCTTTTCACTAGCTTTACGTTCAAAAAATTAGTTTTCCCCTATGCATCGATTTGTTAATGTATTAACAAAGTAACAATGGGGATTTTGTTTCTTGCAACTTGCTAAGAGCTCCGATGGAGTTTTGTTTGCCAATGTAGTGTAAATACTATCTATATGTGATCTATTGTAATGTTTTATTTTTGCTAATAATAGATTAGGAGCACACATTGTAATTCAATGAATTTAAATTTTTACTTTACATTTATGTAACTACATTTTTACAAGTGTTTATGTAACTTACAATATAAAGTGTGTGTTCTTTTTTTAATATGATGTGTAAAATCTCTGTTAGTTATTGTTCATGTTTGCAAGTATTGTATTTTTTCCTTACACATAAGTTTCTTAAATTTACAAAATTACTTGAACTTAATTTTGTTGTTTTCTGACAATAACTGTTTAAAGCTTGAAATAAGGCTTCAAACTAAGAGCTTATCTTGTTAGATATTATAGTATATCGCTATTTTCTTAATGATAACTAATACATCTAAGCTATGTTATTAACTCTTGTGTTTTTATTTACCCATCATGACAAACTACTAAGTTTAAATACTGACTTTTTCTTCTGAGAAATAATACCTCTATTAATCAAAAACAATCATTTTAAGTCATTACTAACAATTAAGTGAATCAGTAATGTCACATTTTTTAATAATAAATTTCATAGAACATAAAACATCTAATAAAATATTTTGCAAAATTATTATGAACTTGTAGCAATTTATTTGTAAAATATTATGACTATTAATAAAATTGTTTTCATTTTATAAAGTTTATCTATGCAAATCATGAAATTTTCATGTTAGTACAATAGAATCTCACTTAACCAAAGTCTATGGGCCGTGATGACGTCAGATAAGTGAAAATGTCGGATAATAGGGAATTGCAATAAAAACGCTAATTTTTGTATAACTAAGTACTTTACTAAGAATTAACACTTTAGTGCTGTTTAAACGGTCACACTTTGTGTTATTGAACACAAAATAAAACTGATAACAATAAGAAATACAGTATAATAAAACTTCAGGACAGTATAATGTATAAGTTGCAAAATACAGAGTTATTTAACAATACCTAAAATGAAAGGTAAATGTACTAAATATAAAATTAAACAATTATAAATGAACTTTATACACGAGTCTAAAAATACACTTCTTATAAGTAGTGTACGCTCTGCTCACAAGGTACAGCGCGCGCTAAAACTGAACATAAGGACTGTAAGCAACAAAATTACCACATCTGCTCATTCAAAAATACAGTTGCTGACCAGTTACTTATTGCTATATTGCATTGTTACATAATTCACATAATACAGTAGATATACTACAAAACCAAATCTTGTAACAAATTAACCGATTTTCGTTGTATAAATGTCAGTTCTGGTCCTGACTATCTCGGAAAATCATGTTTTTTACAGTGGCGATTTCGGGCGGTTATGTCAGTTAAAACGGAATGTCGAATAACAAGGCTCCACTGTATATTTTACCCTTGTTTATTGGTAATTTTATATTATTGTGTTTTAATTGAAATTCTGTTAAGTTTTACACTGATAAATAATCAAATAGTCAGTAAATCAATCATGTCAAAATTATCAATGTGTCCTTATCAAATTTCAGTCTTTTAACTGATCTAATTTTATCCCCATAAAATAATTCAGTGTTGGTGAACATTGTAAAATAAAACGTAATTGGAAATGAGTTCTCCATTTAGACATTGTCAACAAAGACGTGCCAGTTTCTGATGTCTTACTAACGTGATCTACCTCAGCACACCCAACTAAATGAAGGCGCCCTGACAAAATGAGCACGCTCTGATACATGGGAGTGGCCTACATCTAAACATAATTGATCTCTGCTTGCACACAAAACTACATATTCAAACGAAGGTTACTAGACAGGTGTAGACTAGGAACCGAAATATGACAACCATGCAGGCATTAAGGCTTTGTTATGGTTACGGCTTGCTAATATTATAACGCCACTGGTCGTAGCATTCCCAACCTCCTCGTAGTTTTACGACTTGCTGAAAGAGGACTCTGTCAGGAGATTCAGTAAATGGATTATAAACTGATTTTTTTTTAATGTATTCTTGCTGATTTATACCAGAATGTAACCAGTTTTCCTGGTATAAATAATCAAATAAAATAATATCAATATCCTAAACTATTCATACTGGATTATGAAAACAGGAAATAAATTTAATTTCCCTAGCTCATCCCGAATGTATGTAGTCATTTTAGTCAAACAAATGTAAAATGTATTCTTATAGAGAAAACTAATGCCATTCTTTCTTTATCTACATTGCTCTGAAGTTTAGTATCTAATTCTGCTTGTTTGTACAAAACTTATTTTCATTAATTTCTTAACCTTTTCCTTGATCTTTTTACATAATTTCTCACCAAAACTAAAAGATTAGACTTGGCTAACTTAGTTTCCAGTTTATGTATGCCTAACGGTTATTTTATGCCATCTACATCCTATCCTTGGGTAAATGTGTTGAAGCTGGGTACTACTAATTCTGCAGAACACCTTTTGGTGAAGAGCCAAACTCAAGGCTAAACAGGAACACAACACAAATTTACAAGAGTTAAGCCCAACATTTTGTTTGCAATGAGCATAAACCAAATGTGTGTCTCTTAATGTTGCTATGGACAACCCAATTTAGTAAACAATCCCAAATTGTGGATAACCAAATCAATTGCAAGCCAACTATGTCATATCGATGCAAAATAGGGAAAGTTTTAGATCCAATTTGCACGTTTTACGATTTTGTTGTTGACAGAACAGTATAACGGAACATAAATGCCTTAACAGTCAATCACTGCAAAATTCATCAAAACTAAAAGAGACACACGAGTATATGTAGTCTTTAGTTTAGGTGAAAGTTATTTTTAAACATACAAGTTTTTTCTTTGGATGGAGTAATGTTACAGCAGGATACATCAACTCCCTAGCTGAAGGAAATAAATGAAGGCAAAACAAAATTTGTATGTGACAAAACCTTTTGAGACAGTCAAGTAAGATTATGAATTATATGCCTTGAGGTGTTCTCAAAAATAATGAATTGAGTTCAATGATAAAATTATTCAATCTGGTTATTTATACAAGTTAATTTGAATTCTTGATGGTATGTATTTTTTGTGATGGTGTTCATTACTAATTTATGTTAGTAATGTGATGTAATGTCGGCACTGGTGGCGCGGTGCTGTAGCTACTTGGGGACAAAGTGTTTGGGAGATTGTAGGCGATAGGTTCCATGCTCGGTCCTCTTAATACTGACACGGCGTCCGCTCAATGGTTGTCATCAACGTAGACACTACTAGAGAAGTCTGGATTGTCCATGTTGAATGGTAGTCAAGGTTCAGATGTTGTGTAGGAAAGAGAACTGAGTGTCAGACTTGTCAGTTAACCTGAAAATCAGACCAACACTTCGTGGTTCGGATTCCATGTAAAGCTGTAGGTCCCATAGTTGCCATGGCTATTGGGCTATTAATAAATAGTCCTTTCTGAGCTAAGTCGAACTCAGATAGTAACAATGACTACGCTCGTTCATCTACACTCATCACACTCCTCATATTCGCCCATATCTCTACGATCAGCGTCTTAGAGATGAATAATGAATAATAATGTATAGCTAATTAACATAAATCAGCAAGTTAATTTGATTTAAGCCAAAATTGATACCCAGCTGAATGGCTATCGTTCAGACTCAAAATACTAGAAGAGAATCTTAAATGAGCTTTCATTAGCACCTCCATTTGAGGAGCCTGTAAAGAAATCTCCCACTAAATTATGCTCCGCAGTTTTTCTGAAAACTCAAAGATCAGATGAGAGGATAATTTAAGAGCCTTCATTAGCATCTATTTGTTGAGTCCAAAATTGAACCTCCTTCTCAATCCTGCTTTTCTCATATTCCTAAGAATTCAAAGTATCGTAAATTAAAGGTTTTCCTGTCTATTTTGGAGTCTTGCGTTTCCTGAGAACTCAAACTATCAGGAAAGCAGAATCATATAAGAAACATTGTTTCCATCCATTTGTAGAGCATGAAAACATGAAACTTACAAAATAATGATAGGTTTTTTGTAAGGTTGGATGGATATTAGGTTATCCTACACTTATTGTTTTTTTATGAATTCAAAAATTAATTATTAAAAATAGGCACTTTTATTAGCGTCTAGTTTTGAATCCAATTGTGGAACCCCCTACTACCCACAATTCAAATCAAAGAATCAGAACAGCAGAATCATATAGGAGCTTAGTAGCCATTGTAGAGATAGCAATAGGACCTCCAAGTTAGCCTTGCTCTCCTGGGTTTTCTTTAAGTGTTGTATCAGAAAAGAAGCATCATAAAGGAGCATCTCAGTTCATTAGTAATTATTTGAGGAGCCTCCAACCTAGACCTGCTCTCCTCATTTTTTAACATTCATAAATAAAAAGAAATTATTCAGGCATAATTATTGGGTATTAAAAATGACTAAGAAGTTCCAATTTAAAATAAGAATATAATCAACAAACAACTAATTTACAAACTATATAAAATTAAAATAATCTCTTAAACAGCTTTAATATTAAGTTATATTTACTGTCATAAATATATATTCAACCATCCTACAAGTTTTTAAAGACAAAAACCCGTCATATTTACAATGCTTAAATGTTATTGATATACTACATAAATCTTACACCTAAATATAAATTTAATTGTACATTATTTTATTACAATAATGGCTTAATTTAAACTTGTGTTGTGTACTTAATTTTGCTTTTTTTTAATTTTCATCAGCCAAAACAAAATGCTTTGTATTGTAGTTGTATTATTGAACTAAATATTCTGAATGGTAAAAGTTGCCATTTGATTTTTGAATGTGATGTTTTCAATCTGCTTTGTATACAATCCAGTCTCAGTCTATTTCTTACCATGACCCTCCATGTACTTTTGGTATATCAGTTCTGCTGTCACCACATCCTCTACAGACATTCCTATAGTAAAACAAAATAGGTATTACGTGTCGGAAAAGCATTCATTTATAAAAATAAACTACTATTATTTTGTTACAGTATATCATAAAATATAAAATTAGTTAATAATACCTAAAAAATAAACATTTAAAAAGCAATAGAATCAAGCGTGACTTAATTCTTTAAAAGTAATATTTTATCTATTCATAATCTATATTCACCCTAAGGATAAGGGTGAATATAGATTATGAATAGTGAATGCAGCTTGTTGCTAGGCACAGCTGACTTCTCCTTGGAAGTGCATCATTAGTAATAACCCAGTTAACATTTGTTCACTATTCTAGTGTTACAGCATTTCAATAAGGGTTATTACATTTTATTCTTTTTCAAGTGACACTATGTTTTTCTATGTTTGATATGTATTTACTTAATTTATTGACTGTAAACAATATAATTTTGTTCCACGTGTTTCAAGGTGTTGATGTCAATTTGTTGCCAGTGAAACAGTTCATGTTACATTCTTTACATCCAGTGCACCAGAGAGGTTACCTCTGGGTAACTTGATTTTTCTTTAAAAAAAAGTTGTCTACATTTGATTTGGAGAGCCATCCGTTGGTTAAATTACAAGCCTCATTCCAAGAATTATTTGCTCCACCCCATAGTTTGTTCCATTGTCAGCACAACGTTTACAGCTAACTGGAGGTTGCTAGATGGCCTTCAGTCATCTCACATTCAACAGCTGTTACTAGAGAATTATACTTTGACACTGCAGGATACAGCAGTCAGGCTTGAGTTCTTGAACTCCCTCTAGGTCAATCTTAGCAATATGTAATCCATCCTCCAGTCACTGCGGCTGTTTTCAACCAAGGACAAAAAGATCCATCGAAAGATCGACAGTCAAATGAACTAGTCGACGCAGTGAACGAGTTCGTTCATTATGATTTGAACTAGTTTAGTTCAAAGTGATCAACAGAGCTGGGAAGGTGGCGATCACTGTAAATAGTTACCATAGTAGCGATCACACATGTTGGTTGTCGAGTCTACTAGTCACTTGTAACCTAACCTAAAATAGCGTGAACAAAACAGAAGTGCTGGTTAGTGTCTTTATAACCCAAGAAAGCGGACGAGAGATCCGGTTCAAGATGCTCAAAAAACCTGTTACCAATACAAATCTAATAGTCTGTGCACCATGCATATTATGCATATTTTCGTTCATATCAATAATAACGTTCAATCAAAAAGGTCCCGAGAACGGGTCACTTTACATCCCAAGAATCGTACTTCCCATCTTTTATGGTGAAAGTTCATCTCGGTTGTAGTATACGTACGTGCAAGGAACCGTTCAGCTCGTTTTGGAAATGAAATTAACGTATATTTCTTGCAAGTCGATTGAGGTCTATTTTGTTTTTTAATCTGAGCAGGGAATCGACGTAAGAAAATACCGTATCATATCATATAAAATATTGTAATGGCGTTCTTGCAGTGTGTGACACAACATTATTAATTTATTTTCCGTCAATAAAAAAAATTATATATATATCCGTGGTGAACATCTATTAATTATTATTCCGAAAACACCTTACATCGCCAAAACTATGTATAATATTTGCGCATACGATATTTTTCCTGTCAAATTGTTGAACGGTTTTCTGACTAGGTTAGACAATAACACAGTGTGAGATTTTGTATGATAATTTTGATTCGTAAACTCACTGAACGGTTCCCTGTTCATATTTCCCCCGATGTCGATGTAAACTGTAAAACAATCACAAATCAACCGAAATGGGGGAGAAACATGTTGGAAGACCTTTTCTAAACAAAATACAACAAATTTAGAGATTCGGAAAATAATTTTTATTGAACGAAAGCCTTATCAAACGTCTCATTTTGTATTCATAAGTTTATAATTTAGCTGCCCAAAATCTTCACTGTATCACTAATTGGCACTTAGCTGATATTTCAGACTGCATCTCGTCACCAACATCGGCTAGACCTATTATATTAGCCGACTACGTCTATGGTTTTCATTCGATTACACCAGGTTTTAATGAATTTCTCGTTATGTCATAGTTATTTATCTCTTGTTCAGTGTAGCCTCATATATCGAAGTAGTTTCAAGTTGAACATATTTCATTACCGATCATAATTTATAAACTAATTCATTATAAGCGACTTTAAAATTTATTTTTGTAAACCTGCTTGGTTATTATTATCAATTGATTGAACTAGTCTTTGTCATCCAGATTTTGAAATTTGATTATATAATTCAAAGCTTATTTCCGGTTAGTTGTAACCTTGTTATTACTGAATTAAATACCCACAGAATACAGATCCACTCTTCTTGCCGTGTACACTATCAATTTTTTGTTGAGAGAAGGCAATTCTCAAAGCAAATGACCGCATTTGGCGATGATGCCTGAATTTTAGCATCAGTTTGGTTGGATGCAACTTTTGCCAACAAGCTTCACTACGCTTTCGCGGTACACTTTGATCTGAACCACTAGATAAACATATCGTCCGGCTGTGAAACAGTATAATTGGCTTACATAGAAAATCTGATCTTGATACGAGTGAACAGATGAAATCTTTATAATCCACGTTGTTTCAATTAATAATATACTTTCTTAAATTCTTATATAATATTAGTTCTGAAAAAAGGAAAAACAATGTCACATAAAAATGTAGGAAGGCAGGAAGTAACAAGGTTTTATTTATCAAATGTTACAGTTACAAACAACAAATCAAAATTATTGTGTTCAGTTTATATGTATATATTTATGAATCTGGAAAAACTTAACATAGGCTTAGGATAGTGTCTGCCTTTTACAGTTGTCTTGGGTGGACAGTAAATCCTTCTGTAAATACTCAATCGAAAATACTCGATACTCGAAAAAAATGCCAACTACTTGACTCAACTCGACTCGAACTCAAAAATCACTACTCGCACACCCCTACCTTTTAGTATAAAAAAACTATAGTACCTGTTTCTATAAATGGTTCTCCAGCACATTGGCAATTCAGTTAACCCTTTCCACTCCAATTATTGGGAACCGAGTTTCCCTATCAGCTCCATTTACTTTCAAGCAAAGATTGCCTACTACATTTGTTTAGTGGGAAAAACATACTGTATATCTGATAGTTCCAAAAAGCTGATGTATTTTTTCTTTGTTTCTTCTAGGACTAAAGTATAGATTAATATAAAATAAAACATATATTTTTATTTTCAAATTTTTTTAATTATATATCTTTATTGGAACAAACTTGAATTTCTAACATAAAAAACGGATACAAGAAGAATTTTTGAAAAATTTTAAATAGGAAGAATAGTATTTGTTGTTTGTTTTCTGTTGTTTGTATCCTTACAAACAAAAAAAGTCATTTTCAAATATTTTAGACTAACTTATACATAAAAAAAATATATAATTCTAAAACCGAGTTTTTATGAAAAACAAGATTTTTACCACAAAAATTGTTTTCACTGCAACTAGTAAACAATTGCTCCATAAATTTTATTTTATTGCTTAGCAACAGTCAAAATGTACATAATTTAGACCAAATTTGTAAGTAAAGCTTTTTTCAATCATTCAAAACATGTTATCAGCTAAAAATATAACAGACAAAATCGAATAGCCTACTTGCAATGCTCTTTCATTTCCATACCTGTTATACATAGGCCTATGGTAAAAATACTTATGAACATACAGAAAATGTAAAAGATGAAAAGAAATGTTTTAGGCACATAACTAGTTGGATAATAAATCCTCGTCAAATAGTAAGCTGGTAATACCGTCATCACTGAGGTTCGAAATCGAAACTATTCTGTCGCCACTTCCATCATTTGGTAGAATACTACTGCCGTCGTCTTCATCCATTTTATTCGACATGAATCATCGTCGTAAAAATAAAAATATTATGAATAAACAGTAAAACAACAACGATAACTTAGCAACAACAATGCGTTTTACAAGCTCACTACGAACGATAACATATGACGGAACAACGTGAGTGCAGATAGCTGTTGCAGTCAGCCAGCTGTTTACAGAGCAGCCACAGACGACAAACATTACATTTTCTGAGGTTTGTTTACCGATAAAAACTAAACTCAAACGGTTCCGAAAAAATTCTACAGATAGCAGCACATATCAAACAACAACCCTAGCGGTCAATAATGTAACTACGTCAGTCCAAATACAATCATAGAACGTTGTTATAGTGACGTCGGGCCCGGCCCGACATTGGAGTTAGTGCGGTAATTTGCGTGGCGGGGCTGCCCCGCCACTTGAGTGGAAAGGGTTAATACTATAAATCAGGCAATCATTGACAAAAATACCAATCATTAATTGCAATGGTCAGGAAGCATGTATTGCACCTACCTCTTTGCATTCTAAGATTAAAGGTCTTTGTTCAATAAATCTTTAGTTACAGAAGTATGAATACAAAAATATCACAGTAAGTATACTACTAAATCTCTTTTCTGATTTTATTGTAGGTCATGACATTTTAAATCGACACTCATTCATCGACGAGTAAGTAAAATAAAACTTAAGATTTTTAAAAAATGGATGTAGTTTTGGTAAAGCTAAGTTAACAGATTGTGCATTAATAGCCATTTCAGTAAGTATTTTCTACACAAATAAAAATCTTATCTATAACTGACTAAACAAATTTAAATACTAGAAACAAGAAATATACCCATGGAATGGAAAACAGTGAAACGTTTGTCCTTGGAGACAGTGGTGACTCCACGAATCACTTCTCCCAACTCACAGGCCAGTGAAATACCACCTTCTACTAAACCCCGGAGCTCCTGCAAGGCACCTGGCATGTTGTCCACAACAATAATCCCCTGTTTATAGACATCTAACGACAGTTCATTGTGATGGTTTACTCCAAAACCAACAGCTGCAAATAACATATTTTGAGTTGAGATTTTTTATAAATTCCAGAATGTATTGCTAGATCCTATTTAAGTTACTTTAATTTTTATAAATGAGAAGAAAGGTGCTATTTTACTTGATGATTTATGAAAGCTTTTATGGTACAAAACTTGATATTAAAACATTCGCTGCGGCAGCTCCCACCGGAGGAGGTTAGATCTGTATATGAATCACGGCGCGCCCACCAGTGGGGGCACGGTACACTGTTTACTAAGAAGCCTAGACTGGCCCAGCCATTCGTTGTATTTGTTTTGTTCCGCCTCGCTTCGTTGCCTAGTAACCTAACCTTGCTTTGCCGTGTTGTTAGTTTCGAGTTCTACGACCTCTATCATATAGCTGAGCCCCCACCGGAGGGTGCGTACCGTATCACGCTGTTCTTATAGACCAATACTTATAGTTACATTCCTGGTGCTTTGTGTTGTGTGTTTATATATTGTATTACTGTCTGTAAATATATTTTAATTATTGTGACTAAATCATTTGTGTGTATTGTGAAGATTACTTTACTGCCCAACTCTGGAAATTGTGTCGGGCTACATTTTGACTACTGAGGACATCTAACTTGTGTAAATAGTGTTAAATGTCATTATATTTGTATATATACTATTTTTCATATCAATCAATAACAATGAATCCTAGTGTTCCTGGGACCTCAAGTGCTGTGCATTTGCGTGAGTCATTTCTGAATGAAGACTCTGATGACATTTCAAATAATAATAGAAGTTTGAATTCTGAGTCGGATATGTATACTAGTAATGATGACCCAAAAGTAGGTATATTGGCTCCAACATGGTGCATAACTACTAGTGGAGCCGACTATAAAAAAATGAGCTTGTATGACTTTAGATTGGAAGTGATCAGAGGCCTTTTTTCACAAAATGCAGCACTGTTCCCCAGCCCATCAGCACGTAGAAGAGTTACAGGTGTAACTCAAGTGTTTAAAACTATTTTATATATTTCAAATAAGGTGAAATACAAGTATTTTACGTAAAAAAGGACGTTTTGTACAATAAAACAACATTCCAAGTGATTTTGTATGGGTCAAACAACGGTGATGGAGCTCTAGGTGATGCGCCCCCACCGGTGGGTGCCAAACTTATGACGTCATTTCTACAAGGAAAATGTCAAAGAATGAGGCTGTTACAAACTCCATTCAACTTAATACACCTAAAGGTAAGTTTTACTGTAATAAAAATGTTCAGCACCCTCGACATCCAATTGGTGAATTTTCAGCAGTAAATGTGTAAGTTACAACAGTACTTAAAATCTTATCAATATGTATTTCAAACATTAGTACTACTCAACTCAAGGTATATTTTATTACTACCTAGCATAAAAACTTGCCACCACCCTTACACATAAACATTTGGTTCCGACAACAACAGAGTTTGCTTATCGCTGGACCGAAATGAGAGGGAACTTTATATAACTAACAGATTTGATTTATTCTAATTTTAAAAAGAGTAAAACATCAGTTTTGAAACTATAATGGTAAACCTGAGAATAAATTATAAAAACATACTGTAAATCTAAAAACAAGCGAATTATTGTTAAACCCAGTTGGAAATTTTAAATAGTTACCTACCATTGATATGAGTGCCAGTTTGGAGCCATTCTCCTTTCACAACAGGTTCAGGGGAGTAAGTAGCCGTTACAACCACATCAGCTCCTTTAACACACTGCTCGTTGCTTTCATAGGGCTTGGCCCAAGACCCCAGCTCTTCACACAACTTTACAGCTCTCTCGTGTGTTCTGTTCCACACTCTAACCTACAGGAAGATAACAGTTTATAGTTTTTGTATAAAGCTTATAAAAGCCACACTTAGTAATCCTTTTAGTACTTAAGCTAAATGTGATATATTTAAGATTCATAGAGATTTCCTTAAAAGAACTTTGCAATCCCCTATTCACCAAGGATTTTAGTCAAAAGTCAGAGAACCCCTGTGATTTATAAAGCCCAGCACCGCTGTTATCATTACATAAGTGTATGCGAGGGCAGGGGGAAGACAACTTTTAGGAAAACAGTCCACTTCCATAGGTCCACTGCTATGGATAGTCTTGATACAGGCTTTATGTACTAAAGAGTGATAAATATAATCATCATGGCTAATAGTTTACTAACAAACTTTCATGAGAGGTTTGATCTAAGCTTCAAGAGAATAGCTAAACTATTTCACAGTGAAAAGTATTTTATCACCCAGTCAAATTTTGTCACACACTCGGACAACAAATTATCAACCTACAAGTGTCATAACTATTTACTTAATAAAATATTTATAGTAAATAAATACTGTTCTATTTTATAAATTACCTACAATAAGTAAGCAGCTCATAAACATGATTCTATGAAATGTTCAACCATTAACTGGCCCTGAAACTTTATCCAACACTACCCAGTAACTCTTCTTAAGTTGAGTTTTAGTTTTATTAAGAGTTACTTTAAACATATAACCTGTTTTTAAAATGGGTTTAACTATTCAACTTTAATCCCTTCATAAACTTTGCTTTTTTTCATCCACATTGCTTTTTTTTAATCTAATTTTTAAGTTTCAGTTAGACCAAAAAAATTGTTTAACCCTTCGCAAACGTATGCCGATTATATACGCAATAATTTTTCTCCAAGCGAGCGGTGTGCATATATATACACACACAATGTTTTTAGCTCAACGAGCGTTTGCCGGGAATACCCGTCATATGAAATTCCGAGTTTGTTTGATCCCCACCCTGCTTCCCAAGGTCACACGCAATTCGTTATTAGTCACACTACACCCTCCACCCAATACTATTGCTGACTCCCCCTTCCCATTCCTTCCCTACCCTCTCCTCTCTCTCTAAAACTTGTGTCGTTTTTAGTCCGTTAGTCCAGCGTCCAGTGCTTCGTCTGCTGCATTCTGCACCGCACACTTTGTTTACGAATTATTTACTTCGGTTTACGAATTCGATTCGTTCTGTTTATTTTATTTATGTAGTTTAGTTATATTTACTTAATTGCAAAACCTACTAAGAAAAGCCTCATTTGCATCCAGAAATCTGCTTTGAGGCATATCATAGGTACTAAAGAGAAATATGCTTGACTAGACTTGTAATACCATGTTTAGTCATTAGATTATACAACCAAATCAAATTAACAACTAATTAGTGTTTTATTTCAAACTTACCTAACAACTGATTTCAGTAGAACAAGCCAATGACGGGTTAAAAATGTAAGAAACAATTTCCCTTTGAGCTGTGTATATACGCAAGTATTACTTTTGAAAAATTTTTTTTTTAAATTGTTCGCCAAATATTAGTTCATTTTTCATATAATAGTTAATTTTGAAGCATAATATTATATATTGGTAAAAAATTTAGTAGTGACCTAATCAAGTTTCATACATGCTTACGTTAAGAATATAAATTAGCTCGCAAAGGGTTAATGGACATAAGATTGGATGATAAAATTTTGGGAGTAATTGTTTTTACTCAACCTACATCTCGGTTTTGTTATGTACAGTATGTTTATGAGAGGACAGGAAATACATATGTCCCAATACCACCTTTACAGCTTAGAGTGCAAACAACTAGAATAATAAAGTTTGGATAATCTGATTAATTCACCCTTATACAAATGAGAAGTTGTGTCATGTATCTAAAAATGTTGAAATTCAAACTCTCATCAAAATAAAAAGAATGCTTGAATTACAGGTGCCCTGCTATTCAGTAAGTTAAAAATAGCAGCCTATCCAGGATTTTAAATGCCAAAAAGTTAGGAGTCATTTGGAGCTTCTAATCTAGTTAAAAAAAGGTTAGTTAAAGTATGCTTTTCATGCTTTATCATATTTTTAACAAAAGTGAAAAAGTGGTTTTGTAATATTACGCCATACATCATTTTAACTGTAACATGTTAAATGGTATTCAATATACAAATGTTACCTCGGAAAATTTAAAATAATGTCTCATGGCCAAAGCATGGATTCTGCCCTGCACCCCAGCTCCAAGGATGGCCAATACCTTCTTGGGACCTCTATGTAAGTGTTTGGTTGCCACAACGGATGCTCCTGCTGTCCTCCATGCTGTGATCTCACCACCTTCCATTATCTTGAAATAATCACATCACTTTCATCAGTTACCAATTTTTACAAAAATGAGAAGTTAGGAAGGAAAGCTATTTCCTGAATTTTTGGTCCTAAAATATTTCGAAAAATTACTGGCTTCTTAAATTGTTTCAAAGGCTCTCATTTTGAAAATTACGAGTAAAATTTATATGTTTTAATTGTTACATTCTAACTCTAATAAACAAAACGACAATTTTTTTTTATAATCATGAAAATTTAAGTTGTTTTATAAAAAATAAAAATTGGCATCTAGTTTGTATATGCCAATTTTTATTTTGGCAGGTATTGACAAAAATGATGCGAATAACAAAAAGTGTTTTCTTTGCTTGCATTCACACAAATAATGAAAATACACAGTCAGTAAAACCTATTATAGCTACACCCTGTATATACAGGGTGTCCAGTAAGTAACCAGCCAAACTTCTGGAGGTCATTCCTTGGGTTAAAACGAACAAAAAACTCGGCCCTGCGGGCCTCGCCAGGGGGCAAGCCCCCTGGACCCCCGGTTCTTTTTGCTTAGAGCCTACGGCTAAAATTCAAGAAACATGGAACATGCTTTAGCTGCGCTTTTTCTGTTTCTGTTTGCTGGCTCCTTTTTAATAATTTCTGACTGATATGTAAATGAGGACTCGCGGCTCAGGTTCTTACTCACGCGATGACTCATTACCACCTTGAAAGGAAGTTAATTATTATCTTATATAATCCTATAGACACAAAATGGATTCTCTAATTAGGACTTAATTTTGTATATTTTTAACAAGAGTTGTCATGGAAACTAAAGATGTACTTTGATGAACGCTTGCAAATAAAATCATTATTGAAGTCAACACTGATATGTCATTGTGTTTTCATGGTTACGCGTCACCTTCCCGCGTCACCCTCCCGCGTAACGTTTTCAGGCAGTTAGGTCAAGACTAAAGCATGTTCCATGCTAAAAATAAAAATTGGCATCTAGTTTGTATATGCCAATTTTTATTTTGGCAGGTATTGACAAAAATGATGCGAATAACAAAGTGTTTTCTTTGCTTGCATTCACACAAATAATGAAAATACACAGTCAGTTAAACCTATTATAGCTACACCCTGTATATACAGGGTGTCCAGTAAGTAACCAGCCAAACTTCTGGAGGTCATTCCTTGGGTTAAAACAAACAAAAAACTCGGCCCTGCGGGCCTCGCCAGGGGGCAAGCCCCCTGGACCCCCGGTTCTTTTTGCTTAGAGCCTACGGCTAAAATTCAAGAAACATGGAACATGCTTTAGCTGCGCTTTTTCTGTTTCTGTTTGCTGGCTCCTTTTTAATAATTTCTGACTGATATGTAAATGAGGACTCGCGGCTCAGGTTCTTACTCACGCGATGACTCATTACCACCTTGAAAGGAAGTTAATTATTATCTTATATAATCCTATAGACACAAAATGGATTCTCTAATTAGGACTTAATTTTGTATATTTTTAACAAGAGTTGTCATGGAAACTAAAGATGTACTTTGATGAACGCTTGCAAATAAAATCATTATTGAAGTCAACACTGATATGTCATTGTGTTTTCATGGTTACGCGTCACCTTCCCGCGTCACCCTCCCGCGTAACGTTTTCAGGCAGTTAGGTCAAGACTAAAGCATGTTCCATGCTAAAATTTCATGTGTACAAATCGTCTATCTCGCTCCATTATCCAGCTATCTGTCTGTATGTGTTTTTTACTAAAAACTTAATATCTCAAAGGTTATTTAAGATAAAACCATGAAACTTGGTATGAATGTTGATCTTTACAGTATCCATGTACTATTTAAATTTCATTTTTTTACAACAATCTTTTTCTAAATGGCGGCCATTTTAAATTTTTAAAGCCAAATATCTTAATAACCTTAAATTTTACTAAAAGATTGTAAGTTACAAAAAAGTTTAAGAATTTATTTTTATAAATAATTATATAAAAAGGTTTAAGATTGAACAACTATTAACTGAGAAATTACAATTTTATTAATATCAAGCATATTTTTATTTGATAAAAATTGTAATTTCTCAGTTAATAGTTGTTCAATCTTAAAACTTTTTATATAATTATTTATAGAAATAAATTCTTAAACTTTTTTGTAACTTACAATCTTTTAGTAAAATCTAAGGTTATTAAGATATTTTGCTTTAAAAATTTAAAATGGCCGCCATTTAGGAAAAGATTGTTGTAAAAAAATGAAATTTAAATAGTACATGGATACTGTAAAGATCAACATTCATACCAAGTTTCATGGTTTTATCTTAAATAACCTTTGAGATATTAAGTTTTTAGTAAAAAACACATACATACAGATAGCTGGATAATGGAGCGAGATAGACGATTTGTACACATGAAATTTTTTGTTTGTTTTAACCCAAGGAATGACCTCCAGAAGTTTGGCTGGTTACTTACTGGACACCCTGTATATACAGGGTGTAGCTATAATAGGTTTAACTGACTGTGTATTTTCATTATTTGTGTGAATGCAAGCAAAGAAAACACTTTGTTATTCGCATCATTTTTGTCAATACCTGCCAAACTGGTATTGGCAGGTATTGACAGATAGCCGGGTGATGGAGCGAGATAGACGATTTGTACGAGACATGAATTGTTTTGTTTGTTTTAACCAAAGGAATGAAATCCAGAAGTTTGGCTGGTTACTTACGGGACACCCTGTATTACTGTATTAGTATATGGTTGAATTTATAATTGTAATTATATATTAACCCTTTATATTCCGTGATTTAATAACAGTTTTAAACATTTTAAATCTGATAAAAATATGAGGGTCAGAAATTAAATGGTCGCTTGCCTTTTTCAGATTTATTCTGTTTTATGTAATTCAGATTGATTATGAAAGAGGTCCTTAAAGATTTTACTCTATATATATATTTTATTATTCATTATTCGTTTTTGAGACGCCGATCGTTAAGATATGGGCAAATATGAGGGGCAAATGAATATTTGTAGATGAACGAGTGTAGTCTTTGTTACTAAGGTCGACTGTTCCTCAGAAAGAGCTATTTATGACATAACCCAGTAGCCAGGGCAACTAAGGGACCTACAGCTTTATATGAAATCAAAACCACGTAGTGTTGGTCTGATTTTCAGCTAAATGAAAAGCTTGACCACTCAGTTCTTCTCTACACATCTGAACCTTAACTACCATCCAACATGGACATCCCAGACTTCTCTAGTAGTATCCACATCGATGGCAACCATTGAACAATGTATAGAACTCATCGCCAACAATCACCTCAACACTTTGTCTCAATAGTTGGGTTACAGCACTGCGCCACCAGTATATAATTCTAACTGAAATTTAATGACATTCTTAGTTAATTGTTTTGTAGGCTGAGAGGGCCAATAGAGTGAGTATACTATTCAGGGCTAAAGGCAAATATAGCCTGAATAGAGATGCCGAGGGGTATAAACACAGGAGAAGTGGAGGGTGTTGATATGTTAAGAATGGGGGAATGACTTCTACTTTGTTAAGCTATACCACCAAATATTAAAATAATTATAAAATAAACGCAAATTTAATTCACCATTTTTACTCTGCCAGTTTCTGAATCCAGAAGAAGTACAGTGCCAAAAATAGAAGGAAGTCCTCGTTTTAGATTTTCGGAGAATGATGTAACCACTTTACAACCAAGAATTTGCCTTTTTCCGTTATAAGATGGCATGCACAACAAAGCCCTGCAGGAATATTACACTTTAATTACATTTATTTCACTCAATCATGCATGTTAGTTTATATCAATTCCGTACCAAATATTTACTGTTGAACGAGATTTTAATGTCAATTTACAATGAATTATTTTAATATTTTAAAACATCTTTGGTTACAAATATAGCATGAGCTTTAACAAAATATCTAAATATTCCAAGTTAAAACACACAAATAAGAACAGAAAACTCTAAGAGCACGCAAAATTTAAATCTATAAATAGGCTAGTCTAAAGGTCTGACAACTTATTAATTTATTGTATTGTATAATGCCTCTTTCAAACATTACAGTAGAGTCAACAAGTTAATTTTTAGTAAAATTACAAGCCCAGACCCTTCCAGCAATGCAATGAAAGTAGAAGTAGGCCTACATATTTATGTATATCATATTATGAATATTTTTCAATAAACTTATAGCTACTTCAGTATCTAGGCCTATTTACAAATTAATAAAAACAATAAAAACAATTAACCCTCCAAGTGATAACGACTCGGTCCGAGTCGTTATAGGTACCTTGTGTAGCGATGACTCGCTCTGAGTCTTTATCTAAAAACAGCATGGGAAAATAACTTATAGTGGTATCCGGTTATATTTTATACCAAACTATGCGGAAAGAGTGTTTTTATTTGTTACTTCAGAGAGTGTTATTTGTACACACTTCTGGAGAGCAAAAGGGTGTAGTAGAAAAAGAAAAGCACCTGCTGTAGCTGAATCTGACACCGATTAGGCAATATTATCTGCAATCCGTTCTATGTAAATTCATTTTTATTTTTCTGTATACTTTGTTTTATTTAGTTAGTTAGGAGTGTTTTCATATGACCAAAGTAGTTTCTATAAACATTTTTAGATATTATATGGAACATGACTCTAAGACATTACACTTTTGGAAATTTTACTCTTTGTACGATAGTGAAAAACTTTTTTTAATTCAGTTTTGATGTGAATGTAAACCATTGGTATTATATATATTTTTATTCACTACTAAATTGTGCATCTTTTGTATAATGAATATGAAATATATTGCAAGGAAATTCATGATAATCTATCTAAAAAAAAAAAAAACCTTTCAAGAAAAAAGTGTTTTGAAGATCTTTGGTATTTCATCATAAATCATCATAATTTGGTAAGCGTTTCTTCCACATTATCTTTTAGTACATATTGTTGTGAACATTTTAATGTATAATATATCACATTTCAGGAACATTTTATATTTTTAATTAATTTTTGAAAAAAGTACTGAGCGTTACTGTTAAAACGCCTATCACTGGAAAGTAAAATAGTCATCACTTGGAGGGTTAAACAAAAACTGTCTAAAAACAATCCAAAACCAGGATATTTTCCGTTAATTCACTACCTTAACCATAAGTTATATTAACCTAATAGAAAAAATAACTAAATCTAACATAACAAAACCTAACATAACATAACCAAACATAACATAACCAAACCTAACATAATCTAACATAACCTCACCAAAACTAATATAACATAACCTAACTAAAGTAGTGGTAGTGACTTAACCTTCCGTCGGGCGCATTCGTTTCATAACGTGAGAGAGCGCACACGGAGGTAACCTTCGGGATAGAAAAATTAATGAAAAAAATTCATATTATTGTTATAAATGAATTTTATTGTACTTGAATTGTATAATAAGTGTAGTATTACAAATAAATCATGAACTGATAGGAATTATCCCTTTTATACATTAATTAATATAATTATGTATATATATTGTCAAAAAAGTTAATTCTCCAAAATAGTTACAAGTTTATGTAAACAATCATACTTTTAAAATATTAAAATCATAAAAAATATTATTACTAGTCATTACAAATATATACTTAAACAATTAGTTATAAGTTTCAGAATTATTTCCTCAAAATAACATTGTTCATTACATACTTGAATTACTCATCACCATTCTCCTCCTCTGGATCTGTAATGTTTTCGACACACTCGACACATTTTGGTGGGGCTGTATGTTCACGGCACATGAAAAATTTACATTTGCAGCATCTTGTTTTGGAAAGTCTATTTTTTTCCAGTCGCATTTGAAACATCTTGATGATGTAACATCATCCGTTGGTGGAACGATCCGCTTTTGTAGAGGTTCTATATCCATGAGGTCACAAATTTTTTTCTTGGCAAACGTAGGAGTACTTTTTATTGATAGCCTTGATTGCATGTAATCCTTACGAAGATTTTTAGCCAGCTGCATCGAAAATTTTCTTCTCTTCATATTTTGTTCTTCACAGTTTTGCTTCAAGATGATGAAGCTGTTCAATGCTCCAACATCCAACAGCGTGTAAAGTAGTCGCATTGACCATCTTTTGCATATCCTAGCAGTAGAATACGACTCCTTATACTTATCTACTGTATCCACTCCACCTTTGCTGGAGTTGTAGAAAAGTATTATATCAGGTTTCTGAAAAGTTGGTGAATTGGGATCCTGATCAAGGTCGTCGTCGTCGTGCATTGACGATAGTAGTATTACATTTTTCTTTTTATTGGAGACGTAGGACACTATAGTGCATTCTTCTTTGAAAGCAAAAATTGAGCTTCCTACTTTCCGGTCTTTGATGTTCAAAAACAAGGTGGGAATTTTTTTCTTGTTTTTTCTCAAAGTTCCAACTCCAGTTGCCTGACAAATGAACCGGTAGGTCTTTGTTCTACAACCTCCATCTCCTCTCTTTCCACACTCATAAGAAGTCTTTGTAGTCTCTCTTCCTCCATTATAAAATATATACACACTATTTGCAGCAAAAAAACTATATTCAAAGCAAAAAAACTATATACAGCAACAAACTAATAAAAAATGGTCAAATCCTTTGTACAAAATATATACAACGTCTAATATTTTACTTCACACCATAACATGCACTTTGGAGAAAGTTCCGGATTTTACAAACACAGTAGGGCGCACACGGAAGTAGACTCCGGACGGACAGTAACGCGGCAAGGCGCACAAGGAAGCAACCTCCAGGTAGCTGCGCGATACTCGACTAAGGCTAAACCAGACTGACTAAAAGGGGTGGCGGTTGTGACAAATAATTCTTGGAAGGGAGCTCATGAAGTACACCAACGGATGGCGCTGCAGACCGCAAGTGATAATTTAAATTTAGAAATATTTAGCCACACGGAGGTAAACTCCGTGATGCGCCCGACGGAAGGTTAATGGATAGATCCCACAACCAGTAAATATAAGTTAAGTCAGGTATAAGTGAAGCAACATTAATACACAAGGTATACACTACATAAACTATCAGCTTTATAGCAGAAAATGCTTTCAAAAATTAACACAAGATCCAGGTAATAAATAAATACCAGACTCAAAGAAAAATTAATTAAATCTAATGAATATGGATTAAATACGAAAAATTAGAACCAATATAAGATTAAAATCCAAAAGCAACTCATAAACACTCAAATAAAGATACATAAAAAAACAAACCCATCAGAACAATATGTGCATTGTTTTTGTATACTTATTAACAGTATTTATTTACATGGCAATACCATCTTACGTTACAAAGAACAGTATGGGGGTGAGGCCCATACTGGTATGAAATATTTTGCTCTTCTAAGGAATTTTAATGTTTTTTTATGTTTGTATTTTCTTTCTTCATATCATTCTCTTTCAGAAAAAACAAATTAATGAAAAAAGGGTAATTATGCACATTCTTGCTACCTCTGAAAATATGATTTCTTATTGAAAAAAGTGGTGAAATAAGAGTTTATATCTTTAAAGAAAATTGATTTCATCCACGGAAAACTCGTTTTTTACCCAAAAATTGAAAAACTAGTTTTTTATCTAATAATGAAAAAATCAACTTTACAAAAATCTTTATTTTTCAAGAATTTATTTTTAAATTTCACATGTTATTTTGTGCTAAACAAAAATTGGTTTTGCAGAAAAATTGCTTTTTCAGTCCAAAAAATGTATTTTTTATCTAACCAAACATAACCTAACTTATCCTAAATGTCTATTTACAACAACACTATAAATAAAATGTATATTTAATGTTATAAGATGTAACAAACACTCCAGTAAATATTTTTTTAATTTTGTTAGGCCTTTCAGTAACAAAGTAACAATACTGAAAGGCCAAACAAAATTAAAAAAATATTTACTGGAGTGTTTGTTACATCTTATAACATTAAATTATATATCCAGTTAGAAACGAGCTTGAAGAATGAATGAAATGTCTATTATTTATCAACAAAAATTTATAGTTTGCGTTAAATGTGGGTGCTTGCCCTCCATGACGGCCTGCCTGCCGTCATTTCGGCAGGAATGTAAGTGACTTCGGTTTTTATGATTAATAGTTATTGTATATAATGTTCACGTAATGGCCGCTAATCATGATTTGCCGCAAAAGTAATTTTTCCTTTATATCTCCAGATATAATTGTTAAAACTTAGATGAAAATAGTTTTTAATTTTTTTATTCAGCAAAAAAAAAACAAATAAAATTTCAGAAAGACGATTAAAATTAACGTAAATATGTAAAAAATATTGGAAGTTGTGATATTGTTTTTTTTTTTCAAATTTTTCAGTAAAATATGTGGTTTAAATTTGTAATTTGCGTTAAATTCAGGTGCCAGGCCTCCATGACAGCCTGCTGCCACCCGTCACAAAAGTAGTTTTTCCATTATATCTCGAAAAATAAATGTTATAGACCAAAATAGTTTTCAAATTCGTATTCAGGACAAACAAAACACATATAATTATAAAAAACTATTAGAATACCATTTAAATTAACGGAAATACTAGAAGTTTTGACATTGTTTTTTTTCAAACTTTTCAGTAAAACATGTGATTTCCGCAGAATAAAAAGCATATCGCGAGAAAATACAGCCAATTGAAGACTCATTTCAAGCAAAATTTTCCAATTTTTTAGGTGACAAGAAACTGCATAAATGCCAAAAAACATTTAGAAAGAATGCCAAAAAACATTTAGAAAAAATACCACTTAAAAGAAATTAGTTTTTTCACTGACAAATAAAAAACTAGTTTTTATTTAAGAAAACAACTTTTCTCCGGTTTTAAACCAACCTCATCAAGAGATATAAACTAATATTTCACCACTTTTCCAACAATTTCTTTTCAGAGGTGACTAGAAAGTGCATAATTACCAAAAAATTTAACATAAAAATTGATTTTAAACACGATTTTTAGTTTGTTTTAAATTATGCCTTAACATGAATGTTTTTTGTTATTAATAGTTAAGTTACTTCATAAACCAAAGAAGAATGATAATAGCATTGAAAGTTTAACAACCCACAACAAAAAGGAAAATGTGATCGTTTTTAAGCCCCTAAAAAGGGGAATGGGATCAATTATTTTTGCAGGGTTTATTTATAAAACTAATAAAAATAATAATAATAAGATTTTTTTAGTCTTAACAATTACTTTTTGTTGTATATGAGTTCTTGAGTTTTGAAAGACCACACTTTGTGTTAGGCCTACTAGTTAGGTGTCACAAAATACACCATACCGGTGGAGGGTTAAATAAACAACTCACCCCTTAACATCTTGAATCGGCATAATTAATCTTGGTGGTTGAACGGTCTTAGATTCATCTTTTTGAGTAATGTCACTCAATACTCCCTCTAATGCAGGAATTAGACTATCCCATGACAAATATTTAGTAACATCTGCCTCACTTAAATAGACTATACCTTCTGAATTCATTTTTACAATTAACTTGTGGAACACTAGTAATACTTCATTACTTATAACTAAAAGATATTAATTTTATTATTAGTATTGAAGTATAAATCAATAAAAATGAAGTTGTAAAATTTTACTGGCTGCTTTTGATATAATAATAAACAACCGTTATGAAGGAAGTAGGAACTAACGGCAACAATGTATCGATATGTTAGAAATAGAAATGCCGATATATTTGTTTCAATATATCGTATATTTGCATCGAAAATTTCTACCTATACCATATAGACCTTCTATTATACCAAACATATATAATATAATGTCTATGCCTATACTATCGGCAATATCGATATTTTTACCAATATAATCATATCATTAAAAATATTGATTACTTTCTCCCTGTTCGCCTTCTCAATAATCATCACTAGTCTAAGGCCCATTTTACACGAGCCAAAAAAATGTGACCGTTTGCCTGCGAGTGACACACGTGTTTCACAAAACCACACAGTTTAAATTGGGCATACTACACGGGTGACTTTGCTACTTCGTTGGCGTGCCGGCGTGTTGAACGCAAGAGGTTGTGTTAAATTCACACGTCGGAGACCGGCGTATCTACATGTTCTACATGTAGCAACTTACAAGTGTCTGGCCAACTTGTACTTCACCAGTCCAGTGCAGTTCATTGTTTGTAAGTGCAGTGTTGTGCTTGGTGTCTTTGCAAAGAAGATATTCGATACTGAGCGATTTATTTATGAAATCGTGGATCAGTCTCCTCTAAATGATGTTAAAAGTTTTAACAAATGTCGTTTTAACAAATGTTTGGATTATTTATATTTATTATTTAATTCCTGTATTCCCTTGGGGGACGTAGGGCTGCAACAAATGCCTTCCATCGCACCCGATCCTGTGCCAGCTGCTTTACTTCTTCCCAACTCTTGCCTTCCTCTCCAATCTCCCTCTCGACTGACCTCCTCCAAGTTATCTTCGGTCTTCCTCTCTTTCTACTTCCTTGGGGATTCCAATCTAGGGCTTGTCGGCTGATGTTGTTAATGGGTCTTCTTAGTGTATGGCCTATCCATCCAAACTTCCTCTTCTTAATGGTATCACCAATAGGATTTTCATTTGCTCTTCGCATCAATTCCTCGTTTGAAATTCTATCTGGCCAGTATATGTTAAAGATTCTTCGGAGACACTTATTTATGAAGACTTGCAGTTTACTTGTTACTGTTTTAGTGACTTTCCATGTCTGGCAGCCATATAGAAGGATCGACTTTGCATTGGTTTCAAAAATCCTTAATTTTGTCTTTCTTCTTATTTGACTTGATCGCCAAACTGGTGCAAGTTGGGCAAATGCTCCTTTGGCCTTCCTAATCCTACTGGTTACATCTTCATCAGTTCCACCCGTCTTAGAAACAATGCTTCCCAGGTATTGGAATTGTTCCACTTGCTCAATAAGTTTGTTATTCACCACCAGCGGCTGATTATTTCTATTATTTATCCTCATTTCTTTTGTTTTTTCAAAATTTATTTTTAGGCCAACTTTTTCTCCTTTGTTACGAAGGTCTTCAAGCTTTCCTTTCATGTCATTCAGTGTTTGAGACATTATGCATAGATCGTCCGCAAAATCTATGTCCTCCAGTCTATCCATCAGTCCCCACTGTATACCCCTGGGCCTACTTACAACTTGTTTCATTATGCTATCTAAAACCATAAGAAATAGTATTGGTGAAAGCAAACAGCCTTGCCTTACTCCAGTTCCAATTTCAAATGGACAGGATAATTTACCCTCGTGTACTACCTGGCATCTGTAATTTCTATATATTTCTTTTATGAGGTTAATGATTTTTTTAGGCACACCCGCTTCAGATAACGCTTTCCAAATGGATTCTCTACTGATGGAGTCAAAAGCCTTTTCAAAATCCACAAAGGACAGATACACTGGTGACTGAAACTCAGAGCATTGTTCAACTATAATCCTAAGGGTGATGATCATGTCTATACATGAGTGGTCTTTCCTAAAGCCCGCTTGTTCTCTCCGCAGTTTTGTATCTATTATACCTTTGATTCTGTTTAAAATTATCCTGGTGAGAATTTTACTAGCCACGGAGAGCAGTGTAATACCCCAGGCCCGGACTGGCTCATTGAAAAGGGCGGTGGACAACCGTCGCCAAGGGCGCCGATATATATATATATATATAGGTCGATTTCTAGAAATTGAGGTGCTGGAACTGTACCTGAAAAAATATTCCGGGGGGTTTGGGGGGTATGGAATACCCCCCAACGGAAGCGGGGGGTCCGGGGGTCCTCCCCCGGAAAATTGTTGAAAATACCATCATTGAAATGGGCAATTTTACGCTATTTGAGTACATTTTTGCAACTTGTAATCCAAGATCTTTTTTTATTTTTTATTTGAACAGTTAGTTCAAAATAACTGTTCAAAACAATCTGTAACAAATTTTTTAATATAACAAAAAATATATATAAATCTTCCCTTTATTTTTGTAACTATATATTATTTCATATTCTACATCATGTTTATTATATATTATTGACTTAGGTATTATTTGTATTAGTGTATTACAAAATCCCCTGACATCGGAAGGTTCAGATAAATGAAACAAGGTGCTTTGGTTTAATAATTCCTAATGTATTTAATAATCGTAAAATACATCGTTTACTAGTATTAAGGTAAGTGATGGAGCCAAACACTAACAGTAAGTAATTAAGTAAATGGTCCTAGAATGTTAGTAAACGCCTCATTTCTGTGCTTGAGTCACACAATTTGTTTATTATCGTTTCACCATCAATTTTACTCATAATATCCTTTTCACTTTGCATGATTATTAAAGATTCAAGATTTTGATTTGTCATTGTGGACCTCAGGCGAGTTTTAATAAGTTTCAATTTTGAAAATATTCTTTCACAGCTAACTTGGGTTAATGGAATTGTAAGCAAATATTTATAAACTTTATAAAGTTCTTTGTATTGCAAGCAATACATATTGTATTCAACAAGCACTTTAAATGCACACTTTATACAAGTGTTACAGGTCTTTGCTTCAGTGCACTTTACCGAGTCTAGGTCAAATTTATCTTCGTCGCCACCTTCAAAGTCTTCGTGATCTAGTTCATTATCTGATTCCTCTTCTGACTCTCTTCCCCTCATCTGAAATTGCTTATGAATGTACTTTACCTTACTAAGGTAATGTAAGTTTTAAGCCCACCTAATTATTCTGAATAATTACTGAATAACTAGGTAGGTAGGAGGTGGTGTTTATTACGTTAAAATATGCATTTTAATATTCTCACCGCTAAGGCAGTGAAAATATTTGGCGTGAATATTTTTGTTACTAGGCACCCTACTGCGAGGGCGCCCGAGGAGGAGGGCGCACCGGGACGCGTCCCGGTGTCCCGGCGGGCCAGTCCGGGCCTGTAAATACCCCTCCAGTTTGTGCACAGTGAAATGTCCCCTTTCTTTGGAATTTTTATCAGCAACCCTTTCTTCCAATCATCTGGAATTAATTCTTTTTCCCATATATCTTTTAATAGGTCATAGAAAATTTCTGCTGTAAGGTTTGGGTTTGCTTTTAGCATTTCTGGAGATATGTCATCCACTCCGGGCGCTTTCCCATTCTTGATTTCCTTGAGTGCCGTTACAATTTCTGCCTTCGATGGTACAACTGTGCTTATTCTGTGGTCTTCTATGTGTACTTCGTTTTCTATCTGTCTCTGATTTATATTTTCTACTTCCACCTCATCCATCACTACTTGTCTATTTAGCAGCTCTTCAAAGAATTCTTTCCACCTTTCCCTTTGCTTTTCTTCATTTACTATTACCTTACCACTTGTGTCTTTAATAGGTTTTTTTGCAATAAATTTCTTGTTGGCCAGAGTCTTAGTAATTTTGTACAATTCTTTACTATTTCCTTGCATTGCAGCTTCTTGAGCTTCCTTTGCCAAATTGTCAGCCCAGATTCTCTTGTCCCTCCTAAAACTCCTTCGCACTTCTCTATGTTTTGCATTGTATGCATGTGTAGTAGCTATAATTTCTTCGTATTCTTTTGCTTGGTTCTTCTTCTCTTTTAACTTCTTCCTTTCTTCAATCTTTTTCAGGGTCTCTTCTGTGATCCATGGTTTTCTCTTTCTCTTCTTGTATCCTATGACTTCTTTGGCAGTATCTACAAAGGTCTTCTTTATTTCTTCCCATTTATTTTCAATACCTTCTGTCTCCCTGTCTAATGCAGCAAATCTATTCTGTAGCTCCAGACTAAACATTTGGGCTGTCTCTTTCTTTCTAAGTTTGTTTGAATCAAACATTGTCTGTCTCTTCTCTAGTTGTACCCTTGTTGAAGCTATTTTTAATCTTATATCTGCTGTTAAAAGGTGATGATCGCTGCCACAGTCAGCTCCTCTTCTAGACCGCACATCCAAGAGAGATGTCCTCCATTTCTTACTAATTGCTACATGGTCGATTTGGTTGGCTGTAATTCCATTTGGCGAGGTCCAAGTTAATTTATGGCATTTTTTATGGGGAAACAAAGTTCCTCTAACCACTAGCTCCCTGTCTCCACAAAACTCAACAAGCCTACTTCCATTATTATTCATCGTTCCTAGACCATGTCTACCCATAATCCTTTCAATGCCACTATTATCCTCTCCCACTTTGGCATTCATGTCCCCCATTAGAAGGATAATATCCTGTCTCTTGATTTTCTTTACCAGTGTCTCTAGTTTTTCATAAAATTTATCCTTCTCATCATCTGTTGCCTCTTCAGTTGGGGCATAGCACTGTATAATTGTCACATATCTCACCTTGGTCTTAAATCTAGCCAAGATGATTCTCTCAGAGATTGGTTTCCAATCAGTAAGCGCAAGTTTTGCCTTTGGAGTCATTAATATTGCCACTCCTGCTTGTCTTGGCGCATTTTCATTCTCATTTCCCGAGAATATCAATACATTTCCCTTCTGGGTATTGATCTCTCCAAAACCATTCCACCGAGTTTCACTGAGGCCCATTATCTCAATTCTGTAGTTTTTTAGTTCGTTTTCTATTACACTCAGTGTGCCCCTATCTGTCATTGTTCTAACATTCCAAATTCCAATACGTGTCCTTATTTTCATGCCAAAAGTCTGTGCCAGTTGATCCGTCCGGTTTTCTTCATTTGTTGCAGTTTCAGTAATAAATTGAATTTAAGAAGAAGCGGGTTATTAGCCCACCTCTTCCGATCCTGATGGTGGGGTTGCCATCAACGGCATCAGGCTGCCGGATCTTTCTGTCGGGGTTTGCTCCCTTAGCCTTTGGGTTTGCCACCCTCCACAAGGCAGTGGGGTCTTGGCTCGTCTGTCTCCATTACCGTTGAAGCTTTTTGCATACCTCCGCCGCTGGAGCCATTGGCCGTTTTTCACCTGTAACCCTAGGCTGGGGCCCTTACAGGGTGCTACCATCCGGAGCAAGATGGACCCTGGTTTTTTTACGAGGTTGTTACTCCTCCGACTCCTCCTTCCTGCTTCTTGCAATACAGGCCCCGGGCTTGCCACCGGTATAGCGGAGTTAATGTTTGGATTACCAATAAAAAATAAAATACTATACATGGGCTACTTTATGGTCGAGCGGAGGTAGAGTAAAAAAATCCTTCTAGTTAATAAATTGATAAATTTACTCGTACTACAAGTCTCTCTGCTGATTCTAAACTTTTTTACTCTAATGTATCTTTGTTATGTATCCTATTAATGCATTAAGAGTTTACAACTATTACACTTTTTCTATATTTTTCTCTCTATACAATTATGTGTAAAAATGTGGAACAGCTTTTTCTTCCTATTAAAGCCATACAGGATTGACCCACCTCCACCCATACAAGCACAGAGGTACTGGAATTACAGACACGGATTTATTTTACAATACTGTTAAAGTATATACGTGGCCACCCGCCCACCCATACATGTACAGTGGTTTTTACCCATCCGCCCGCCCATACATGTATAGTGGTTTTGAACAAACCACCTATCCATATATGTACAGTGGTTTTGACCCACCCACCCACCTATACATGTACAGTGGTTTTGAACCACCTGCCCGCACGGTGGGTCAATAACACTGTACGTGTATGAGCGGGCGAGTGGGTCAATACCACTGTACATGTATGGGCGGGCGAGTGGGTCAATACCACTGTACATGTATGGGCGGGCGAGTGGGTCAATACCACTGTATGTGTATGGGCGGGGGGATGGGTCAATACCACTGTACGTGTAAGGGGTAAGGAAGAAATATTGTGGTTACAATATAAAGAAATATTGTAACCACAATATTTCTTTTAGAAAATAAAGAAATATTGTGGTTACAAATGAAAGGAGTGATTAACCACAAAAGTTCGTCAAATGTTTCTGCAAACATGCAGTAGTACTGAAAAACTTCTTAGGGTATTTTCAATGTTCTGCGAAACTAAGATGAACTCCTAAAATCAGGCGATTAGCACCAATCAGTGTACCCACCATCGCATTTTTTACGTTTTTTGTTAAGAAACTTAATTATATTAATTGGTGAAGAGCCACGCCCAACGGGATCCATCGCAAATGTGAGGCGTTTTGTTTCACACAGCTCACAAAATGTGCCGCGTTTCACACACCGGTTATGCGTGCTACAACAACTCAGCTTCAACACGCTCGTATAGAATGGCCAAAATTTTCAAGCAACTGAGCAACTAACCGGTCGCGTTTTTGTAGCTCATGTAGAATGTGCCTAAGGAAAAAACACATTGTAACAGCCTTTTGTGGTTACAAGCAATTGAAAAAGTATAGTAGCAAATATAAATGTTTTAACATTTATTTTATTTACAATCTGTTCATACAATTTGAACGATAAGTAAATCTCATCAGGGTAATGAACCTGAGTCAGTAACAGCCCTTTGGTTATCCTGACTTACAATGTTCTAAAAGTATAAAGAATTGAAAGAAAAAAGAAAATCTGTCTTATAAATGGAGAACACTGTGTCTCTTAAAGTGGTAAACACTGCTGCTATTGTCCAAAAGATTAACTGCTAGGTAGTTTTGGTGGTTCTCGAGTCTCTGAAGGTATTTCAAATTTTTCGTTTTGATTACATAGGGAATTTTAGTGTCTTTGTGAATGGTTTGATTTCTAACATACCATAGGGCGTCTACAATAAATCTTAGGGGTTTAGATTGGAACCCTTGAGTAATTTTAATGTTGGAAGGAAGTTGATGTTGTTCCTCAGAACTAAATGCCATAAGCCCAAACTGATTCCAGTATAACTTTATGAATTTTATTTTCTATTGATAATTTTGATGTTCTGCCTAGAAGCCATAACAATTTCCGCAGTTTTAAATGTAATTGTAGTCTCTTATTCCTGATGTATACTAAGGTAAATAACATTACTTGTGAGGCAAAATTGTATTATTTAGTGAAACTGGAGGACATGTTGTAGTAGACATTGTAAAGGTAAAATGGTTAAATTTTGTTTCGTTTATTTAATTTGCCAATGTTGTTACCAAATAGCTAGGATGTTTATATATGTTTGTAACAAGTTAGAAGCTAGTGCAGGATCTCTATTTGAAGACAGCAGTGCTGTATCATCAGCAAAAGTAGCCACCACTATATCTGGGTTTTGTGAAAGATCATAAGTATACATTTATTTATTTATTTATTTAAATTCCAACGGTTACACCATTTTGTTAAAACAATACAATATCAATATGGCAAAATTAAGCTATTACAAAGTATACAAAAATACACACATAAGAATATATATATAAGAAAACACATACACACACACACACACACATATATATATATATATACATACATATATATGTATATATATATATACGCATATATATATATATATATATATATATATATATATATATATATATATATATACATACATAACACACATATACACACATATATATATATATATATATATATATATATATATATATATATATATATATATATATATATATATATATATATATAATAAAACAATTTCTAATACTAATATGTTATACTACGGAATAATACTAAATCATACTAACATATACACTTATTGTAAACTATATAATAAGAACACAGATCTAAGGCTACAATATTGCTAAAAGCTAATTAAGAACAAAAATTATAACAATAAAGAAAAATTAAGTTAACCAACATCAATACTATAGGATATACTCTAGATATAGAAATACTATAGTTGCATCAATGCTGACAAAGCTATGAAAAGAAATTACATTAGTGAAAAACTACATTAGTGAAAAACTCAAAAAGGACAAAAGAGATTCAATATCAACAAAGACAATCAACATCAATTATCCCCCAGAAAAATTATTTTGACAACTCTTTTAAATGAGGGAAGCTTCATGTCAAAAAAGTCAACTTCACTAGATACGCTGCATCCAATCCTCTGTATCCGTGCCAAACAACTGTTCTGGCTGTATGAGGTAGATGGTATAAAGGACAGGACCAAGGACACTCTATCTTCGGGGATGCCTGATTGTATAGGACACATTGTTGTAAATAAATCTTGATACTTAATTTGGATTTTGGAATAATCTGTTTGAAAGATATTATTATGTTGTAATAGGTCTGAGGCAGTAATGAATTAATTTTAAAGAGCAGGCCCTTGTGCCACACTTTGTCAAAGGCCTGAGTCACGTCTTAAAAGGCAGCAGAACAAAATATTTTATTCTATAATCTTCTTTTACTACACTCACTAACCTGTGAACTTGTTCAATTGTCGAATGCCCTTGAAGAAATCCGAATTGATGTCGAGGGATTAATTCTTTTTCTAAGATCAAAGGGTTGAGTCTTTGTAACAGAAGTTTTCCAAACAATTTAGATGATTGGAAGAAGACTAATTGGTCTGTAAGATGTTACTTCATGGATTGGTTTACCCGGTTTTTGAATGAATACAATTTAAAGGATTTTCCATTGGGAAGGAAAGTGTTCAAAGCGAAAAATGGCATTGAATATTATAGTCAATAAAACTAGTCCCTTTCTGGAAAGTTCTTTAAGTAATCTACCAGTAATCAAGTCGTAGCCAGGAGCTTTCTTTGGGTTCCTGTTTATAGGCGTCAAGTTGATTGGGTGATTCTAAGTGTGTGTGTGTGTGTTTTTTTTTTTTTTATGTGTGTACACTTCAATTTTTTGACTACAAAACTTTGTGAAAATGTCGATACGTGTAAAACTAAGTGCGGAACCACCTCTGTTGCCAAATAGGACAATTTAAAAAATTTTATGAATGCTTGGTAAGAGTTATTTATTTTTAAAGAAAAATGTAAGGATCGTGATAAATTAATAAATGAACAGGTTAATTTTGATTCCAGAATAGTTTTTAATAATGGATTTTCAGCGACTAAAAAACAGAAGTAACAACCAAAAGGGATTATAACGTTTAATATCACAGCAGCCGCCATTTTGACGATTGCAGCCAATGGGGTCACGTGATCATAGCCCTATAAATTGAGTTGTTGAACACCTTTTTCCATTCTTTTGTGAATCCCTCTGGTCTGAGGAAGGTGAGCGTTATTTACTGAAATCGGTCACCATAATATTTGTGCATTTTGTGCCTATATTGTAATAAATTTGTGTTGTGTCAAAAATAATATTCAATCGAAGACCCTTAAAATAAAAATTCCTAATAACCTTTACTTACTTTACTCTGCGGGTTAATTACTTCTATTTAAGAGGTCATTTCACTATTTGAAGTCTTTGCAGGGTTGGCCGAAATCCATCCACTTCACTGTATGTAATTTTCATTTGATAAAAATCCTGTCTAGAGCATTTAAAAATGCTTTATCTAAAACAACAGTTTACTTTGGTCTCCTGCTTTACATTGCTAATTCAGAAATATAGTCAATGGCAGAACAACATCTATAGCAACTTTAATTCATATCTATATCAACTTAATAAGTACATTTAGTAACTTAATTATAGGCATTTAGGGTGTGTACATTAAAATAAAAACAACATAACAGATTATAAATTTTATTGTAACATCACAGAAAAACACTTGTAAATATGCACTATGTAATAAAAGTAATTTTACAATACTGTATGTATTGTACTTTTAAAACTCTTGAAGTTGATTGTGTTAACAAACTTTTATATCAATAAGTACTAAAACAGCACACACTGATTCGATAAACTAAAAATGCCATGAACAAAAGTCATGAAAGACTAAAAAAGTCATGAACAAAAATTAAAAGAGTTCATACCATGTTGTATGTATATTGTATGTAATTGAAAGATAAAAGAGTAAAATAATGTAAGAAATCTTTATTTTATTCTACATTATTCTAACAAGTTATCAAGAATAATGATTGTTATTATAATGACAGATTTATAAATTATAAATTCAAATTAATTTCAAATAAATGATGTTGAAAATGTATCTATCGTAATAAATAGGATAAAAATCCTATTTATACTATAGAAAAATAGAAATAGAAAAATTATAAAATCTTATATATTATATTATGCTGTATCATCTATGGTAGAGTCGAACTTGTAAATGCTGGTAAATACAAATGTAGCTGTTTAATAGTAAATAAAATAACAATTGTTCGCTTCTCTCTAAACTCCTATATAAATTATATAAAATCTATGTAAACTTTAAAAATATAAAAGTGCTATGGAAATTACTGATAATTTAGAATTCAAAACAAAATGAACAGTAAGATACAGATCGTGAATATTGTACTTCAAACTTCAGAGAACATACTTCTAATTAAAGCTCTATAATGGAAGAGTAACAATGCTCTATACTCTAATTATTTAAGTAAGGAAACCATATTTTTTTGGGCCGAATCCAGGACATGCTTACATCATTGAGAGAGTTAACTAGAGGCTTGTACATATAAAGTAACTTAAAAGGTGTGTTCAATAAAAGATAATAGATATTTTTACAAATAGACCTTTTATTATTATTACTGTATTACTTTTTTTACTGTATTAATTAATGATACTAAAATTAAAATAGTAAAATTGTTTCAACATTTCATTTAAATTAAAAAATAATTTATTTGATGACTGTGTCATCTGGGTTTATTCAAAATTCTACCTAATCGGAAAATTTGTATAAACAGCTGTCCTGGATCGGCCTCCAAAAAAATTTGGAACACATATCCAAAATTCGGGACTGTCCCAGAAAATCTGGGATATCAAGTCACCTTATTTTAAAGTGAATGATGTCTGCCAAAGGGCCTAAAAACCAACCTTCACCACAATAGGATTGCCTTGTAGCCATAAAACAATCCACAAGAGAGAACTACAACTTTGCATTCATCCCTAAATCCTGTTTCCATTAATGTTGCATAGTATTATTCAGTGATTTAAATGCAACAAGAAAGAATCATTGACAGAACATTAACAAATAAATAAATAATAAAAACAAAAGAATGTTACAGAAAATGTAGTCCCTTCAAGAAACTTTTATTATAACTGAATCTCTCTTTTTTTTTTTTTTTTGTCAGAAAGTGCAGCACTCATTTACGAGTTGGGTCTTCTTTATATTTTTTAAAATAAAAATTTCCTATTCATTGCCTAGTTAAATTAATATTAAGTTGAAATAAAAATATTTGGTCTAAATTTAGAATCACAGTACTCTCGTCTGCTTAGACAAACTTATTTTTGGTTTTGTAGGCTCATTGGACAACCAGCATAATGTGACTTCTGAACCACGGGAGCAGCACATGTGTAAAATCTGTTATGTTATCAGGAATCCACCCAGACTGGATAAAGAAAAGTATTAAATATTATAATAATAATAAAGTCTTTCATTTAGAAGCAACAGTTGTTACAGACTTGAGTCTATGCAAACCACTGAACGTATATGGCAAAGCAGGTGGGTCAATACCACCGTACGTAGGTAAAGAGAGAGCATAAAGATCCATTAATGGAGGATACACGGAATACCTTATTGTAGAACCATAGTCAGGGCCGCATTTAGCTTCATGACACCCTTAGGCCGGCCGGGTTCCGCCGCCCCCTCCCCCCCCAACAACTCATTACGTCTGTCTCCTACGTACAATTTTGGTAATATGAGACACGTAGAATAGGAACCGTATTTGAATCTATTATCAAATGAAAATATAAGTTTATTTATAACATGAATCATTAGAACTACTATTTTTGAATTATTTTCTTCACACTTGTATCACGATTTTTATTGTAGAACTATTAGCGGTAAAGTTTATGTTTTCCTTTTTATCGAACTTCCATGGAAACAATTTACTTATTTTATTATTACAACATTTGAATTATTTGAAATAGGTACATAATATGATTTATTGCCTATATTATCCTAAAATACTCAACTTCTAATAAAAAGGATTAATTAAAAATGGATAACATAATTGTGTAATTGTATTTTTTACAATTTTTTTTACATGACATTTAGTATCTAATGAATAGTTCTTTATTTCTTGAATTTCCATCTAAATTACTTTCCTCCGAGCCTTCTTCTGAGCAAAGTCTTCTATCACTTTGCGGCAATTTCAGATTCTATTCACAAAATAGACAAAGCGTTAAATTTATCTTCATTAATGGTTGATCTCAAATAGTTTTTCACTCTCTTTTAAGCAAGAAAAACTTCTTTTACCAGAACAGTTATTGTGCTCCAAAAGCTAACCATAAAGGCTGTCTCAAATCTGTTCAATTTTTTTAGAATTCCTACAGCTTCACATCGTGTGGTGGCTTTTTCTGTGGAGTCATTTTCTATTGAAGTTAAAACGGATAAAATTTCATTCCATGACTCTTTTAGGCCTTGGCAAGCATTGTCCCTGGCCGACCACCAAGTAGTTGATAGCTTTTTAGTGTTTTTCCTTTATCGATCTCGACGATCAAACGTTCCCATCTTTTTGTCGAGTTTGTAAAAAAAACATATAGCTCTTGGAGGATCATAAAAAAAATTACAAACTTCACTACAAGACTGCCGCTGATGTCCCAACTAAATTTAATGAATGAGCTGCACATGGTATAAACATTACCAAATGGGCAAGCTCCTTTGTCTTAGCTTGCAAGCCATTATAGAGTCCAGCCATATTCGAGGCATTGTCGTAAGACTGCCCTCGACAATCACTGATATTGTTTTTACATAAAAATACTATAGTATGGTTGATTTTACTACTAATACTACTACCATATACTACCATACTATTATGTAATACCATAAATTATGTATTTGTATGTAAAAACCACACGCCGACACTGCATTAAATAAATTAAATTAAATATATATTTATGATAACCCAAGTAGTGAGTGATTGCTATGGTGTTTTGCAGCTTATCATAATATTGATGTTTACATTTTCGGGTTTTTCTATTCACATTTTACATTTATAAATATATTTTTATATCAATGTTACATGGAAATTTGCCGCCCCTCGATATTTGCCGCCCTAGGCCACGGCCTACTTGGCCTTATGGGAAATACGGCCCTGACCATAGTAACTTGAACATATGATATAAATCTTTGGGGAAAAAATGGCTGGTAGAAAAGTTTATTTAAGAAGTGATATTGTAAAAACACAACCAATGAATGATGATGTACATTTTTTATATAACTGTATTTTAAAAAACGATACAGTAAATCTCAATAATTTGACACTGTGGACTAACGGGTGTGTCGAAGTATCGAAATTTCAATTTATATGGAATGTAAGGTAAACTTGAAAGGGGAAATTGTATTGTAAGTAATTTCTTCAGAAATAGTTCATAACTAAAAACAAGCCATAACTCTTTTATTGGTGCAACAATGTACATTTTACTAAACTGGTACGGAGTACCAGTATATAGTTGTTTAAGTATGGGCAGTAGAGTATTTTCAAGGTATAGAAACTAAATGTCTAAAAAATTGCCAATTTTTAACTGTTATTCAACTTGACACTGTTATTTAGTTGATCTGCTCCAAGGCTAAACCGTGCACATATAATAATTTTGCTGCATCATGTAGCCATGGGCCAGTGTTGAAGTGTAAGGACTGTCGCAGTATCGAGTGTCGAATTAGCGAGGTTCTACTGGAGCAGCAAAACTTAGATACAATGCACTTGGATGACTAGTATTACAAATTTGTTTTTGAATTTCTGGAGATTATAGGAATTTAATTAAGAATAAAATAATTAAACAATACAATCTAAAATCTATTGAAAAAGAAGAATGTGAGAATGACTTATAAGAAAGTTGTAATGGATTTTAAAAAGTTTCGTTTGTGTAAACAATGAATGAAATACTGTACAGGGTACATTGCATTGATTTTCAAATCAATTAAGCTAGTACAGTGCAAATATTCTATTTAAATATTCTGCCTTTTAATTACATATTTAATGTAGTTCATTTTAACTCTAACAGAGAAAGTTTAAATATATTTACGTTTTCAACAATGAGAGAGAATAAATCACTTCAGTTCAGTAAAGTATAAAATAAAACCAATACAGTCCATAACAGTAACTCAACCTATGTCCAAGGCTAACAATATAGTTTCTAACTTAAAATCAAAGCCTCACAGCTAAATCACACGTGTAACAAACAAAATAAATTACATAACCCACAACTGCATGTCTCAATCTATCTCTAACCTTCGCAGATCATGGTCTAATGTTTCCATAGCCTTCCTGCTATCCTTCCGGCTCAACCTCTTCTTCTCGTCTACTCTGTATTCCTCTTCAACTTTGAAGTGACTTTGAAGCTTCTTCATCCACTGACAATAGTTTTCTAAAACAAATAAAGATTATATTTTCTTGTTACTTATTTTAGAACATAAGATTATTTTACACCATTTTTAGAAAACTCATTCTCTGCAGCATTTTTTATTGATACAGTAATACAATTTGGAAATAAGGATTTCATACAATGAGTAGTTTTTAAACTAACCTAAGTTAGAGGACACACGCTTCACTTGCTAATCACATTATTTTTTGCCTCATTGGTCTTCTTTTCCCTTGATTATTACTTGTCAATAATTTTTAGATTTAATACTTTCTTGAATGTTTAGGCATTGAAGCTCAAATTTTAACCACTCCAAATTTTATATATAAATGTGTAAATTCAGAATAAAAGTCTATATCATTTCTTTTATGCACCACTATATCTTTTGAAGCATTTTTAGAGTAAAATTAATAATTTTGCTATCTTGGACATTAAAGCGAGAAAGCTTGTATAAAGTCTCTCGAGTTAACTCTGCCTTAGGCTTTACTTCAGCATCTCAGTTTCTTGAAGGAGAGCTCAACTACAGCCTCACTAAAGACTGTTTGTATGAAGATTATAGCATGCCGCTTTGTTTGAAGATTACAGCCTTTGGCCTTATGGGAGAGCTGGCGTAGAGTCTTGCGAGATTCAACTAACTTAAGTCTTTAAAATCTGAAATGAAAAAGCTTGATCAACTGAGTTCCTTAGACTACAACAAACTATGTAAATCAACTGAGAACAGAGTCAAGGATCTTTAAGAAATATATAAATCGTAATATGACTTTTGAAATTGAAAGACTGGATGAAACATTTGAAAATTCGCAAATAAAAAAGTTATGTGTAAGGTTGGGGCTAAGAAAACCTCTCTAGCACATAACCTGAGAACCAATCCCTGATCACCCTTACATGTCCAGTAGTAGTGACCCACCCACCCATCCTTACATGTACACTCAATACCACTGTAGGTGTATGAGTGGGTGGGGCACTTCACGTGTAAGAACCTATACAGAATATGAATTTGTAATATATTAGTGATGTAATACCAAATTATCAAGTCAACCATAGTATCATCAAGATGTTTGTGTAACTTTAGGTAACTGACAAGGACTCACCATGAAGTTCAGCACAACTGAAAAGCTCCCCACCAAAGTCTGACGGCAGGCAATTCTTGGGCAGGACTTTGTACACCTCGTCAATGCTTCCCTCCGGATGGAAGTGGATCTGAATACCAATATCATTGATTTTAATACTATATAAGAGTCGTTATTTTCAATACTTACATAGTATTTATATTTAGTTTTTTTTATATCTAAATAGCCAATCCCTTAATTCTACAACTGTAACAATTGGCGTGTGTGTAATTTGCATTATTTAACATATATTTAATGTATTAGTAATCAACATTACATATACATTAATAATTACATTTTCATACTGTATACTACTCGCCTCCTGAGATGGTGTTTGGATTTTATTCCCACTGGTGGATAGTAACAATTGTGTCTGAAGTCTCCCGACATTGACCAAGCATTATGAGGCGATTGTGAAGCTGAGTTTAAAATTGAATCCTAGTCCAAGAAGGTGGAATAATAGCGAACAGGACCAGATATGCTGACCACATGTTACTGGTCAGTATGTCTGGTCCTTTAAGGGGGCCATTTTTCTCTGTGAAAAACAATAAAAACATGGGTTTCATAATAGTAATCATACTGCAACAGTTTAAACATCATCAGATTGGTGGATCATAAGTTGTTTTTTGTAAAAAATTTACTCTCAGTTAAATTAGTGAAACTTTAATTGTTTGCGTTAAAACTTTAAATATGTGAAATGTTCAGTAACTTAAACTTGAGAGTCTCATAATAACAACTTATGAGCTATTAGAATTAGCCTTTCGTAATCATTCAGTATTCACTAAAATTCACTACGATAATAAACAGGAACCGTACATTTGAAATAGAAAAGCATGTTTTAGCTCGCTGACAGTAAAATTATTCATTTATAAGACACAGATCGTCAAGATATGAGTGAATATGATGGGCGAATGAGTGTAGATGAATGATAATAGTTATTGTTACTAATTAAGGTCCTCAGTATGACCTATTTATTAATAGCCCAATAGCCAGTGCAATTAAGCGACCTGTAGCTTTACATGGAACCGAACCATGCAGTGTTGGTCTGGTTTTCAGCTAACTTACAAACCTGACACTCAGTTCTCTTCCCTACACAACATCTGAACCATGACTACCATCCAACATGGACTGCCCTGACTAGTAGTGTCCATGTCGATGGCAACCATTGAGCGGATGCCCTATAACTGCATTGCTACTATATGGCTATCTGGGGCTGTTCACTTTTTAGAGGTGGCTTAAGCAGTTTGGGAAATTGCTATCTTAAGGGCTGTAATGCATAAAATTTACTTTTAACTAAATACTTGTTGACTTAAAACTCTTTATAACATGTTATTAAATAACTCAATAGGCCAGTACTAATTTTAAATAACTTTATATTAGAACTGTTATTACAATATTCTTACAAATATCTTTGAAATTTGAATTACATTTTGTCATAATGAATTTAGCTATATGGTCTAACATAGATTTAAAGTGCACATTTTAAAGGAAATTACTCTTTAATAGAATTGTAATACGGTAATCTAAGTTGGCATAGTTTGTTAACAGTCAAATTAATTTTCATTGGTACTAAAATATAACTTAAGAGTCAGCAGAGGATGTTGAAAGCTGTTGGCCATGTTGGTTTTAATCCCATAAGAACAATGTTATTTTCAAACGGGACATACGATCATACATATCCAAATTAAACAGTTATTTTTAAACAGAATTTTTCCTAACAAATTGTTATTGATCAAGAATGAAATTGTGAACTTCTTTGCAAATTCCTAATTAGTTTTTAGAGAAAAAAATATTTTAAATGTTTAGTTTGCAGTTTTTATTTTTTCTATTTTACAAAACTAGGCGTATGTATTCAAAATATTAATAGCAAACACAATATGCAATATGAACGTTTAAAATAACAACTCATACACACATTTATGTTGATAAATAACGAAAAATATGGATTCGCAAATAGCGTTGTTCTTATGGGATCATAACACCAACATGGCCGGCAGCCTCTGATGACTCTTAATTGTTTAGAAAAGTCCATCAAACAAAATACAATACGCAAATGTTCAATGCTACTGACACCTTCATTGGATCGTAACTTACCAACTGCATCAACTCCTTTTTCATGAATGGTCGGACGAGAATCATGATTTTGTCTACAATAGATGAAGTATTCAGGATATGGATGGCCTTAAGTCTTACTGGCAACCCTTCCTGTAACATGATCAATGTTATGTTATAATAATTAGTTTACTTCATTCATAAGTCTTCCATGAAAGTCTGGAATATATAAGCCTTCTTACTCTCTAGAAGACTTATCAGCCTAAAATTATCCATTCTCATAAGTATTTAGTATTTGTCACATTCGTTTACAATCCAAAACAACAGTGCACTTCTAAAATGTTTGACTGTATATTTCCAACAAAATGATCTGCCCCTTGGAGTCATGGGTGATGGGAAGGGCCACTAGGGACATGTGACTGTCCATGGTCTAGGTCTAGGGGATGATTGGTCTCTGAAGCGTCCTATCAGTCCTTTTGAGCTAGTTTACAAAGGGGTAGGCGGTGGTTAGATGGGTATGACTATAACCTAATACCCTGATGAGTATGAAGTAGCATCACTAAGAGTGTAGGAAAAACACCTACTTGAAGTGGGAAAAACATTTGTAAAACCAGGCAATAGTAACTCAGAAAATTTAACCTACCTTATCTCAAAAAAGATCTAAGAAAAAAAATCCTTTACTGGCATTAAAACTGATTAAATATTAAGAATGAAAAACCCTCACCAATAATAGTCTGAAAACAACTATTAAACAACCTTGTCTGCTGGTCTGCTGAAAGAATTCAATCTGATTAAATCTGATTTACACTATTTAAATGTGCAAATTTGTTTTTTAATTTATGACAAATCCCATTTCTTTAATGAAACCATAATGAATATCTGAACTCAATTTAATGTGTATGGAGTATTTTACAATTTATGTGTTATGAAGTGTATGCACAACTTGTATCTTGTAGGGATGGAAGCATAGACCTTCTATTATACCAGTTCAATGGAGTTCAAATGGAGATGTAAAATTCGATGCATAGGTACTTGCTGCCAATGGAAACTGCCAATGCAACTGACTGCCTCCTAGCTGATCGGTTTGTGCTTTAAAGCAGTGCTTCACACACTCTCAACATTTTCATGAGTGCAAACAGATCCAGGCCTACCAGTCGGTTTAATTTTTAATGCAGATACAGTGTTTATAAAATTTGAAACCTATTTATTAATGGTATTTTGGCAAAGAACAGGACCATGGACGTGGAACATGAAAATTATTTAGGAAAAGTTGTTGTGTAACATTTCCAGACTTATTATTTTAAAAAATATACTTTAGTGACAAAGGCACAATATTTAACCACCCACTGATCCATGTTTCCTAAAATAGCATAACCCATACTAACAATGCTACAAGAATAACATCTGTAAATAAAGAGCAATTTATAAACAGCTGTTTAAAACGTGTCAGGTACTGTTGGCCACCCATTATAACTCTACATTTTCATGACAATATTTCTATTCATACAAAATAACAGATAAGTTCCATTATACAGGATCTCCCTCGTCAGAACGGTCGCTTAAAATCTCGAAACCCACCTCTACGTTAATTTTAAAAGAATAATGTAATAACGGGCGCGGACATTTAAATCCCTTTAATCCATTTAAACGACTGATAATCATCGATGTGATAACCTAGTGACGGGCTTTCCACATTCCAATCAAGGTCGTGGCCTTCCCCCTCCCCGACCTCAATCCCCTAGCTGATATTTCGTAGAAATATGAAGTATCATGTGTACACACGCACGCACGCACCCCATGGTAAAAAACATTACAGACCGGGCCATGGTTCTAGGCGTGTAGGAGAGGTAGTGCAAATGAGATAGTGAATATCCTCTTCCACTATACTTCTCCTACGTCTATTGTGTACAGTCTGTTCAAAATCTTATTTAGGTCGGCTGCTATGTTTATATAGTTTGCTCGATGGTGCTTGTGATATTGAAATTTAGTGATTTATAATACGTTTTATTTAATCATTGACCTTATGTTTCTTTAAATTCATAATCGAGTTAGTTTGTATTAGAAACTTGAGTTTAAATTATGATTTTACAGTAACTTATTTGATTAAGTACCATGAAGAAAATGGTAACAATCATTAAATAATGAAAACATATTTTTAGAAGAAATCAAAACAAAAAAAACAGCTAATTTTGTTGCTATATCCGAGAACATGGTAATTAGAAAATACCGTATGTATCAGGCGAGACTGTGACGTCACAATGGCGAAATAAGCTGGTTTGATCATTCTATTAAATACTGTTAACTAAATCAACCAATCAAGTGGAAGTATTTTATAGGTAGTCCTACCGTGTCCGAAATGTTTATTTTATAACATGAATGTACAACTGTCGTTGGAGAGGGAAATCCATTGATGCGCATGCTCGAACCACACGCCCAGAACTATGGACTGGTAAATATCATGAGCATACAACAAAAATTATCAAAAAATGTGAAATTTGTCTAATGTCAATTGTAACAGAAAGACATTTAAATAGAATCTACCTAAATAGTTGTAACATTACTCATTCGTTTTCTATTTCCAGAAATATGTTTCTTTTTCACAATTAAATGCATAGCCTATTAAATGTTAATTTGCAAGGTTATTTTCCAAAATGAACATTACCTGAATGTAGAGGAAGAACTTCTTGAGTGCTGAAATACTCAGCCTCGTGAGGTGACCGAGTCTTACTCCTTTCATGTCGAATAGAAACACATACCTGTAATTATATATAACTAAGTACTTTTACAAAGATGCTTTTGTTAAGATTTTCTAAAAACCAGTAAAAACTGTAAAATTAACAGTAATATCAATAAAAATGAGAGAACAATAACAGTTGTAAAAAAATCAAAGTTCAGTTGATTGTATTGTTAAGAATGTCAAAAATACTAAAGGAAGTTGTGAAATGTTTTTTAAATCATAACTTTACTCGATAAATCACATGGGCCTGCAGACCTTGCCTGAACTTGATTCTATGAGTGAAGCGTCTGATATCTAGTTGCACCGACGGTCAATCTGGGTATCTTCAGGTAGAACGCATAGCTCTACCTAGAAACACTCCCCTTCCGGGATATTCTATAGTAATCACAGACAAATCCAACAAAAAGTTCTCTTATATGAAACAATATCATATACTGATGTATGTTTGGTATATATGATGGTTTCCGATAACAAAGTAGAATTCATAGAGAGTTAAGTGTGAACAAGGTTTAAATTTAATAGTGAAGCTTCCTAAAACAAAAATTGTTTTTTATGAAGATTCCCAAATTTAGCCGTACGTAGTTCTTATAAGAGAGGCTTACTGCAGATTTTCATTTTCCCTGGTAAACAAGTCGATAACTTAGGCCTTTAAGTTACACTATCATTAATTTTGTTTATAATAATAATCTCAACCACGATATTGTACTATAATTATCTCGTATTATTATATCATTTACTCGTATAGTAACTATCACTTTAACTGACTCTATCATATTACACAAAGTTTAATTATTTAGCAAATTTATTTACCAAAAACACAATTGCTAAATAAATCTAGTGATAATACTGAAGAGTCAGAAAGAGGTTATTTCTAAATCAATATAAAAAATACTTTCTAATAATGATTTTATTAAATAACAATAATAGATTCCAACAATATACCAATACATGTATTACAATATGAAAATGAATAAAAAGTTATTAAAAGAAATTGAGTTCAAACTTTTTCGAAATTTCAGTATAATATTAATATTATATTGACGCAAAAGAAAAAAGTAATTTTTCTAGTTTAGCAAGACATTACAAAATTAAATAAAGACGTCCACTGTACAATATCTAAGATTTATTTTGAAGCACATGAATTGACATAAATAGAAATGCATGACTTTAAAAAAATAACGAAATTGAGTTTTGGAAGAAAGTATTATACAACTACTAATACGTTACATGGAAATACATTGTTTCAGCAAGGTAGGCTACTGCATTACATAAGCCTAGTACTTTTTGAATGGAAGTAAAATAGCTTGACATAATTCATCATAGAAATTAATCTGTCCATGTATTTGCGCTTTTAATCTGATAAGTTTTCTTTGGATAGATATGTTACGAAAATAAATAAATAAATAATTGATTACATTACGTCGATTTAAACTGACCATGTCCCGGTGCAACTGGACACTGTTCCAAAGGGCTCCAAATGACCGCCGGTGCAACTGGACATAGAGATTAGTACTAATCCCTGGCTGCCGGTGCAACTGGACATAGTAATCCCTGACTGACGGTGCAACTGGACATAGTAATCGATGACTGCCGGTGCAACTGGACATAGTAATCCCTGACTGCCGGTGCAACTCGACATATTAATCCCTGACTGACGGTGCAACTGGACATAGTAATCCCTAACTGCCGGTGCAAGTGGACATAGTAATCCCTGACTTCCGATGCAACTGGACATAGTAATCCCTGACTACCGGTGCATCTAGACATAGTAATCCCTGACTGCCGGTGCAACTGGACATAGTAATCCCTGGCTGCCGGTGCAACTGGACAACCCTCGAGTAAAGCTGGGTCGTTAGCTAAGTTGGGGATTCGAACTTTGGAACTTGCCCTCCGCAGTCCAAAGCCTTTCCTACTGAGCCACCACGTTTTCGATTTAAAATAAATAGAGAATGATACTTCCGCAGAATCAAAGTATCTTCCTCGATTTTTAATAAACATTTTTTTTTTGCGTGCTTGATAGGTGGAAAAATCCCAAACGTTTCGCTAGTTAAAGTGAATAAATAAACATCCAAAACTTAGAATAAACTAATAATATTAATATTATTCATAGTTGATAATTACATGATAGTGTCGTTAAACACTGTCTGCAGTGATCGTTGTATAATTACATGATAGTGTCATTGAACACTGTCTGCAGTGATCGTTGTATAATTACATGATAGTGTCGTTAAACACTGTCTGCAGTGATCGTTGTATAATTAAATGATAGTGTCGTTAAACACTGTCTGCAGTGATCGTTGTATAATTACATGATAGTGTCGTTAAACACTGTCTGCAGTGATCGTTGTATAATTACATGATAGTGTCGTTGAACACTGTCTGCAGTGATCGTTGTATAATTACATGATAGTGTCGTAGAACACTGCCTGCAGTGATCGTTGTATAATTACATGATAGTGTCGTTAAACACTGTCTGCAGTGATCGTTGTATAATTACATGATAGTGTCGTTGAACACTGTCTGCAGTGATCGTTGTATAATTACATGATAGTGTCGTTGAACACTGTCTGCAGTGATCGTTGTATAATTACATGATAGTGTCGTTGAACACTGTCTGCAGTGATCGTTGTATAATTACATGATAATGTCGTTGAACACTGTCTGCAGTGATCGTCGTATAATTACATGATAGTGTCGTTGAACACTGTCTGCAGTGATCGTTGTATAATTAGACCATCTTGATGTAATATTATGTTGCAATAATATTGGTGGTAGGCCTACATTTATTCTCTACCCTAATTTTAAACTAAAAAATATATTAAACTGGTATTTTTTTAATAAAAAATATTGTCATTTTTTAGATAGACACTAAAATATTTATCTGATAAAAATATTATTCAAGTTCAACCCTAAATTGAAAAGGTGATAAAGTGACTTTAGTTTTGAAAAGTAATAAGCTAAATAAATGTATTGTAAAATGTACTGTCGCTGTAACATCTGAAGGTACTTAAAATGGGAGAAATTTGCCCGTTGATACTCACAACACTGACTATATTCTTGTAAAACCATTGCTTATAAGAATTTCGTAAGGTGTTTATAATCAATGGAATGAGGGAGTTAATATGTAGCCTTCATTAGTAGAAGATGCTCTCCCGCCACACACTCCTACGTCACAAACAGCATCAACGTTAGTACGTCGTTCTGCAAAGTTATTATGAACATTGCATAGAACAATATAACACAAGTACTGTAGTACTAGAGATGTTTAGTATGTGGTAATACCATTGATTACATATGACATGTATAATCAATGGTAGTACAATTAATTAATTATTATTTATTATTATTTTATTATTATTTCCTTTCACTCCTGCACGGAGCATAGGGCCTCTATGAAACAACGCCATTGGACTTGGTTTGCAGCCAAGGCTCTCACTTCTCTCCAGCTTTTCTCTGCGGCTTTTATTTCTTCGTCTACTGTTCTTCTCCAGGTCATTTTTGGTCTTCCTCGTCTTCTCAGCCCCTGGGGATTCCAACTGAAAGCCTGTTTCTCCACTGCATCTTGATTTTTACGTAGTGTGTGCACAATCCACCGCCACTTTCGTTTTTTGATCTGCAAATCTACAGGTTCCTCATTTGTAGTATTCCACAGCTCTCTGTTTGAGATAACATCGGGCCAGTAAATTTTTAGTATTTTCCTCAAACACCGGTTAATGAAGACTTGAAGTTTTTGTGTTAGGGATGAAGATACATTCCAAGTCTCACACCCATATAACAGCACAGACTTAACATTACTATTGAATATCTTTAACTTGGTTCTAGTTGAAATGTCTCTAGCCTTCCACACTGGATAAACCTGTATGAATGCAGCATTTGATTTTCTAATTCTTGATATAACATCTTCATCAGTTCCGCCAGCTCTTGTTAAGACACTTCCTAGATATGTAAAACTGTCCACTTCTTCAATTTCTTCATCCGCTATTTTGAATCTGTCGTTGTTTGCTACATGTATCCTCATTGATTTAGTTTTCTTAACATTTACTTTTAAACCTGTAGATCTTTCATTTTCCAAATCTTGCAACTTTCCTACCATGTCATCGAATCTATGGGACAAGAAACAAATACCATCGGCAAAAGCCAATTCTTCAAGCCCCTGTTGGAAATTCCAAGATATACCTCTAGCTCCTTTCTCTACTATATTTTGCAAAATCTGGTTCAGCACGATCACGAAGAGAGTTGGTGATAAAACGCAACCCTGCCTAACTCCTAACTTGACCTCCAGAGGATCACATAAGTTATCATTATGGATTACCCTACAATGGTAATTTGTATACATTTCCTTTATAAGTGATATTATTTTTCCAGGGATCCCAAAGCTTCGAGGTGCCATCCAGATACTCTCTCTTTTTACTGAGTCAAAGGCTTTCATGAAGTCTATAAATACGAGGTATACGCCAACTCTGAACTCGTTACTTTGTTCAAATATTATCCTCATTGTGTTTATTTGATCAATGCATGACCGGTTTCTTCTTAAGCCAGCTTGTTCCTTTCTTAGCTTCCTGTCAACAACCTCTTTTATTCTGTTTAAAATTATTCTGGCAAATATTTTCCCAGGAATTGACAGTAGAGTAATACCTCTCCAATTTTTACATTTGATTATGTTTCCCTTCTTTGGCAGTTTACAAAGTAAACCTGTTTTCCAATCATTTGGCATTACCTCTTCATGCCAAATTTTATGGAATAGAGTTTTTAAAATTTTAACTGACAACTCTGGAGCAGCTTTCATAACTTCCGGGGTAATATTGTCACTTCCAGGGGCTTTCCAGTTCTTTGTTTCCTTCAATGCTTGTTTTATTTCTTCTTCAGTAGGAGGGTTTGTGTTTATGTTTTCTTCCACAGCCTCAATGTTTTCTTCTATGTTGGGACCATTCACTTCAATTACCGCAAATAGTTCGGTAAAGAACTCATGCCATCTCTTCATTTGATCATGTTAGATTGTTAATAGCTTTCCATCCTTATCCTTGAATCAGTCTACCTACTTTAATTCTTTTCTTCAACAACATTTTAGTTATGTTGTACAGTTCCTTCATGTCCCCTTTCCTCGCTGCGTCTTCAGCTTTCTGAGCATGCTCGTTAGCCCATTTCCTTTTGTCTGCCCTTGCACTTCTCTTCACTTTAATATCCGCTTGCCTATATTCTATTTTCAGATCTCTCTTTTGTCTTCGGATTTTAAAATTATTTAGCTTGTCTTTCACTTTTTTCCTATCTTCCACATTTTTCCATGTGTCATCCGACATCCAATCTTTTTTTCCCACTTTCTTCACTCCTAAAACTTGATTTGCAGAGTCATCAAATATTTCTTTGATGTTCATCCAGTGGTCTTCTATATTTGTATCATCCATGGAGCCGAGAGCTTCAAATCTATTTTTTAATTCAATGGTAAAATTTTCTTTGTGATTTATCTCTCTAAGCTTCAATGTATCAAATTTCCTGGATGTTTTCTCCATCCGCTTAAATGATGCTGCTATTTTTATCCGAACAGTCGCAATCATCAAATGATGGTCACTTCCAATATCAGCTTATTTGGAATCAGCTTATTCCAATATGTTTATTTCTCACATCGAGTAGGGATTTCCTCCACTTCCTTTAAATCATAAAATGATCTATTTGATTTTCTGTAACAGAATCGGGGGACACCCATGATACCTTGTGATAGTTTTTGTGAGGGAATATCGTACCTCCTAAAAAAAGGTCATTTCTGGCACAAAAATCAACAAGTCTTTCTCCATTGTCATTTCTGTCTCCTAGTCCATGTTTTCCCATCACATGCTCCAAGCCAACATTGTCACTGCCCACTTTTGCATTCAAGTCTCCCATTAAGATCAAGATATCTCTCCTGTTTACATCTTTTAAAGTTGTTTGAAGCTCTGTGTTAAAAACGTTCCTTTTCAAATTCTTCATTCAGTTCTGTGGGTGCATAACATTGTATTATAGACACATTTCTAACTCTTGAATAGAACCTTGCTGTGATTATTCTTTCTGAGACAGATTTCCAGTCCATCAGGCTCTTTTTTGCTGTTTTACTTAGTAAAAATCCAACTCCATATCTGTGCTCATCTTCCTCATTTACTTTCCCTGAATAAAGGAAAGTTGTGTCGTGATCTGTCTTTGTTTCTCCAAATTGATTCCATCTAACCTCACTCAGTCCCAAAATTTCTAATTTCTAATTTCTGCCACTGCTTCCTTGAGCTTTCCAGTCTGATATAGTGTTCTCACATTCCAAAAACCAATTTTTGTAGTCCATTTCAAGCCAAAGGTCATTGCCGAAAAGTCCTTCCGGTTGTTTCTATTAATTAATTAAAATATAGCAAATAAATTGAAACTTAAAGGACAGCATACAGTAACATACAATAAGTTTTTATTTAAGTTTTTCAGTTTAATCTTAAATATCTGTATCTAGCTTTTAAGTAGTGCTCTTAATTTTAATAGTATCATAGATATAAATAGAATACTATATAAATAGAAACAGATTATAAATAGAAACATCGTCTGATTTAAAATTACAAGAAATTATTTTTATGAAATGACTAACAGTAATTGTATTGTATGTTTTGGTGGCACCTTTAAAACATTAATAGAATAATTAAGAATATGTCAAAATTATTTGTTACGTATAATTTAAAAAAAACGGAAAAGAGAGAGCTCCTTTCCACTATATCAATCCTTAAAAATACTGCCTTTCCAACATCTTTTTGTTTTCAAAGTTTTAAGTCTGTTTTATAAACGAAGTGGCAATACTGAAAACAATTTCATATATCATCATAACACAAGGAGCTTTTCTGCAGGCAATGTTAGAAGACTGAAAGTAAACAAATCAATTTTTAGACATTCTTATAACTACATTGCACCAAAATATTTTAATCAGCTCCCTTATAATATAAGACAAGTAAATAGTTTTAATAAATTTTGTAATTTTTTTAAAGATTTGGCTGTTGACTCAAAATAATATAGAATATATGAATCAGGTACTAAGTTAATATTTCCCACGTTATTTATTTATTTTATTTTTTATTTATTTATTTATTTATTATTTTTTTTTTTTTTGTAAACTGTAATTTTTCTAGCTTTTCGCAAGTACCGGTATTGATATTATTTTTCTAAATATGATTTCACTCTTTTATATTTTTCTAATAAGTAAAAAACAAACATTGCAGAGAGTGTCTTTTTGTTCTTTTATATGACTATGCTAGACTCTAAATAAAAATGTACTTTTAGTTGTTTTCCTTTATAAACTGGCCACACTACTGGTTAAGTGGTCAGTCAATTTCCGAGTTTGGTAGCTGTCTTTATTATTATATAGTGCTGTTGGAAATAAATCATTTATTCCTTTATTCATTATTCATTTATTCAATTTTTAAATAAAATGTTCATTCATTGCTCTCGAAGATTTTGGTTGTATTTATCTCGGATATTATTTTTAAGTTACACCAAGTATATTTTGTGTTTTATCAGTGTTTCTATTTCTAACAATTAATTACCATTTTCATTTACTCACCCCGGGACGGTTCCTTCAGCGTGCAGACAGGCATCGATGGCCATACTCAGCAACTTGACGCCGTCGCTGAATACATACAGCTTAGGTTCGTGCTGGTACAGCCGATGAAATATGATCTGGTATCCGTTTGGATCTTTCACTGGATAACACCCGTACTGTCTGCAATACATAGGACATTATTTAGAACACAATTTGTCAAAAACTCGGTAGATCTCATAGCGTTTTAAATGTATATTTATTTTACGTAATTGTTTGATTATGTTTTTACCATTTTAATTGTAAATCAGCAATTTTTGAATATTAAATCTAGAAGAAAATACAATAAGTATTGTATTTTATTGAAAATGTACGTTAAAAATCACCCGACCTAACTTCACTTACCTAACGTAACATAGCTGCAATAAAGACAAATAACCACAACAAAGCAAACAACTTTTGTAAGATATTATTTAACCTTTATTCAAGAGCTGACTATTCAACTCTTGAATAAAGGTTAGAAGCTTGAATTTGTCTTTGTCGTTTAATTAATTGCTAAAAATATTATTTCAGCATTATTTGTTTTGAGCACATGCTGTCAGTGTAGAAATTACGTGCACCCGAATTTGAAGGTCGTTTACTGAGAAACTAATAGTCCTATGAAAAATGCAACCAAACGATTGTGTTACTAGTTTAATACGCAGAAATTACATGTACCCGAGTTTGAAGGTCGTTTTCTAAGAAACTAAGAGGCCTATGAAAAATGCAACCAAACTATTGTGTTGCTAGTTTAATACGCAGAAATTACATGTACCCGAGTTTGAAGGTCGTTTTCTAAGAAACTAAGAGGCCTATGAAAAATGCAACCAAACTATTGTGTTGCTAGTTTAATACGCAGAAATTACGTGTACCCGAGTTGGAAGGTCGTTTTCTAAGAAACTAAGAGGCCTATGAAAAATGCAACCAAACTATTGTGTTGCTAGTTTAATACGCAGAAATCACGTGTACCCGAGTTGGAAGGCCGTTTTCTAAGAAACTAAGAGGCCTATGAAAAATGCAACCAAACTATTGTGTTCCTAGTTTAATACGCAGAAATTACGTGTACCCGAGTTGGAAGGTCGTTTTCTAAGAAACTAAGAGGCCTATGAAAAATGCAACCAAACTATTGTGTTCCTAGTTTAATACGCAGAAATCACGTGTACCCGAGTTGGAAGGCCGTTTTCTAAGAAACTAAGAGGCCTATGAAAAATGCAACCAAACTATTGTGTTCCTAGTTTAATACGCAGAAATCACGTGTACCCGAGTTGGAAGGCCGTTTTCTAAGAAACTAAGAGGCCTATGAAAAATGCAACCAAACTATTGTGTTGCTAGTTTAATACGCAGAAATTACGTGTACCCGAGTTGGAAGGCCGTTTTCTAAGAAACTAAGAGGCCTATGAAAAATGCAACCAAACTATTGTGTTCCTAGTTTAATACGCAGAAATTACGTGTACCCGAGTTGGAAGGTCGTTTTCTAAGAAACTAAGAGGCCTATGAAAAATGCAACCAAACTATTGTGTTGCTAGTTTAATACGCAGAAATTACATGTACCCGAGTTTGAAGGTCGTTTTCTAAGAAACTAAGAGGCCTATGAAAAATGCAACCAAACTATTGTGTTGCTAGTTTAATACGCAGAAATTACGTGTACCCGAGTTTGAAGGTTGTTTTCTAAGAAACTAAGAGGCCTATGAAAAATGCAACCAAACTATTGTGTTGCTAGTTTAATACGCAGAAATTACATGTACCCGAGTTTGAAGGTCGTTTTCTAAGAAACTAAGAGGCCTATGAAAAATGCAACCAAACTATTGTGTTGCTAGTTTAATACGCAGAAATTACATGTACCCGAGTTTGAAGGTCGTTTTCTAAGAAACTAAGAGGCCTATGAAAAATGCAACCAAACTATTGTGTTGCTAGTTTAATACGCAGAAATTACATGTACCCGAGTTTGAAGGTCGTTTTCTAAGAAACTAAGAGGCCTATGAAAAATGCAACCAAACTATTGTGTTCCTAGTTTAATACGCAGAAATCACGTGTACCCGAGTTGGAAGGCCGTTTTCTAAGAAACTAAGAGGCCTATGAAAAATGCAACCAAACTATTGTGTTCCTAGTTTAATACGCAGAAATTACGTGTACCCGAGTTGGAAGGTCGTTTTCTAAGAAACTAAGAGGCCTATGAAAAATGCAACCAAACTATTGTGTTCCTAGTTTAATACGCAGAAATCACGTGTACCCGAGTTGGAAGGCCGTTTTCTAAGAAACTAAGAGGCCTATGAAAAATGCAACCAAACTATTGTGTTCCTAGTTTAATACGCAGAAATCACGTGTACCCGAGTTGGAAGGCCGTTTTCTAAGAAACTAAGAGGCCTATGAAAAATGCAACCAAACTATTGTGTTGCTAGTTTAATACGCAGAAATTACGTGTACCCGAGTTTGAAGGTTGTTTTCTAAGAAACTAAGAGGCCTATGAAAAATGCAACCAAACTATTGTGTTCCTAGTTTAATACGCAGAAATCACGTGTACCCGAGTTGGAAGGTCGTTTTCTAAGAAACTAAGAGGCCTATGAAAAATGCAACCAAACTATTGTGTTGCTAGTTTAATACGCAGAAATTACATGTACCCGAGTTTGAAGGTCGTTTTCTAAGAAACTAAGAGGCCTATGAAAAATGCAACCAAACTATTGTGTTGCTAGTTTAATACGCAGAAATTACGTGTACCCGAGTTTGAAGGTTGTTTTCTAAGAAACTAAGAGGCCTATGAAAAATGCAACCAAACTATTGTGTTGCTAGTTTAATACGCAGAAATTATGTGTACCCGAGTTTGAAGGTCGTTTTCTAAGAAACTAAGAGGCCTATGAAAAATCCAATCAAACTATTGTGTTGCTAGTTTAATACGCAGAAATTACGTGTACCCGAGTTGGAAGGTCGTTTTCTAAGAAACTAAGAGGCCTATGAAAAATGCAATCAAACTATTGTGTTCCTAGTTTAATACGCAGAAATTATGTGTACCCGAAGGTCGTTTTCTAAGAAACTATGAGGCCTATGAAAAATCCAATCAAACTATTGTGTTTCTAGTTTAATACGCAGAAATTATGTGTACCCGAGTTTGAAGGCCGTTTTCTAAGAAACTAAGAGGCCTATGAAAAATGCAACCAAACTATTGTGTTCCTAGTTTAATACGCAGAAATTACGTGTACCCGAGTTGGAAGGTCGTTTTCTAAGAAACTAAGAGGCCTATGAAAAATGCAACCAAACTATTGTGTTCCTAGTTTAATACGCAGAAATCACGTGTACCCGAGTTGGAAGGCCGTTTTCTAAGAAACTAAGAGGCCTATGAAAAATGCAACCAAACTATTGTGTTCCTAGTTTAATACGCAGAAATCACGTGTACCCGAGTTGGAAGGCCGTTTTCTAAGAAACTAAGAGGCCTATGAAAAATGCAACCAAACTATTGTGTTGCTAGTTTAATACGCAGAAATTACGTGTACCCGAGTTGGAAGGCCGTTTTCTAAGAAACTAAGAGGCCTATGAAAAATGCAACCAAACTATTGTGTTCCTAGTTTAATACGCAGAAATTACGTGTACCCGAGTTGGAAGGTCGTTTTCTAAGAAACTAAGAGGCCTATGAAAAATGCAACCAAACTATTGTGTTCCTAGTTTAATACGCAGAAATCACGTGTACCCGAGTTGGAAGGTCGTTTTCTAAGAAACTAAGAGGCCTATGAAAAATGCAATCAAACTATTATGTTCCTAGTTTAATACGCAGAAGTTACGTGTACCCGAGTTGGAAGGTCGTTTTCTAAGAAACTAAGAGGCCTATGAAAAATACAATCAAACTATTGTGTTGCTAGTTTAATACGCAGAAATTACATGTACCCGAGATTGAAGGTTGTTTTTTAAGAAACTAAGAGGCCTATGAAAAATGCAACCAAACTATTGTGTTCCTAGTTTAATACGCAGAAATTACGTGTACCCGAGTTTGAAGGCCGTTTTCTAAGAAACTAAGAGGCCTATGAAAAATGCAACCAAACTATTGTGTTGCTAGTTTAATACGCAGAAATTACATGTACCCGAGTTTGAAGGTTGTTTTCTAAGAAACTAAGAGGCCTATGAAAAATGCAAACAAACTATTGTGTTGCTAGTTTAATACGCAGAAATTACGTGTACCCGAGTTTGAAGGTTGTTTTCTAAGAAACTAAGAGGCCTATGAAAAATACAACCAAACTATTGTGTTGCTAGTTTAATACGCAGAAATTACATGTACCCGAGTTTGAAGGTTGTTTTCTAAGAAACTAAGAGGCCTATGAAAAATGCAACCAAACTATTGTGTTGCTAGTTTAATACGCAGAAATTACGTGTACCCGAGTTTGAAGGTTGTTTTCTAAGAAACTAAGAGGCCTATGAAAAATGCAACCAAACTATTGTGTTGCTAGTTTAATACGCAGAAATTACATGTACCCGAGTTTGAAGGTTGTTTTCTAAGAAACTAAGAGGCCTATGAAAAATGCAACCAAACTATTGTGTTGCTAGTTTAATACGCAGAAATTACGTGCACAGAGTTTGAAGGTCGTTTTCCAAGAAACTAAGAGGCCTATGAAAAATTCAACCAAACTATTGTGTTGCTAGTTTAATACGCAGAAATTACGTGTACCCGAGTTTGAAGGTCGTTTTCTAAGAAACTAAGAGGCCTATGAAAAATGCAACCAAACTATTGTGTTGCTAGTTTAATACGCAGAAATTACATGTACCCGAGTTTGAAGGTTGTTTTTTAAGAAACTAAGAGGCCTATGAAAAATGCAACCAAACTATTGTGTTCCTAGTTTAATACGCAGAAATTACGTGTACCCGAGTTTGAAGGTTGTTTTCTAAGAAACTAAGAGGGCTATGAAAAATACAACCAAACTATTGTGTTGCTAGTTTAATACGCAGAAATTACGTGTACCCGAGTTTGAAGGCCGTTTTCTAAGAAACTAAGAGGCCTATGAAAAATGCAACCAAACTATTGTGTTCCTAGTTTAATACGCAGAAATTACGTGTACCCGAGTTTGAAGGTTGTTTTCTAAGAAACTAAGAGGCCTATGAAAAATACAATCAAACTATTGTATTCCTAGTTTAATACGCAGAAATTACGTATACCCGAGTTTGAAGGTTGTTTTCTAAGAAACTAAGAGGCATATGAAAAATACAATCAAACTATTGTGTTCCTAGTTTAATACGCAGAAATTACGTGTACCCGAGTTTGAAGGCCGTTTTCTAAGAAACTAAGAGGCCTATGAAAAATACAATCAAACTATTGTGTTCCTAGTTTAATACGCAGAAATTACGTGTACCCGAGTTTGAAGGTTGTTTTCTAAGAAACTAAGAGGCATATGAAAAATACAATCAAACTATTGTGTTTCTAGTTTAATAAGCAGAAATTATGTGTACTCGAGTTTGAAGGTTTTTTACTATAAGGACTATGATAAATTCCATCACACCATTGTTTTCCTCGTTTGATTATACGTTATGACATATGGATTCAATTGATTAATTTTGTTATAACTTTTATCGTAGTGTTATAGTTTTATCGTATTATATAATTGTTGCAATTTTTACTAGTTTTAATTGAACATCAACTTTACACTTTTATTACTAAAACCGTATCAATATACCGCATTTACATTTTAACAAGTGAATGAAAAGAATTTTTAATATCAATTTTAAAATTTTAACTGTTCAAGAAGAAAGTTTATATTAACTTTCTAAAACAACGTTTTCTTAGCTTCTAGAGGTCGTAAAATTAATGAATTGGTAAAATCATTTTAAAATCACTGCATTTATTTACGCACATACTTAAAAGTAATCTATCGTAACTACACATGTCGTAAGGACTACTAGACCTCTAGAGGCCAAGAAAACGCTTCAGGAAAGTGATAAGAACTTTTCCCCTGATTGATAAGTTAACGTTCTGAAATGTTCTAAACTTACTGATAACATTCCTGTTAAACACGTATAAAAATATAAATGCGATATATCAACGGAGTTTTGAGTAATACAAGTTTAAATAAAGTTGATGCACAATGAGAACTAGTTTAAAATCCAGTACTTTTTTTGTTCCAACTAGGTTAAAAATTACAAAAACGTAATATAAAATTATAAAATCCATATTTAAAAACGTAAAATTAAACGAGAAAAACAATGGTGTGAATGAATTTATCATAGGCCTTATAGTGTTTTTGGTAAACAACCTTCAAACTCGGCTACACATAATTTCTGTGCCGACTAGTAGTTGCCTTAATGCCTTAACTCCGGATTCTATGAAGCATTATTTTTGTAATTCAAACGTTCCTGCATGCCAAGCCATCTTACCTTTGGAATTATAGGTGCCTTATTTAACAAAAGTATGGAATTGTGTCTTTCTTCCTGATTTTGCCGATATATGCCTAGTTTGGGTTAAGCGTTCCGAGCTTCCTGCCCCTAGTTCCTTGCCTTCGATCTCCTTAAAAATTAAGCTTTCTTAAATTACAAGCATTTTCCATTATAAACTCTTTCTTCATAGTGTATAAAATATTATTAAAATAAGTTAGCTTTGAAGTGCTGGAGTGCACTCAATGTAATCCGAGTTAATAACGAGCCAGGGAAAATTTTATACGAATCTAAATAAAAAATGTAATTGAAGACAGACTCAACAGAAGTAAGCCTGATTAGTGTGAACGAGGAGGTGAGGGGCAACAACTAACCATGCGGGTATCTGCTAAGAATAGCCAGTTAGCAAAACATTGTTTACACTTAGCTTTACTTACAAAACTTGCAATGCTTTGACCAACTCTGGTCTGGAGAGCTCACGATTCTGGAAGAACTCGGGCGTGTTAGTTCTGATAGTGTAATACACTTCAATGCACGTCTTGGTGGCCTCCATGTTGTAGTAACAGCTGTGGTGAAACAGGATCAGTTGCTCATCTGAAAGAAAAGTAATCCAAACCACACATAACTATCAAGTTTAAAAGGTATGAAAAGCCAAACAATCTATATATAAAAAGTGTCCCGTAAGTAACCAGCCAAACTTAAGGACGTCTATTCCTTGGGTTAAAACAACAAAAAAAGTCATGTATACAAATCGTCGATCTCGCACCGTTATCCATCAATCTGTATGTGATTTTTACAAAAAGGTTAATTTCTCTGAAGTTACTTGAAATAAAATCATGAAAATTTGTATGTCTGTTTATTTTTACAGTGGTCATATACCATTTAAATTTATTTTTTGTCAGATAATTATTTCAATATTGGCGGCCATTTAACATTTTTCGAGCTAAATATCTTAATAACCTCCAATTTGAATAAAAACCTTTAAGTTACAAAAAATCTGAAGAATTTATTTCTAGAAATAATGGAATAAAGCACTTTAATATTGAACAACTATCAAGCTATCTCAGAAATAAACATGTTTATCTAATTTTATCATTCTTCAAGCTTTTTTTAAAATGAAAACTTCACCCGCTAATTTACATGGGCCGGCCGACTTGTCTATTCAACGAGTGAAGTAACTAGCGTTTGCTCAGTGGAGATTGGAACATTGGAACGTGCCCTCCTCAGTCCGAAACCTTAGCCATTGAACCAACACGCTTGCTCTTAGTGGATTTATAATTTAATGTTATAGATAAATCAAACACTCGAGTACTAATAGTTTTTTATTTCGTAAGGCCTTTCAGTAACAATGTCACCATCTTAAGACATATGTGTTTGATTTATTTATAACATTAAACAGTTCGTCTAATTGCCAGGAAATCGGTTTTATTTTATACAAAATTCAATTTCTCAGTTAATAGTTGTTTAAACTTAAGTTTTATACCATTATTTTTATTAATATATTTTCCAACTTTTTTGCAACTTAGAGATTTTTATTAAAATTTAAGGTTATTAAGATATTTATCTTTAAAAAATTACAATGGCTGCAAATTGAAAATGATTATTGTAGAAAAATTAAATTAAATTGGTCTATGATCACTAAAAAAAAACAGTTATACCTACCAATTTAATGCTTTTATTTCAAATAACTTCAGAAATGTTAATTAACATTTTTGAAAAAATCTCATACAGTGCGAGATATACGATTTGTACACATGACATTTTTTTGTTTGTTAACCCAAGGAATGACTTTCAGTAGTTTATCTGGCTGCTTACGGGACACCCTGTATATATTCAATTTGAAAGCCACAAGACAGGCTACAAATATATCTAATGTAGCATCTAAATAACATAACATAAACTATAGCATTAATTCGCTAACAAACCATGAATTACTATATTTTACAGTCTGATTACATCACACAACGTGAACTATAGAGTGTACTTCAGTGACACATGTGTCCCACAACATAGATGTTACACTTGTCCGTACAATGAACGCGCTTGTTAACATTGTGCTCTCACATATATCACACAAAACAAAATATGGACTGCACCAAAACCTATGATAAATACATTTCTGTAAGACGGCATTGTACATATTCCAAGATGAATGGTAGAAAGATGGTCAATATATTTCGTGAAGTAAAATTCAAATTATAAGTCTATTCGTGCTAACTTTAAATTGAAAAAAACAAATTGATCACAGCTAACAATTAAAAATGTTTTTATTTCAATATGTTTCAGATAAAGGTCCACCAACTGAAAGTTAAAGCCATTCGAACATACTGTCAGGGCAGAAATTATGTGCATCCGAGTTTGTATGTTGTTTTCTAAGGAACTAAGAGGCCTACGAAAACAATGTTCAGGGAATTGATAAGACATTTTTTTTCAATCGGAAAGTTAAAATTCTAAAATTTACAAACTTATTGAAAATGTTCTTATCAACCAGGCATTAAAATATAAATGGAGTTCAATGACGGGTGTTTTAGCAAGAACCGTGTCAACTTGATGTACAGTGAAAGCTAGTTAAAATTCCTGTGCTTGTTTTAGTCCAACAAGGATAAAAATTATTAATACTCTTAATAAAATAAAATGCATACGTCATAACGTACAGTTAAACGAGGAAAATAATGGTATGATTAAAATTTTCGTAGGCCTTTTAGTACCCTACAAAACAACCTTTAAATTCGGGTGCAAATGATTTCTGCGCCGACAGTAGTACATGTTATTCACGAAAGAATGTTCACGAAATTATTGATCTATCACTATTAAATCCTGTCGTGCGATTGTGATAAAGATATCTCTACAAGAAATAAGGAATTATCTAATTCATTATTCATAGATATGCATATGTTCATTGAGGGAAATTAGCTTTGAAATAATCTTGTTGTTTCGGAATAAATTTTTTGTGAAAAATGTATGCCACCATAATTAAATATTTAAAATTGATTGAAATGTATAGTGATATAGTTCACTGATTTATTATTTAAGACACCAATTGTCAAGATATGTGCGAATATGGTTATCAAATGAGTGAATGTAGTCATTGTTACAAACTAAGGCCGACTATTCCTTAGAGAGTGTCATTAATTTATGAGCCCAATGACAAATGAACAGCCGGTGGTTATCAGCTGATTCCTTTTAAACATTTTTACGACTCTGGTTAGAATCGAACTGAGAATCTTTAGCTTATGAAGCTGTGCTTTAACCAAGTTCGTTACCGACCAATGATTAAATTTTGAATGTCATTAAAGACAAGTACCAACGGTCAATATCTACTGATTATTTACCGTTTACTATGGGTAGGTGGGGTTGAGACTTCATCCACGCCCGTAGTTCGGCGACATCTTCCTTCTTCAGGTCCGGGTTCTTGAGGTACTCCTCCTCCGCCGTCACGGGCTCGGTCCGCATCTCTGCCACTGCTCTGCTTACTGAAACATGCAGTCAATTACATCTTAGCTAAAATGGATTCTAAGTAGTGCAAAAACATGACAAATAACTTCGGTTGGCAAATGGTTTCATGCGGTCTATAAAATTATGTTTGATTACGTATAAAAAAGTTCACACAAGAAGTGAGCACTGTTCAGACCGGTTTGGCTGTGTGACCAGATGTGTTATTTATGTAATACGCAATTACAATAACTGCCTTTGGCATAGCTATTTAATGTTAGAGTTGGAATAGTTACATTTGAATAAACAAGAATGAACGGCCAGCCTTCCAGTAAAAGTGTTGTGTTCTCTATTGTATTTACTCCTTCCATCTTCAAAACGCTTGACTTTCGGACGCGAATGTTCGTAACGGTCCTTGTTACAGGAACTGCAACAATTACTTTTTACGTGCATATTTTTGGATGTTGGAAGTGATGAGTTTTTTTATTCACTGGTAAGACCGCGACGATTTTGGTACGGGTGAATGTGAGTGTAGCGAATGTGTTTGATAAGTTTAGATAATATAGTGTAGTCTTGTTTCTTACTAAAGTTGACTGTTTCTTAAGAAGGGCCAACGTTTAACAGCCCAAGAGCCATAGAAACTAAGGACCATACAGTGTAGCCATAGTAATATATTTTAAAACCAACGATAATATTATGTTTTAAACAATTTCTTCTGGACATAAAGCTTGTTTTCTCTTTCTTCTCTTAATTGTACTTAAACATTGCAGCAACTGATTATTTGTTCAAATCAGTTAACTTTGCCTATACAGGCTTATTGTAATACTTAATTATTATTTAAGTTAAAGTAATGAAGACATTACGATATTATTAAATATTTTAATATTTGCCACACTATAAACTTGCAGACCATTCCATGTAATATATAAATAAAAATGTATTTCATTTCGGCGTGGAAACCGAACCACGAATTATTGGTCTGATTGGTATACTAATACGCAATCTCGATTTTTCAGTTTTCTCCCGAATCCTAGAAACTATTTTACATGGACGCTCCAAACTTCTCTATCAGTGTCCACGTCGATGGCAACCATTAAGAATCGGTATTAAGAGGACTGAGAATAGAACATATCGCCTCCAATATCCACTAAACTTAGCCCCCAGTAGTTGGGTTACAAGACCACGCCACAGTGACGGTTTGATCATGAATTTATTATTTTACACTCCAAAAGATGGATTAGCCTTGGGCAACCCACTCTCAGGACTAATCGCTGACATCTTCCTCAACCACATCGAAAAGAATATATTGAATACAAACAACCGAACACTTAAAAAAAATAAAACATACCATAGATATGTAGATGACATTTTTGCAATTATAGAAGGGAATAAGGAACAAGCACAACTAGTATTAACTCAGCTTAATAATCTGCATACAAATCTCAAATTTACACTCGAAACCGAAGAAAATGAAACCATAAATTTTCTAGACGTTACTATCAAGAAATCAAACAACCATTTAGAATTTGAAGTATATCGAAAACCAACAACAACAGATCACACAATTCATAAATCATCCAATCATCCATGGTCCCATGAGATTGCGGCATAAAATTCCATGGTTCATAGATTACTGACGTATCCTTTAAATCAAGAAGCATACAAAAAGAATATTTTACAATAAAACATATAGCTAGAGCGAATGGATTCAAAACTCAAATGATAGACTCCATAATAAATAGACACAAACGAAGAAAGAAAGAGAAACATCTGAAAAAAGATATATAAAAATGCAATACTATGGGAAAATCTATAATAGCATTAATAGAATATTTAACAAAAACAATACTGTTCTTGCACATACCGTCAACAATACTCTATAAAAATTGTTACAAAACAATCCAGCCACCTCAAATAATTATGACAAATCTGGTATTTACAGTATCAAATGTAATGAATGTCCAAAATTTTATATTGGCCAAACTGGGAGATCTTTCAAACAAAGATTTAAAGAACATTTACCAAAAAATTCCAAACACCAACAATCCACTTACGCTGAACACTTAATATCCGAATCTCATAGTTATACATCTATTGAAAATAATATGGATATTATTCAAATCTTACCAAAAAGCCTTAAACTCGATGTCAAAGAAGAATTAGCCATCTACAAAGCAAAAAAGACTGATCCAAATAATTTACTTAATGACCAAATATCTTTCCAATCTAACATTATATTTGATACATATATACAAAAACAAAGAAAAGGTACATAACTAATAAATACAACAAAAAGATATCTAGACACCATTAAATTAAAAAAAAAAAAAAACTACAATATTTACATTTAATATTACACCATCTGTGATAATAACAACTAGCTAACCAAAACAGTTTTTATGTATTTTCAGGTTAATAAGTTTTAACTAATTTAAATGTTTATTGATACCTTCAAGATTTGTTGCAATATACACCTGAAGATGATCTAAGGATCGAAACATGTAGTATATGAAATAAAAGTGATTGAACAAGGTAGTATATTTTTTAATTTATTTATTATTTGTATGAGCACGATACAATCGCAGCCATTACCAAGATCAAGGGCTGTACCATAGCGAGTCTGCACTGTGCTAGATCAAGGGCTCTACTATAGCGAGTCTGCACTGTGCAAGATCAAGGGCTGTACCATAGCGAGTCTGCACTGTGCAAGATCAAGGGCTGTACCATAGCGAGTCTACACTGTGCTAGATCAAGGGCTCTACTATAGCGAGTCTGCACTGTGCAAGATCAAGGGCTCTACCATAGCGAGTCTGCACTGTCCAAGATCAAGGGCTGTACCATAGCGAGTCTGCACTGTGCAAGATCAAGGGCTGTACCATAGCGAGTCTGCAATGTCCAAAATTAGGCCTTAGCAGGTTCACATTTTGAGCTTTAGAGGAAAACGTGATCGATGTAGTCGGCGCAGAAATTATGTGTAGCCGAGTTAAAGTGCTGTTTACTAAACAACTGAGAGGCCTATGAAAAATCCAGTCACGCCATTCCCCCCCCCCCGTTCCATTGTACTTTGTGACATATACATTTTAAAATTTTATTATAAGTATTAATAACGTTATCCTTGTCGGAAGAAAAAAAGTACCAGAATTTGAACTAGTTTTCACTGTACATTAACGTTGCCCTTTAATTACTCAAACCCCCTTGATCGATAAATTTAAAGTAATATAAAACCACTGCATTTACTTACGCATACAAAATGAATGTATCGTAACTATAAACTTCATAAGGATTACAACGTCGCCAAGTAATTACTTTTACGGCCTCTAGAAGCCAAGAAAACGTTGTTTCCTGAACAATTTTTTTCTTGAAAATGTTCCGGAAATTCATAAAACTCATAGAAATTATTCCTCCCAACAACATAATAAAATATAAATGTCATACATTAACGGGTTGTTTTAGTTTTAAAAGTGTAAAGTTCATGTACAATGAAAACTAGTTAAAATTCCGGTACGTTTTTGTTCCATAAAGGATAAAAATTATTAAAACATTTTATAGAATGTATAAATGCTTATGTAATAACTGACAATAAAACGAGAAAAACAATGTTGTGATCGGTGTTTCAGAGGTCTCTTGGTATAGTAGTAAACAACCTTCAAACTGTGGTACACATTATTTCTGCTCCGTCAGTAGTGGTTTAAATCCTAATTTACTATAGATACTGTTGAAATAAAAATCTTTATACTATTTAAATTAACTTCCAACATAGATTGATAGCTTTATTAGAAGTCGCACTAAACAGCTGATAATGGTAACAGTGCTGCCAACATCAAGTTATTTTTGACCAAATAGTAACGTATTTTTTTAAATGTCTGTTTATTACAATTTAATACTGTCAAACCATGAAAAAAGAATAGCTAAGCATACATTTTCCAACGGTTTGTTGCAATGTTTGTAGATTAAATCTTTTTTTTTTCAATGTATATTAAACATTTTGTTATTTCAATGGTAAACTCATAAGGAATCTGAACATTTTGAGTTCTCATATCTACGTTAATAAGCAAAATATCGAAAAACTACTAAGAATAAAAAAGTCTTAAAATTACAATTTCTATTTTAAAATATCGTATGTTTCATAAGAAAAAACAAAGTTAACCACCAAATTGGAAAATGCCCTTTTTCTAAATTTGAAATATATATTTTTAATTACTTAAAAAAAACAAGCTAAGGTTCCCTATTTAAAGTTTTTTGTCAGACTTACGGTTTCTAAGATCAGAATGGTGGCCCATTTAAAAAAGACACCCCGTATATTAAGGAACACTGTTTTAGTGGTCCTTCTTGTTAATAGGTCTCCCACCCTTTGTCCTTAGAAAAGGCTAATAATTGGCTCGTATCTTATGTAACAACTGGCTATTACAACTGTTACTGGTTCTGAGATTCATATCGGCGCCCATATTTCTCACATTCGTTACTAGTACATTGTCCGGTGTTAAGACACCCAATAATAAATTAAGTCCAAGGTAAAGAAATCAAGCAATGTTAACATTAACCTTCAAATATTTCTGACAGGCCCATCCGCCCTACAAGCACTTAGCCGTAGTTCGTTAAATATTTCTGACAGGCCCATCCGCCGTACAAGCACTTAGCCGTAGTTCGTTAAATAGCTTATTCTTCAGACAAAACAGCAACAAACTTAATTAGAAATACGACTAATACAGTAGTTTCTAAACTTTTTTTTCAACTCCTCTTTTACTCGCAAATTACTGTTGCCAACATTATTATCTGCATTACTAACGAAATTCGAAGGTTTCAATTATCATGTTAGTTAAAAAGAAACATATTTTCAAATAATATATTAGGGAGGATAAGCATATTAATGTTTAAGTTCAATTTGTATGTCACTTTCTAAGATTTAGATAAGCGATTTTAATCCTACTCCTGGCACGATGCATAGTTATGCAGCGTCTGCCACGTGCTATAGAATCATTTATTGCAGTGTACACGTATGCAGTTTAACACTAAACGAGGTCTTTTTCGGAATGTCCCCGAAAGATTGTGTAACAAGTCTAGAACTAAACTAAACTTACAAACAATGTACCTGTACAAATTGGTCACATGGTTTTAACTTAAAAAATACAATTAAAGTTATCGCTTTAATTGTCATTCAGCGCCTTGTGGTAGTTAAGTTAGGTTGTTAGACTTCCATCATGGGTTGTAAGGTTATGTTTGGTTAGATTAGAATAGGTTAGGTTAGGTTATGCTGTTAGCACTTACTCTATTGGTTGTTATATTAGGTTGTTAACACTTCCATCATGGGTTGTAAGATTAGGTTTGATTAGATTAGGTTATGCTGTTAGCACTTACTCTATTGGTTGTTAGATTATGCTATTAGCACGCCCATCATGGGTTGTAACGTTAGGTTTGATTTGATTAGGTTATGCTGTTAGCACTTACTCTATTGGTTGTTAGATTATGCTATTAGCACGTCCATCATGGGTTGTAAGGTTAGGTTTGATTTGATTAGATTAGGTTAGGTTATGCTGTTAGCACTAACTCTATGGGCTGTTAGGTTAAGTTAGGTTGTTAGCACTTAGGTTATGCCATGGGATGTTAGGTTATGTTGTTAGCACTTACTCTATGGGCCGTTAGGTTAGGTTAGGTTGTTAGCACTTACGCCATGGGATCATAGGTTAGGTTTTTAGCACTTACTCTATGGGCTGTTAGGTTAGGTTAGGTTGTTGTTCTGCACTTACATTATGGGTTGTTAGGTTAGTTTTGGTTAGAATTAAATAGATATAAGTTGACGTGAATATGCTACTTCGTTTGACGATTAATTATTGTTAAACAAATGCGAGGAAGTTCCGAAAAAAGACCCACTAAACGACGTACATTAATAAATTAAAGATAATCTAACATTAATATTACAAGGCACTGTATATTAATCTCTGACAGGCTACTGGGCTATTTAGATCAATTTGTGGTTTTGAACATATAAATACCCTAAGTGACAAATAAAAGGTAACACATACATCATTATATTTATAACCTAACGAAGTTATAAACACATTTATAGACAAAATTATTTGACTGATAACGGTGGTTTTTAAATTCCAAGTCTACCCTTGATCTGCGTGTCACGAGACCAAATGGGGCGTTAAAATATTGGCACAGGACACACTGCCCGTATTTATTTTCGTTTCTGAACTGTGTTTATCTTGGAAAGAACTTCTAAATATGCCCAAAATAAAGCCGATTTGCTAAAACTGTTAACGATTTCCCAGCTCATCATTTGCAAATTTTGAAATATTGACATTTCATATTCAACGTTTATTTCGGATTGAAGTAAACCTGTATTTACTGTTTCTGCAAATCGATTTTAGTGAAAGTATTTCTTATTGATATGTATAAAATGTGTTTTCAGCAATTTAACTTGAACATAATATGACTCCTAATTATAAAATATCATATTTAAATCGGAACTGGGCTTTAACGGATAATAGTATTACGATAAAATAATTATAATTTAGGAAAATGAGCTTAATAAGTAGAAGTGGCGTATTTCTATGAAAATGAACCACTCTCTTGTACACATATTTTCTCAATGAACTATTACCACAGTATTATATTATATTGCTTACTCTTGAGAAAAATGTCAACTGCTCGACGCTAGCGATCCTAGTGGTCGTCTCAAAGAGTTACAGCACCTCTCCACTAGATAGCATGGCAGTTTGCGTATGTTGCAATACAACTAATTGGTGTAAATATTCAAATCGAATCGTTTCTTTGCCACACCACCGCTAGGTTCGCTAGCACCGCTTGGTTGTAAGTAAAACGGCCGAGCTTCACTAGGTACTGTATAAAGTATTATATTAACATTCAAAAGCGAAGCTCGGCCGTTTTACCAGCCAACCAAGCGATATTAGCGATCCTAGCGGTGATAATGTAGACAGCTGGCGTGGTAAGCAAATAAAAGATTTCATTTTAATATTTACACTCAATTAATTGTATTGCAATATAAGCAACTGTCATGCAATCTAGTGGAGAGCTCTGCATTACGATTACTCCAACGCTAGGCGTCAGCCAGTTGGCGTATTTCTCAAGAGATAGCTTCGAGACTTTGTATATTAAACTGCTATTATAACTGAAGGGTTGAAAAAATATTGTGGACCTTAAGGAGATTTTGACCATCAAACTCACCCACTTTTAGGCTTATGTTTTACGGGTTCACCCACTCAAACTACGTATACGTGCAATTAAACAGACAAGTCACTTTGGTGTGTTTTGTTTTACATGAACGATTAAGGAAGTTCAGTTCTTTTGAAATAGTTTTATTCGTTTAGGATTACAGGTTGTTTTAGTTGGGTGCTTGGTGTGTCTTATTTGTATAGTGGGCCAATGTCTACGTTTAATTTATTTAAATATGTTTATTCATTTAAGCTTAAAGTTTTTCTTTATTCTCTCTCTCTCTCTCTCTCTCTCTCTCTCTCTCTCTCTCTCTCTCTCTCTCTCTCTCTCTCTCTCTCTCTCTCTCTCTCTCTCTCTCTCTCTCTCTCTCTCTCTCTCTCTCTCTCTCTCTCTCTCTCTCTCTCTCTCTCTCTCTCTCTCTCTCTCTCTCTCTCTCTCTCCCTCTCTCTCCCTCTCTCTCTCCCCTCTCTCTCTCTCTCTCTCTCTCTCTCTCTCTCTCTCTCTCTCTCTCTCTCTCTCTCTCTCTCTCTCTCTCTCTCTCTCTCTCTCTCTCTCTCTCTCTCTCTCTCTATCTATCTATCTATCTATCTATCTCTCTCTTTTTGCGTTTGTAAGGCTTGTTGTGTTCTCTCTGTTTTGTAAAACAATTGTAAAGTATAGTTTCTTTAAATATTTTTACCTCTTTGTGATTGTCAGTTGTTTGTTTGTGGAGATTTGTTTTAGTGTCCTATTTACTTATGATGTTATTTGTGTATTATTTTATGTTCTTGATTAATGATGTTATTTTTGTATTATGACTTGCATAGGAAACTGTAACAGTTCATATTGTGTCAATAAATTATTCTTGAATCTTTGTATATTGGATCAAAATGCTACAAAATAAAGCATTTTGAGGTTAAGTTCATTCCATTGGTATAATTAACATAAGGGTTTTAGTCTGTACGTTAATTAAGTAGTATACATTTCGTATATAGGTCTATTCACAGTTTTGTATTAACCAAACCCCTTGATCACAGTTTCTGCCTGTCGGTAACAATAACAAACGTGGTTTTATTCACTTTTACGGGAAATCACAGGTACCATATTCGATTTAAAATTTTTTTAAATTTGTTAGGCCTATATGCGTGAGGCAATGCAGCCTACTTGAAACATCGACCTATATACTGTAAAACAATTTTCTCTTATATAGATCGTTGACTTGAAACTAGGGCACATAAAATGGTGGCCGCTCAAATTTCTGCTTTGGCGTGATTTTGTTCTTTTCTTCACAGGTACAAAGGCTATTATTCTTTTATTTACTTTATAAAGAAGTGGAATAATAACAATAGAAAAAGTGCCATGAAGGATTATATACATAAGTTATTTTACGTTTACTAATAACATCTGTGAATATAAATAGTGAAGAAATACGCAGATAGGGATCAACTGTTTGATTAAAAAAATAATCTACGAATGGAAAAAAACTTATTTGTTGCTATGACAAATAAATTGTAGTACATTGTACAATTTATTTTATACCTTAGAAATAGCAGGAGCATACAATTTGCAAAGAAGTGGAATAATAAAAATAAAACAAGTGACATGACAGATTATAGACATAAGTTATTTACAATTAACAAATAAACAATTATTTACTATCCGATGGACAGGAAAATTAATTTCCTTTGATGAAGGCCTGGACCATAGTTGATCAACTAAGTAGTTGCTCTGTCTTTGCTAACGTGATCGAAGTTCATTGACCTATAGCAATAGGTTTGTAAAGAAAACACTTCTTAAGGATAGTTTATGAAGAGGAAAAACAATACAGGTTCCAGGTTGAATCCTTGGGGCACTCCTGTTTCAAACAAGGAGACATCAGATTTACGAAACCGTAGACAGTCAATGTATGTGACCTTCACAGTTTGATTTCTGTTCAGCAAATAAAAAAATATAGTCGAAAGTTTTCCCTCTAAATCCAAGACACTCCAACTTGGTCAACTTAAAAGTATAAGATCGAATATCAGGCTAAGCTTTAACGTTAGGTAGTATGAAAATTTTGCAACTGAACATATCCATAGTTCAATTTGAATACATTTTCTGTAGTGAAGTGAGACTATTCAGATAGTCTGTAATGTTATTTATATAATTATTTAAGTGTACGGTAATTTTTTTAAATTTATTTACAACTTTTTAGATAAATGAAAGGGAGATGTTTCAGATGATGCCATTATAAGACAAATACAAGAAATGTACAATGAGATCATTGACATAAAAAAAACTCCATCTCAGATTCCATGATATCCAACCGGTTGGCTTCTTGTTTACTCTGACCAGAGTTCATCGTGGTAGTGAGTCAAGGCTGGCCGGTGGCCATTAAACTGTCCACCTGACTTGTCCGGTGACCAATTGACTTTCTCTCCCACGCCTCTTGACTAGTCACACTGTAAGATTACGCTTCATGCTAATTCAGTGTGACTGAACGATCACCTTTAGTGTTTATAGCTCCTTGGAAAATAAAATGTGTGTTATTATTACGCAAATCGTATCGTCTTCGATACCAATCTGCATGATCACTTAAGTTTGACTGTCGGCGCAGAAATTATGTGTATCCGAGTTTGAGGATTGCTTACTATGAAACTAAGAGGCCTATGAAAACTCCAGTCATATCAATGTTTTTCTTGTTTAATTGTGTGTTATGACATATACATTTTTTAAATTTCACTATACGTTTTAAAAATTTTTATCCTAGTCGGAAAAAATAACGGAAATTTTAAATAGTTTTCATTAAGCATCAACTTTACGTTTATATTACTCTAAGCCCTTTAAATACAGCAGTTATATTTTAACACGTAGTTTTTAACTTTTGAATCAAAAAAGTTCTTATCAACTCCCCAGAATTATGTTTTCTTGTTGATTGTTCTAGAGATATTAAAACTAATTAAAAGGTCTCGTTGGAATCCGTATGAAATGTATAGTTACGATACACTTTTATATGCGAAATAAAATGCAGTAGTTTAAAATTTATTTCACTTTATAAATTGGTAAATTTTAATTGATTTATATAAATTTTAAACCACGTTTTAGGCATATAAAAGGGATGCACGAGTATCATAACTATACATTTTATAAGGATTACAACAATTACTTAACTGTACGACCTCTAGAAACCAAGAGAACGTTGTTTCAAGAAATTGATAAGAAAAACGTCCCTGTCAACTACGTTTTAAAATATTAATGGCGTATATTTCGTGGGGTTTTGAGTAGTAAAAGTGTAAAATTGATGCAAAGTAAAAACTAGTCAAAATTCTGGTACTTTTTTGTTCCAGCTAGCATGAAAATCATCGAAACTTATAGTAAAATAAAAAATACACAAATTTCATAAACGTAAAATTAAACGAGGAAATAATGGCGTGATTGAATTTTTCATAATTCTCTTACTTTTACAGCAAAAAACTTTCAAACTCGGGTGAACATAATTCTGCGCCGGCTATAATAGTAGTCTGATATACAGGACAGTGGTCCTGTGTGCACCGTATTGGCTTTGTGGGGTTTGCTAGTTGTTAAGCGTTCGAATTTCAGATACGGATGGCACAAGTGTCTCTTGACAAGTCCATTTTGAGTATTGCTTCCTACACCTCGGACTAGTAATATAGGTAATCTATTCGTGCTGAAAGTTTTATCTTTTTGCTAGACTGAGGTTTCATTTGATCCTCTTTACTAAAGCTTGGCGTCTTTTTAGAAATGCTCGTGTTTCGTCTAGTTTTGACAACGATATTAATAGGTAATAAGATAATGGAACTTCAAGGTTGTTCTTTACTGTGGAGATAGGTGACTTAACGAACATACTTCTGCCTTCAAGTAGATAAAAGGTTGCCCTTAAATGGGAATTGTGTAAATTTAAAAGGCAAATAACCTGGCAGATGTGGATGTATAAAAAGTTATATATATATAATTGTGGTGTGAAATAGTTACAGCCATGAAATATAAGGTTGAACTGTAAGGTATATTGTTTTATGATACTTGTAGATTCTATGAAATGTATTAATACACAACTACATTATGGAATATTTAGGCATGTAAAAAGGTTGATCGAACGGAAATTTTTGCATTCTGAAAACAATCCAGAAACGAACACACTAAATAAATATGTTAATGACTGGCATATTGAATTATTAAACAGAAGAACACACATTGACTAGGCGTACTAATGCGGTGTATAATACAAAAACGTGCTGCCAAACAAAGGTGCTCGAATGTTCAGCAAATTATTGATGCGAAACTCATTTTTTGCCTGTTAATACATGAATAACAATAAGGTTGGTGTACTTAGCATTAAATGAGTATTTGCCTGAATCCGTCTTACTTCAGTACAGTAAGGTCACAGTTCTACTTGGTAAAGTTGGAACATCGTTTCTAATTGCGTCCGGCTCATTTAGTGTAAACTTAATTTAAATAAATTTACATTTAAATTTAACAGTGCATATTGTAATCGAACAGTTTCTTTAGATTATTGATTACATATTCTAATTTAAAACAAAGGCGCGTTTATAATTCACACTTAATTTTAAATGGTCTTGAAAAGAATTACTCATAGCATTGTTGATAGAATTAATAAAACGGGTCCTAAGTTGACGCACATTTGAAATTTGAACACTTTCCACGTTGTTAAACTTTTGTATTTGCACGCTACTTTGGATATTTCTTGGCTTTCCATAGCGCATAACAACACAGCTCATAAACACTGTTTTTTCTCACAGAATCTAAAATCAACTATTCGTAAATCATTTACTAATAGATCAGAAATCTCATAGCTGAGAACTACGTAAGTCGGAAATTGAAGTGTACAGATAAGAATAATTCTGAGAATCTTATTGGCGCTCAAAAAGAGTTCTGACTTTGCCTCATAGCACAGAAAGTTAATCTGTCTTAGAGTAAATAAACTTAGTGAAACACTTGATGTGAACTTTTTATCGAGTACGGAAGATGTGGGAGATCACAGTCCCATAGCACAGAATCTTATAGCTCTGAATCTCGTATGTCCAAATGTCAGTGTTCGTTTCATAGTACCGAAAATATCTAGGTTATAAAAGAACATCGGTTTCTGTATTATGAGATTCTGTGCAACAGTATTCTGAGCTATGAGACACCTGTATTAATTCCTAGACATTCTTACATATGAGACGCCGACACAACGTAAGGCTGTTCCGAGTGAGGTAAGCGGAGTATCCTTAATGAAGGGTAGAGGTTACTGTACTTCACCATTGGCACAGGGAGGGAGGGAGAGGGAGAGGGAGAGGGAGAGGGAGAGGGAGAGGGAGAGGGAGAGGGAGAGGGAGAGAGAGAGAGAGAGAGAGAGAGAGAGAGAGAGAGAGAGAGAGAGAGAGAGAGAGAGAGAGAGAGAGAGAGAGAGAGAGAGAGAGAGAGAGAGAGAGAGAGAGAGGAGAGAGAGAGACCTAACACGATCACCTACTTGTAGGTCTGTGACGAACTGTACTGCCTATCCAGAATCAGGACTTTTGGTTAGTTCTCCTCACATCGACGATCCTACCCAAGAGACACGAATTGCCGGCTGGCTAAAACGCCGTGTACGACGAAACATTTTGACAAACGCGTACAATTTTTTCAATTTACACAATAGGTGTGTGAAATATTAGCACCTCATTAGAGATCAAAATAACTTAATTGAAAATAAACCAATTAGTGAATTAGACAAGGATCTCGTTTTTATAAAAAAAAATAATAATAGGATGTGTTTTGATCCATAACTAATCAAACTTTTTTACATAAGAAGCAGAAAAGAAATTACGAAAAAATTCAATTTAGATTTCAGTGTTAAGTTTAACCAGTTAATGAATTTAAATTATATGCCAACACATTGGAAATGCATGAAACCTCCAACATTGTTGAACAATACTCGCTTCGGGAACTGTTTTGTATTGAAGGTTTATTTCACAAGTTTTCAGCCTTGAGATTATAAATTATGTTTTTCATATTGTAACAAAAACGACCAATAATGTTCTCTCCTACTCTGTTAGCAGTTAATTGAAACTCTTTTATTTATCTATGAAACCTAACTACTGTAGACTACACTTTACGTACTTTTTGTTTCTTTTTACTTCTAATTGGGACCACTGAACTGAGATATAGACAGGGATTGAAACTTAACCTAACTTTTGTACTAATCTAACCTAACTTTATTTTCATCAAAACTACCTTCAAAGTCACATAAAGAAAACAACCAAACAATGGAGCTTGCAAACTATAAATCAGAAATCATGTACTGTATATAAATTTACATCTAATTCTTCTTACACTATAAGATTAATTGGAACTAAAACATGTATTTAATGTAATATTAAAACTTGAAAGAAAACGCTGGTGACGATTAACTAACCTTTCGTGGTAAGGGTGAACCGTCCTACCGCCTAGACAAAAGGCACACTAAGCCGAAGCAACTTGAATGCACGTCTACATATATACATATTAAAGGAGGCACATGGGTTGCATACTGTAGAATAGAGACATAACGGGCAGGAAACGGATATGGTCCTAGGTGTCCTTGGCGCCACAAGGATGTCTCAGGAATGTCGAAAATCACTCCATATTTTATTTACTTTGCGGTGCCTCATAAGGCTCTGAGATTTTTAAGAATCTGCCTTCCTAACCAAGAACTATTCACACTCTACACCCAAAATTTTAAAGAGATATTCAAATGAAGAATAAGGATTTAAATACTATATATTTTGAATATCAAAAGAAGATGTTCAGTGAATTTGAAAGTAAAAAAATTAAATTTCAGTTATAAAATCGTGAAGGATTGTTAAATATTTCCAATATCTTGATGAATGAATCTTATTTCTCCAGTTACAATTTATAAAGGAGGACATTCTGTTAATGATCTACGAGAGGACTAAGCCTACGAGAGACTATTTCATGAATATATGATAACTAGATTATTATAAATAACAAAATGAATAACGACGACATCAGTGTATCAGAAAAGAACTGTTAAAAATTAAGCATTAACTACACATTTAATTAAGCGTAGATTCTTGAACTTACAAGCTCCATAAATACTCATCCACCGGATGTGTAACGTTCACTATTTTGCTTAATATTAGGCTTCATCTAGTTTTTTCATTATCATACCTAGATTTAAATAATGTTAATTTGAAGCAAAATCTTAATTTTATATATGGTAAATATAAAAATCCAGCATTAGATAGAAGAAAAAAACACTTACCCATTTCGTTGTTTTATTTCCCTCTAGGCACAGTACAAATCTAAAGTAGAACTATCAATTAAAATAATATTTTTACTATTCAATTGAGTGCATTGATTGTGAAACTGTACAAGACAATATTCACTGAATAGCTGTCGCTAGACTGCTGACAACTACTACCGCTTCACGCTGACCAACACAATTTAGCAAAATGCAAAACAGCTGACTTGTTAATAGATATACTTGATTGAATTGAAACAAGGCTTAACATTTGGTTACTTTTTATCTAAGCTGAGATCAGCAGTATAGATCTGCAATAATAATACATATATACATTTATCAATTCAAAGCCAAAGCATTATTTAATTGACACTTATAAGGAACCATAAGGAATCTGCATATATTTTTTTTCTTTCAATTTATTTGACTCTTATTAATTAATGAAGTGCGCCTAGACCTAAATTTATAGTATTTGGTTATCTTGTTGCAATGGGACAGACTTATCAGTTTATGTTTTTTTTTCTACAGATTGCTGGTTTGGTGGAAACTGTTGATCTGAGCGCTCAGGGATATATTTTTCGTTCAAAACATCCATTCAATTGACCTTATTTTGTAGTATCCGACACTGGACACTGTTCAGATATGTTGGCAGTGCAAACATACATCACAATCTAGATTTGTTCTATAACTTGCATGTTTGGGCCTTAAGACTATTTTGGAAACGAAAGTCCAACTGGCTGATGTCATTGTTGAGGAGCGAGCGCCAACCCCATTATAATAAATGTGGAATAATTGAAAGTGGAGAACATCTGAGTGAAGGAGCTGGAGGTATTGAAGGCGTATGAAGTGAGAAAGTAGAATACCGGGCGCCAATACACTGCTGTGCAGGAACTGCTTCCGCAACTTGCTGCCCAAACAAGGGAGGGTAGCGAGCACACTAGCAGAAGTAATAAGACTAGAGATGGGCAGTCCGCGATCGAACTGGTTCGATGAACCGGCTCAGCAGGTGAGCTGGCTGAATCGTGAACCGAATTCGAATGATTCCACTAATGTTGTGATCGGGTTGAGATAGTACTTCCACTTGATGCCTGTCTGCATGCGTCATATCAGTTCAGAAAAGCGGATGATTTTTTGAGACAGCGCAATAATTGTGTAGCAGTTAAAATTCAAATTTCAAAAAATTATAGATTATGCCACAGAGTAGATAGAAACAGTGATCACATTCAGTTGTGCGCTGATTGTGTGTCGAGTAGTTAAATCTCCTGTTCTCCGGGTGGATGGCAGGACCAGCACCGTTGTCAGTCCATCTCCTAATTCCCCTCTAGATCCTGATTTTTAAATGTAATAATTATTACGATAAATGTATAAAGATTTACATTAGTGATAACTGTCACTCAGGCGATCACTGTTCTCATTAAAAAAAGTACTCTGCTTCTTTGTTTCTCTTTGTTGATACGTAATAGAGTAAATTTAATTCTAATTCCTTAATAATGAAAATTATCAACAACAACAAATATTTGGCTTTAATGTAGAATAATATATTGCAACAAATTAGAATTGTCTGGACAACAACAGATATTACCTTATTCTCAGAAAGTGCTATTTATAGTAATTAGTCTATCAAGGAATACAGACCACGTACTGGTATTGGCCTACTCATTCGTTCCATATTGTTTTTTTTCTTTTTTTTTTTTTTCCATACCTTTGGTGGGCCCATATTGTTTTTAAGCACTTATACACCAACCCACCCACACGTTGGTATTGCTAGCCCAATAACCGCCCAGGTCACGTAGCCAAATCATCAACCCATACGCATACAGTGGTATTGACTCACCATTTACTATGATGGTTTTAGCCCACTCACCAACCCATACACGTACAGTGGTATTTACCCACCCACCCATTTACTATGATGGTATTGACCCACCCACCAACCCATACACGTACAGTGGTATTGACCCACCCATACATTTAATACGATAGCATTCCACCGTATACATTGAACTGTTATATTAATAAGCATGCAACATAAACAGTGCTTGGTATACGAGTATCTTCACAATTTTGGCTAAACAACAGAAAATATCTACGATTTTGTAGCTGATTATGGTAAGTCATTTGAGTTTTTGTGTATTTCCACCAACTGTGCACCTATGAGTTCAGCCAAGAAAATTAATTTCTTTGACACAACGTTGAAAGTGCTCAAAAAATATATTTTCTAAAATAATACGTACAAACCATTGATTTTAGACAAATTTAAGATAAATAGGTAATATGACTCTTAAGATTGAAGTGATCATGGAAAGCTTGAGGCTCAGTTCTACCTCAATACTAAGTCTAATCAGTGGTCACTAACTAACCCAGCTAATTTAGTTAATTATGATGAGGGACATTGAGCGTATCTCTACTCGATCTGAACATATTGAGGAACTATACTGTACACTTGAGAGGAACCAGCATGGAGTGTACAGTAAACCACCTTATGGCTAGACCTCTGAAGAAGGAAAACAAGCCATGTCCGTTAACTGGGAAGTGTAATATGAATAATTTAATCTCTGGGTTTAGATGGTTTGAAGCGGGAGTTGTCTGAAGGCTACTACAAGGACATTATGGCACACTTCGTTCGATGGGAAATTGATTGTAACAAAGGTTTAGAGAATTGACTATAATAAAAACTAACAAGATTTCAGAACTCAATAATTACTTAATAACACTTATACAAAAAAATCTCTGAAGTATATGGTAGATTGATGAAAAGCTTAAAAAAGAAAAATATTTTAACAGCACTATTATTTTATGACACAGTAAAAATGCAAATATTGAGAAAAAAATAAGCGTTTCAATAAGTTCTGGCTTAACACGCCCAGCATACAAACACCCACTGTACCTACCGGCCTACCTGGACGCTGTGCATATTTTGATGACGAAAACTGTCCTTAAGTATGGATGAATGCAAGAACAATGTAAAATGCCATCCATACCTTAATGAATAGTTTTTTTAATTAGCATAATACGTGTTCATACACATACAGTACAAGTAAACGTCACACAACACAAATTTATTACAATATAAGCACAACATAACAAACTTTTAAAACATTTGCAGGAAACCTACCCAAACCAACTGTACAATAAATAACAGTTCTGTTCATCCCTCGTCTCACAAAACAGCTAGGTTCAGAATTATGTTATATAGGGCATATTCAATACCATTAAGTGTTAAAGATAGAAAACAAGAAAAAATTTAATCAAATAAATAGTTTTTGCTAATGGATACAAGGCATCAATAACTGATGAAATCGGAAGTAGAATAAAAAATAAAATAGAAAATAAAATTCGAGACGGTAAACGAACAACACTTAAAAAAGAAAAATCCGATAAAGAACAAAAGAAGTATGTATCCCTCCATTACAATGGACCGTTTACACAAAAAGTTGGTAATAGATTTAAGAAATTCAATTTATCTTTTATTTTTATTTATTTATAGCTTTTAAGACTTATAATACTATGTCTAAAATATTACACCCGAATATTGAAAGTGAAGATAAATTTAATAACTCAGGAATGTATAGGATTAACTGTAATGATTGTAATATGTTTTACATAGGTCAGACTGTAAATTTTAGCAAAAGATATAAAAACCATGTCTCTGCTTTTAAAAATAAGAAACCTGAAAGATCTAATGTAGCAAAACACCTTCTGAATTGTACCCACAGGTTGAATAAAATAGATGAAAATGTAGATGGTTTAAAAGTTTGTAAGAAGGGTCGTATTAAAAATGCTTGGGAAGAGCTATTTATTTTTAAAGAAAAATGTAAGGATCGTTATAAATTAATGAATTAAGAGGTTAATTTTTATTCTGAAATAGTTTTTAATAATGTATTTTCAGCGAATAAAAGAAGAGAAGTAACAACCAATAGGGATTAACCAATAATATCACAGCAAGCACCGTTTTGACGAGTCCATCCAATGGAGTCACGTGATCATAGGCCTATAAATTGAGTTGTTGAACACCATTTTTCATTCTTTTGTGAATCCTTCTGGTCCGAGGAAGGTGAGCGTGGTTCACCGAAATCGATCACCATAATATTCATGCATTTTGTACTTGTATTGTAATATATTTGTGCTTGTATTATAATACATTTGTGTTGTGTGACGTTTACTTGTACTGTATACCTTAATACGCCGTCATTTTTATCGTACAATAATTTTCTTCAATATATCATTTTGACAATCTAAAAAATTAAAATCCAAATGCCTTATCGATTTTTTATCAATGCAATGATTTTTGTTTCTTGCATAGTTTTAAAAATCACAATTCATAGTTTTTTCTTGCTTTATTTGAATATATAGTTTTTAATATTTTGAAAGTTTATTTATTATATGTTTAATTCATTTATTTATTAATAAATGTTATTTCTAAATTTATTTAAAATAAAACAACTGCAACATTGTGTATTGGAAAATCATATAATAATTTTACATGAGGTTAGCACTGTTGTGATGGGCGCAACTACTAACTCCAAGTGGTGAAGCAGAAGCTAATATGGAACGTATGATGTGTTAAGTAAATATCTAGCGAGAGTCTGGTGATAGACGGCTTGATTAGAAGTTAGCGGCGTTGCCAGATCGCTTACTCATATGAGTTGTCACGTGATAACACAGCTAGTGAACTCTTTTGTGATCTACACTGTAGAACAGTTACTGGCCGCTGGAAAGGAGAGAGAATCGAGAATGCCGGTGAGGTTGTCACTCCATACCTAGCAAGCAATATCTACCGCTCGTTGTGGTCCAGTCAATAATTATATAACTGGCAGGGGATAACGTGAGTAGACCAAGTATTTGTAGATATTTACTGCCATTTTTTGTGGGCACTGCTACTGCAAACTCGCCTTACCGGCTCAGTTAGTTTGCTACACTAAGTTGGACAAGTTAGAAAGGTGTAAACATACCTAGCTTCCTGCATTAGGGCCGATTATTCTGCTCTCTAGCATGCATGTAACCTAATTCATATCTAACAGGGGAGTACACAGGTTAGAACGTTATCTAACATACGATCAGGCCCTACGTCAATCATTTTTATTACATGCTGCTATACTGAAGTGATTATAGGATACCTACAGCTAAATTAATTATATTCTTTACTACATCATTTTTGTAAATAAATATTGTTCTTTTTACAATTTAATGCTATAACGGACAAAATATTTGATTGTATATTCCATTTATATTCTCCTCATATACATAATATATCGAGTTATATTGCACTCCAAGTATTTAATGGTTACTCAAATTGGATATTTGAGATTACACATAATTCGATATTAAATTATATCAATTGAACCCTGCATGCTTTTCTGAGAATCATGCTGACAGAGCGGTTGTGTGGGGGACAGCAATGGTTATGTTGTACCACAGAGAAGAAGAAAACAGATGTCACATCCAATAATGCGCTTAACGTGTGTCGAGTAGTTATTTCTCCACTGTGCCATGCGATAACAGAACTACATCAAGGATTAACGTAATAATTATTAATATAGATGTACATCAGTTGTAAACTACTTACCCCTTGTCTCTGAGGCGTTTGTTGTGGCCATCAGAAAGCGACCTCTATCTTTTTCTCTGTGGTTGTAGGTATAGGACAACTAAATTGTTCATCAACAACTGTATATGACTAGTGTATGGAACAGTGGAGAAGATAGTTAAAATATTTTAAATAATGACGCAACTTTGTACGTCACAATTTTTGCTCAATAATATTAAGACATGTACGATTTTAGCATAAAATGTGAGCTGTTCGTGTTTTACCACCAATTTTGCGCCTATGGGGAAGTCAATGAAAATCGTTTATTTGATATACTGCTGTCAGGACTCAAAAACATATTTGCTAAAATAATACGAAAAAAATAATTTATTTATTTCCACAAGTGACTGACAAGTCAGATTGAAACATAAATAATAACTGACGCTACGTAAACATCTACCTAATAATATTAGTCCAAACCCTTTAACTTCAGTTTTATTGATCATTCTCAGAATATTAACACTACTTTTTGTTTATATTGCTATAATTGGCTTCACACCCAACCCCCTTTTTTTTGAGAACTCACTCGCAATCCCCCACCGCCCAAATATTGCAAGAATAGGATTTGAAATGTTTACTGAATACATACTTTTCTTTTTCTAAATTTATTTATTTGTATCCTAATGTTTGGTAAGTAAAATTTTACTGTTGTTATCCACTTGAGTATTGTTTCCCATTTAGTGGTTTCCCAAAAATTCCATTTTGGTATTGTGGCGGACATATGTGAATTTTTGAAAAACCTAAAAGTAATTTGGATTGTACAGTATCGAAGAATACCTTTAATTTTATATCCCACTGCAATATGCTGACAATTTTAGAAAATAATATCACTATTTTAATTGAATGTTTTTGGAATTTTGCAGCTAAAGTGGGAACTTGAGCGTAAGAGGGGTAACCTCACCAATGTTACCCATAGAGGTAACATTAGAGGGACTGGTGTACATAGAGAATTCAAGTAACTGACAGACTAATTGTAATGAATAATAACAATAATTTGTGTAAATATTAATTATTTGAAGATATTTACAGCCGTATTTCGTGAACACAGACCCACCTTACCGGCTCAGGTAGTTCAACACCAATTACAAAACAGTTTGTAATGTCTACATGTAACATATCATTTACCTCCTCCACACCAATGTATAAACTCACACCCACCACCTTCTCTTAATTGTTTATCTTCCCCCTCCCGTTGTTGAACTTAGTGAATTAAGATGGTGAACTCCCCATTACTTCTTTTCTCTTATAAGTTTAAATTTAAATGTTTAGAAATGTTGGATTATTCTGCCTAAAAATATAAGTATAATCTATATTCTTGTTAAACGTAGGTTTATTATAAGACTATTGTTTTATTTATTTATCATTTACTTTTATTTTTCTTCTCATTTCATAGTTGTTATTGATTAAGTTTACGAATTTAATTTATTTTTACATTTAGTTAAGTGAGGGTAAGTATGTGAGTGACTCTCCCTGCAAGCAGATACTTGGAGAAATCTTGTTCTTTGTGAATAAATTTGATTCTGATATTAATAAATGATTAAATATCAGTAAACTGCAATGTTTGAGGTACGACCAGTTTTTAGTCCGAATAAAATAACTTTGATACTGGTGGAACGGCCACGCGCCACTCGTATGAAATGACAAAATTCTGAGTTTTAATTTGCTGTCAAACTGAAAATAAGTAAGCAATAATTTTCAATCTAATTGTATATTGTCCACCATGTTATATTGTTCATGAAAAAATTATACTGGAGATTTTGCTTGAACTAATTTGCTTTTTATAGTGATATATGTGTTTAAGAACACGTTTTTATGAGTGAAATTTCGCGTGAGTCGTCTTTAAGCTGTCACTGCAGCGATAATAATAATAATGAAATAATTTCTTGTGGATGGATGACAGTTTGATTCATTGTGATTAGTTTGGTATAAGACTCATTTAATAATTCAAACAAGTTAATGAGAAATTTTTTTTTTTTTTGTAAACCCTTGCAAACTCGGAAACAACAAACGCTAGACAAAATTTCTTTGAGCAAACATTAATTGTGTTATAGGACGTATGGGTGAGCCTACGCGTCTTTAGTTAAATGAGTAAACGGCGTTTAGAGGTTGCCACATAACTCGTTCTGGCGTTGTTGCAATTTGGGAGACCCTCCTCCTCGGGTGTGTAACCCACTTTCGCTAACTAAATGCTCCGTGTGTGTAACAGGTTCCCAGTGTCCACACACAAACATTCCACCTCGGAATCTCTTCCTAGGCCTTTTATCACCGAAAGTTGCGAACCTGTTTATAACAACTGCTTTATACTCAGCAGACTCGATTTTACTTTACTATGCGTTTTACTTCTGTTGCGTTTTTACTTTTAGTTGATCTCCGCCGAAAATCAAACCTGCTGTCATCGCAGATATCATGTTTACCCGAGTTTGAAGTTGTTTGAAACTAAGAGGTATATTAATAATCCAGTCATACCATTGTTTTTTTTTTTTTTTTTTTTTTTTTTTTACTGTATGTTTACATATGTTTGACATATTTTTTATCTCAGTGGGAAAAAGGACCGAAATTTTAACTATTTGTGCATAAACTTTACACTTTTATTACTCAAAACCGCGTTGGTATATTGCATTTATATTTTAATACTTTATTAATAGGAATGTTTTCTATAAGTTTTATATATTTCAAAAATGTATCTTTCCCAGAAAAAAGTTCTTAATAATTTCATTAATCAACGTTCTCTTGGAATCTAGAGGTCATACAATTAATAACTTGTAAATGCGTTGATCACTGCATTTACTTAAGCATATAAAAGTAATGTATTGTACCTACACATTTCGTATGGAGTACAACGTGACCAAGTAATTTATTTGATGACCCCTAGAAACCAAGAAAGTATTGTTTTTTTTAACAGTAAAGTATTTGACAAAACGTCATTAACTCTTTAGTGACCTGGCTTCCCAATATACAATACAATATAAAGTATTTTTTGTTAATTTTGAACAATTCATAATGTGGTCCTTGTCCATAAGATCAGATGAATTACATAAAATACAATTTGGATTGTCATATATTTCAAAGCGATGAAGATAACTTTCCAAGGCAGCCATGTCCTGTTTTCAGACGAAAAGCAGCAACAGCATTTTTTTCTTGGGAAATCTGGAATAAATCTTTCCATGATTTTTTTTATTACGTTTTTTAAAGTAATTTGGAAATTATTTTTTATAGAATATTTAATTTTGTTTTTTGCTTGATAGAAAGTAGTTGTGATGTTTTTAAGGGGTGGATTTTTTTCTCCTTGTTTAGCTAGTTTGTCAGCTAATTCATTTCCTTTGATATTACAATGTGAAGGAATCCAATAGAAAATAACATTTTTTCTATTTTGATCATTTAAGTTTTTAATAAATTGTCTGTATTCCATTAGTTTTTTTGATTCCATTTTTGTATGATTACAAATCGCTTCAATTATAGATTTAGAGTTACAAAATAAGACATTTTTTTTAGGTTGTATATATTCATGTACTAATTTATTTACAGCTAGTTTTATTTCACCTATGTCACCAACAAAGGCAGTTTTAGGCGAATAATAATAATAATAATTTTTATTTGCCGTAAGGATGGTTAGATCATTGACAATGTCACTAAACAGTAATAATACCTAGTCAATGTAGCCTAAAATAATCTAAAAAGAAATCACAATAATTTACACAATAATAACAATAAAATTACAAACATGTGACACACTGTTTACATTGAACCTGACATAATTAAGTTTTAGTTTAATATAATAAAAATTAAATCAAGTGTTTGATAGTGTGAAAATTGTCCGGAAAAAACTCCAGCACCAACCGAAGGTTGCTGGGTTAGTTTTGAACCATCTGTATAAATATGAGTCCATAAAGGTTTGGTATAATTTTAATCTGTTGTCTCTATATTTAGTTGTTTTAGTATTTCAGGGGTTTAGGTCAGATTTTTGGTAGTTTTTGTTAAGTTTAAGTGGAATTGTATGTTATTAATTTTAACTGGGTTTTCAGGAATCAAAAAGCATTCTGCTAGAAAAGATAAATTATAAGTAATTTGGCATTGATGTAATTCTTTGTAATAAAACCATTTTGAGTTTTGAGCTTTTCAACTGAGTTTGAAGAATTTTTCCAAAATGTATTATTAGGTAGTCTTAAAATATTTTCATATAAACTAAGTGCTTTTTCTTGAATAATCATTTCTAATGGCATGCGCTTTGTTAAAGCAAGAATTGCATTAATGAGTGTAGTTTTAATTACTTCAATAATTAGCCTTAATGCTTGGTTTTGAATACATTCAAGCTTATTTAATTGCGTTTGATTCGCAGTTATAAGTACTTCACAGCAATATGTTAAATTAAGTTGTATATATAGTTTGAATGTTTTATTTAATGTTGACGTATTACTTCCTCATTTACTACCACATAATCTTTTCAAATATTGATTTTTGACTAGTTTTTGTTGTTACATTTTCAATTTGACTTTTCCAACTTAATTTACTATCAAATACTACACCAAGATATTTACTGTTTTCTTTCTGATAAAGGATTTTATCATTAAATTTTAGCTGTGGATGTATTGGTTCATGACAGAGGGAAAAGATTGGAAGTAAGTTTTGTCAATATTGACTGTCATACCATTTTCATTGCTCCATTTATACAATTGTAAAAGTGCTTCATTGAGGATAGTTTCAGTTTTATTTTTTGCATTTTATTTAGGTGTTTCTATCCACATAACTACATCATCTGCGTACATGAGAATTTTAATGCCCTTAACTGATTTCAGTGAGTTTCCAAGTACATTATATATATATTGAATTATGTACAACTAGTTACAGTACCTTGGGGAAGACCTGTTTGTAATATTTTTGATTTTAATAAAGCTTGACCATACTTAACACGAATACATCGTTGTGTGGAACCATCGTAACATGCGATGTTTTACACCAATATTTACCATCCTTTTTAGTAAGTGTTCTCTCCATATAGAATCATAATCTCATTTGAAATCAACAAAAACTGCAGTTAGTATATTACTTCTGTTAATGCTGTTCTTGGTGTGCTGACCGAGTTTTTTTTTTTTTTTTTTTTTTTTTTTTAATCTGTGATAGTGGAAACCAGCTTGTGAGTGAGATAGTAGGGAGTGTTCTTCAAGGAACCAATTAAGTCTTTTATTGACCATTCTTTCCATTATGTTAGCTAAAACATTTGTTTAAAAAATAGGTCTATAACTTGATTTGTTCGTTGTGGGTTTGTCCTTTTTTAATATTGGGATTATTATTCATTGTTTCTATCTTGTTGATATTATTCCCAGGTTCCAAATCTGATTGTAAAGTTTGAGTATTGTGGATTTTGCTTTGTGGCCAAAATAGATGAAAAATTCAGCATGTAATCCATCAGCACCTGGCGCCTTTTTAATTTTTAATTGATTAATAGCAATATTTAGTTCTGATAGTGAAAATGCATTAGAACAGATGCTGTTAGTTTTAATAGTTGTATTTTCTAGAGATTGTTTTATACTTTTCTTTTCTTTTTTGTATCAATTTCCGTTTTAAATTTGCTATCTTTCTTTTGAGATTTGGAGTAAAATTTAACAAATTCATTACTAATATCTTTGTCGTTTATTATAGAGTTATTACCATTTTTATTGATTCTTTTTTCAACTCAGTACTATTTTTTATTTTATTAAGAAATTTAAATGTTTTTGCAGAATCTTTTTTTAATTTTATGTTGCAGATGAAAGAGTTAAATGTATTTCTTTTTGCATCATTTACAGCAATTTTCACTATTGTTGTTTGTTCTTCCATTTGTTTACTGATTCTTGGCTATTTTCTTGTTCAGTCTTAATTCTTAAGTTGTCTCTTAATTTTTTCATTTCACTTAATTCTTTTATCCAAAAACATTTGTATTTTTTTTACCATATGGGATATATTTTTTAGCTTAAATTTTTAATAATTATTTAATATATTAATATTCTTGGTATATATATTAAAAAATACCAAGAAAATATTGATTCAGGAAATTGATAATAAAATTTTCTTTATTAAGTTTAAAACTCTTAAATGTACAAAACTTTAGAATATATTCCTGTAGACCACGTATTAGAATTTAAATTCCATAAATTACTATACATTGAAAACTAGTTTAAATTGCGGTATTATTTTGTTCCAACAAGGATACAAATTATTTAAAGACGTAATTAAATTTTAAAATGCTTATGTCATAAGTTATAATTAAACGAAGAAAATAATAATGTGCTTGGATTTTTCATATGCATCTTAGGCTAGTTTCATAGGAAACAAAATTCTAACTCGTGTACACATAATTCCGGCGCTACTGTCGGCGCAGCAATTATGAAGGTGCGCAATTTCGTTCTTGATCAAATGTAATTTGTTTGAAATGAAAATCCGTTTAAAATAGCTGTTTAGTTTGGATACGCGTGATCGTATGTCCTGTTCGAAAATAGCATTGTTGTTATTGGATTAACACCAACATGGCCGGCAGTAAGTATTCTTTATTTAGTGAATGTCCCAACTTGACTTCATAATTCTCTTACAGCAAAGGCTGGAACTAAGATGAGTTTGAGAACGTTAGGACCAAAGGCGTGACGATGTAAGCCAGCTGGAACCATAGAACAGCCATTACGTCCGTGCATTGTTGCCACGTTTCAGTTCTTTTAATGCATCTGACTGCTATTGTGAATTTGTGTATGATTAAATTTAGTATGATTTGTGATAGTGGATTTCACATTATTGCTTCCTATTGTTTATAGATCGTTCTTATTACATTATTTATATACTGTTCTAGTGTCCTACTATTTGAACCAATTATAAATGCTTGTTCAAGCGGAATTGTACCTGAACGAACTATTATTGTCTGTCTTATAGAATGTCAAACGCGGTACTCTTGGCAACACCGCGCGTCAGAGCTACACTCAAAGGTCACCAAGCGTACTCATGTCAAGTCGGTACTCTTGGCAACACCGCGCGTCAGAGCTACACTCAAAGGTCACCAAGCGTACTCATGTCAAGTCGGTACTCTTGGCAACACCGCGCGTCAGAGCTACACTCAAAGGTCACCAAGCGTACTCATGTCAAGTCGGTACTCTTGGCAACACCGCGCGTCAGAGCTACACTCAAAGGTCACCAAGCGTGCTCATGTCAAGTCGGTACTCTTGGCAACACCGCGAGTCAGAGCTACACTCAAAGGTCACTAAGCGTGCTCATGTCAAGTCGGTACTCTTGGCAACACCGTGCGTAAGAGCTACGCTCAAAGGTCACTAAGCGTGCTCATGTCAAGTCGGTACTCTTGGCAACACCGTGCGTAAGAGCTACACTCAAAGGTCACTAAGCGTGCTCATGCAAGTCGGTACTCTTGGCAACACCGTGCGTAAGAGCTACGCTCAAAGGTCACTAAGCGTGCTCATGTCAAGTCGGCACTGTACTATATAAAGTATAGTAGTGCCCATGATGGTGACCATTGAGTGGAACCCGTTCGTATCACACAAACACTTTGCCCTAAGTAGCTGAATTACAGCACTACTCATTAGTGCCACCTTGTGGATCTCAATTGACAATCCAATAAAATTTAGCTTTTTTGAATATTTTAGTTTTTAATCACTCTTGCCAATTTATTTGGTAGCTGAGTGACCCCTATAAATTGTGCTTTTAAATAGAATTTGTTAATTTACAACAATCTAAAACCACTTTAATATATTGAATAAATATAACATATTTTAGTTATTAAAATTATTTTTAGTCTATAATGTGCCTGGTTCAAATATAAACAGTTACATTTATAAACCAAAAAGTAATTAAAAGCAATATGAATGTAGTACATTTTAAAATTTATTTTACAGTAATTCATAGTTGATCGAATAACATAATAGCAATTATAATTCTATAAAATACAACTTAATGTTTTAGAGAACAAAAATACTGTACTGTTCTTTCTCTTTTCCGGTTACATAAGAGTTAATTACTTTGCTAGTCTAGTTTACGATGAATATAGAAACAAATATTATATTTAACTTGTTTTGAAAGAAATTTCGAAGATGTTTATATCACCAATATAACATTTTTTCTGACCTACTAAAATTCAATATTGTATCAAAATATTTTCATTTCAGTAAAACACAGAAGACTTTTACCTCAATCTTGGCCATTTTGTAAAACTTTCTTTACTCGAGATTTGTGATGGAGGCATGTACCAGATCTTCATCACAGATCTATAATTATAAAATCTGTAACACTAGTAGAATCGGTGAGGAAGTGAGTGACTGACGAAAATAAAATGCACGTTATGCCTCTCCATAAAGCGCTGTTTCTACAGATACCGGCTGTCCTTTTATTCTTCTTACGTAAGCATCGTGGAATTGTGACGAAGGGAACAGTGTCATTCCTACCGTCAGCTGGTTGGCCCGGACTGCCGTTCGTGCAACGTCTTGAGGTCTTACTTCCGTTCCGTTGTTTAGAACAAGCACAACTCTATGCAGATTAATAACTCACAGAGAAACGTATTTTGGGTTGGAAATATTGGGATAATAATAGTGCATTTATTAAGTCATTGATAAAAAATAAGGGACAGTTTATATTTTACAGAGATAACAATAAATATCCTTCGGAAACTATTATTCACGTCAATATTTTCAGAAAGAACAAAACTTTCATGTTCTGTCATACAGTACTTTGGTGAGTTCACGTTGACAATTTGCTGTCCATTGTACGCTTCAGGTTTGGACATGCGTAGTAGACTCCTATACAAAGAGCATTCACATGACATAAGATGTAAGGAGGATCAGCTGTTCACAACAATGAATGGTGACGATGGACTCTACTTTCACCTGGAGACCTTTCCTCACGTGATTGTGTCTATGGTTGGAACCACAATAGAATTTGTTGATGAGGCTATCAATACACGTGTAATAGTAAGAGAGCAATGTTTACAGCTGACATTAGATTGACTTTTTTTATCAAAAAGAAATATTAAAACAGATTGAAGAGTGCTAAAAATGTTGAAAATTCTTTTTAAGATCTTTTAATCCTAAAAGATAATTAATAATCTTTTAAGGACCAGTTTAATAAAAATAAAGAAAAATATAAAACTTGAGGAGTCAACAGCAAGTGAGTGTCTACGGTCTGTCGGCATCTATACAGATGATGACATTCTGTGTAGATGCTGAAACGTTGGCTACTTCTGTGTATTGCCACAGAGAAAAAATAAACAGAGGTCGCTTCATTAAGATCACAGCGAAAGCCTCACCAGCCGTTAAATAGAACTGATGTACATTTTATATTATACATGTGTAGTAATAATTACTACATTTATCATTGAAGAATGGTGGAGGGGAGGAATAATGTAGGGCTGACAAGAAGAAAGATGAAGGCACTGGCTCTGCCATCCGCATGAAAAAAATAGAGAAATAACTTTTCGACACACTAACCTGACACGCATTTAGGGCTTTATTGGATGAGACCTCTGTTAATTTATTTTCTGTTGTGAACAACGCACAGGATTCACTGACACGGTCATCTCCCGAAGACCATGTAATAGTAGTGTTGACCTTGGATACCTATCCAGGGAAATAAACTTTATCTTTTACTATAGTTACTTCTATAACACAGTATTCAGGAAGTAATGGCCCGTTTTTTAACGTTGTCATGTTTCTCTCTCACCTGTTTGGTATTGGCAGGCTCTTATTAACCAACACCAATCATCTGAAGTCATTCGTAAGAAAATCTTCCAGTTTACTATAAGCCCTGTGGCGGCGATCAAGAGCGATGTGGCAACGTTGCTCTTCAGTCCTATTAGTTGGCTGCTTATGACTCTTTTAGTGTGCTAACTGAAATTTAATAGTTACCTCGATAGTTAGTGCACAGAAAAAAATAAACAGAAGTAACTTTCTTGTGGTCACAGTGAACGTCTGTAATTTGGAATACAACAAATCTTTATAAATCTGTACTGATAATTAATACAATTATCCTTAAGGGTTTGAAGGGGGGAAATGGGGAGGTATTGTCAACGGTGATGTCCCTGCCATACGCGTGGTGAACTGGAGAACTACTCGACACCACAGGTTTCTACACGAGAACCGCTCAGCTTAAAATTGGAAAAGACCTCCTCTTTCTTCTCTGTGGTCATTGAACACTTATATTCGTGATCTCAACATATCTTGCTATCTCAACTTCATAATATGCTACACGATAAGTTTTATAACTATGATCAGAGTATTTGCAATTTTCAAATTTGTAGTTGCGATGTAAACTAAGTTTTTTTGCTGAGCTGTTATTTTTAGAATCTCAAGTGTTTAACTAAAAATGGAATTATCAAAGTATAACATTCCGGAGTTTTATTTCATTTTTTATGAGCGAGAGTTTATAGACACAAGACCTGTGGTGAGTGGACTTAAATGAACAGGGGACACGGGTATAAAGCGACATGCCAACATTTTTTAGTCACTACTCTCTTCTTCCGGGACGTAAAAAGATAGTCACTAAATGAATTTACGTTATGTAGGAACCCTTACTTTCCATTAGTTAGTACATTCCCTGTCACCACCACCTTCTTGCACTCTTTCAGCTAAAAATACACTGCATTGTTAATTTTACAGATAACCTCTGTACGTAGGAAAATGTAATTAAAGTTTTTTTCAATCGAAAGTTTACACATTGCATAGTTCCAACAAATTGGTGGTGGTGGTAGCATAGTAGTGCAGTTGAAAATAGTCGATAACAAATATCACTTGAATAAATGGCAGTCGTTTTGATCTGAAATAAATATCAACAAAACTTGTATACATATATTTTCGCCTTTTTATAAAGTATCCGGTAAGTAATACCAAAATACACGCCAATTGATTTGACTACATTTAACAGAAACATGTAATATTAAACAGTAAACACTCGTATTGCCGAACGTGTTTAGAGTGGTCTACTATAGCTAATCAGGGTTATTTGAATATATGTCTTCAAATTATTAAAAGTTATTATTTTTCGTTGTTATTATTTGGTCGGTTTTGTGTGGGAAATACAGATTATTATTACTATTTGCACTATAGGCCATCTTGCCCACAATGGAGGCACAAAATAGGCCGATGTCGGAAGAAATTAGGAGAACTCTGAAATTTCACCAGTTGATAGTACACTATTAGATGTACATTTTCCCAGAAGTCCTCTAAAATCCCCTTGGTGCTTTCTCCTCCAGCCACTCCTAAAGTCAGAAAATGCAAGCTTTTAGTAAAATGCTTATACCTCCGTTGTTACTTATCATAAATCCCTAACCTTAACATCGATGTAATCGGCAAAACATTGTCTAAAAATTTTGTCTAGTACATAATTGCCATAAATATAATAATTTACGTACTAAGACTAAAACTACTCTCTAAAATTTCCGATTACGTCGATATTAAGCTCAGGGATTTATGGTAAGTAACAATGGATATATAAACACTTTACTTGCATTTTCAGACTTTAAAAAGTTAAAAAAAATTTAAAGTTCGTCTTATTTTACCAGGTGAAGTTAGGGCTAAGAAGCCCTCTTCTCTAACAATTAACCTGGGGACCAACAGCTTTACGTGACTTCCGAACCACGGGAGCGGCAGGGTAAAAACTGTTAGTGGTAATATCGGGAATCGAACCCGGACCAATGGCGTGGCAAGCCAACGCCTTAGCCCCTTAGCTATGGCCCTACCGTATCTAAGTGACTTTAGTGGTGGCTGGGGGAAAAAGCACCAGGGGTATTTTAGGGGACTTCTGGGGAAATGTACATCTAATAGTGTACTATCAACTGGCAGATTCAACTTTCTCCTAATTTCTTCCGACACAAATCCTTTATTGACTGGGCTACACTTACAACCGCGTGAGTCAACCGGGCCAAGGACATCGCTACACACAGATAGTGGAGGCAAGGATCCGCCCAGGATTAGGAAACTCCTTTCCAAAGAAGTAGCAATCCTACGAAAGATGCCTTGTTCGCTTCCAAAGGACGTAATAATTGCCAAAATAAAGTGCTTAAATGTATCAGCTCGAATCATTTCAAACTTCCAAATGTTTTACAGTTTAACTCTTTTAAAGTGCTGTAACTCAGCTTCTTGAGGACAAAGTGTTTGGGAGATTGTAGGAGATAGGTTCCATGCTCGGTTCTCTTAATACCGACATGGTGTCCGCTCAATGGTTGCCATCAGCGTGGCCACTACTAGAGAAGTCTGGGGTGTCCATAGGGTTCGTATGTTGTGTAGGGAAGAGAACTGAGTGTCAGACTTGTCAGTTAGCTGAAAATCAGACCAACACTACGTGGTTTGGATTCCACGTAAAGCTGTAGGTCCCATAGTTGCCCTGGCTATTGGACTATTAATAAATACTCCTTTCTGAGCTAAGTCGAACTCAGATAGTAGCAATGACTACACTCGTTCATCTACACTTATTCACTCCTCATATTCGCCCAAATCTCTACGATCGGCGTCTTAGAGATGAATAAATGAATAACAACAACAATAATAAAGTAAGTTTATTGCCTTGTGATGTTCCTTAACTTTTTTATAATGTTAATATAATCTTAATTTTCTTCAATAAATAAATATTAGACATATGGTATGCAAAGTAAAAATAAATTATTGATAGAAAATGTTGAGTACTTCTTACAATTGTTAATCTTCAATTTAATACAAACATTTTCTAAACAATTCTTCATAGTTTTCATTAGACGTAGTTCACTTAGATTTCGCAAATGGTGTGATAATTTACTTAGAAATTTCGAAACGTCAAAAATATTGAAAACTTGTTAATACTATTTACTAAAATTTACAAGTGCGTAATATTTTATTGTTCTTTATAATTTGCTACTTATAGACTAGTCATCAATATTAATTTAATTGCAAATTCAGTAATATTTTGTTTGATATATAAAAGTTCATGGATCATCAATGTTTACTATTCTAATTGACTGTATGAGAGTTCCACCACCATACTAATTAAAAATTGATTATAGCAAATTATAAAAGTATGTTATTTACGTAATTGTAAGGTTTTAATATTTTTTGCTTGATTATAATCCATCTTCTTTTAAAAAACCTTTCGTGATATGACTATTCGACGTTTTAAGTTATATTTTGAGATGGAGTGGGGGGAGGGGTTGATAACTCCCATTTATGCAGCGAGATACTTACTAGGTGATGAATAACGTACAGCAGCTAGACGTACCATCGTACATCGTACGCTGTGATCTACGGCCTTGTCAGTCCAGCAGGCCACATCTTACATGACAGTAATTGACACGGCAATTCACAGCTTTAGTGGGTTTGTGTGACCGGCTCGTAGTTGAGTAATCAAGAACGGCCTCCTGTTTCCAGGACTTTCGCCGAGTTCAAAAGGTGACAACTCATCCATTAGCGTGTACCGTGGGCCTAGGTTTACAATATAGTTAGCTTCTCTGTTGACGGGTTACGTAAGTGAAGTTTGGGCCACTTGGACTCAAGTGTCAACATCCTCAAACTAGCCTTAGTGACTGAGATCAGGATGACTTCCTCACTTCCAGTTATGGGATATATAGTTAGCTTCTCTGTTGACGGGTTACGTAAGTGAAGTTTGGGTCACTTGGACTCAAGTGTCAACATCCTCAAACTAGCCTTAGTGACTGTGAGATCAGGAAGACTTCCTCACCTCCAGTTATGGGATATATAGTTAACTTCTCTGTTGACGGGTTACGTAAGTGAAGTTTGGGTCACTTGGACTCAAGTGTCAACATCCTCAAACTAGCCTTAGTGACTGAGATCAGGATGACTTCCTCACCTCCAGTTATGGGATATATAGTTAACTTCTCTGTTGACGGGTTACGTAAGTGAAGTTTGGGCCACTTGGACTCAAGTGTCAACATCCTCAAACTAGCCTTAGTGACTGAGATCAGGATGACTTCCTCACTTCCAGCTATGGGTTATATAGTTAACTTCTCTGTTGACGGGTTACGTAAGTGAAGTTTGGGCCACTTGGACTCAAGTGTCAACATCCTCAAACTAACCTTAGTGACTGTGAGATCAGGAAGACTTCCTCGCTTCCATGTTAGCTGTGGGATATAAAATTAGCTTCTCTGTTGAAGGGTTACGTAAGTGATGTTTGGACCACTTAGACTCAAGCGTCAACCTCCTCAAACTAACCTTAGTGACTGTGAGATCAGGAAGACTTCCTCGCTTCCATGTTAGTTGTGGGATATATGACTAACTTCTCTGTTAACAGATTACGTAAATGTTTGGGCCACTTGTCAACCTTCTCAACACGTTTTTAGTGACTGTGAGAACATGATGACTTCCTCACTTCCATGTTAGTTGTGGGATAAGCCTATTTCTATGAAGGCCAATGACGAAGTGGTTTTTAACACTTGATTGAGAAAATAAACATAACTGTACATAAACATCTTCCATCTTATTTGTTTGGGGACCAGTTTGTAAACAAGTATTACAATGTCAACCAAAGTAAACAAAATTTGAAAGTAACCCTACGAATGCTTGTCTTTGTTATTAATTCATATTTTCTTCAAGTATCTTGTAAATCTTAGTAAATCTTAGTTAAATTATGTTAAATTAATTCAATTAGGCCAGGCTTACACCCAAAAAATGTCACCATTAACTTTTATTCACAAACGATTTTGATGGTTAGAGTGTCGTTATCCATGCATCATAAAATGTTTTTTTTTTTTTTAATGTTACTATAACTCTTTCTTAAAATGTGGTTATAAAGACCAATAATTTTACTATTATGTCTAAAAGTAAAAGTAAATAAATTACATCAATGTACTAATTTGAGATAAAATCTATTTTAATATTATTCTTTTTAGGACCTTATTTTTTTATATTTGTCTTTGTTCCTTTTCAATCAATTCCTAACATGTTTAAGTTATTCCGTATTAGTTTCATTTTATAAGTGTACAATTGATCATTGTTTTGTAAAAACAAAAATCACTTACATTTTCCCGTTCTAAAATTACGCCATTTTGGTGGGGATGACAACATTATTTTTGTACACTTATTATTTCTTACACCAATGTACATAACCCTTCTGGTATTGCACTTTTTTATACTTTATAAAATTAGCTTTACATCAATACACCAAGTGTAAACATTATTAAAAAAATTCCAAAACCATTGATTTGAAAATTTGTAAAGAACCACTGTTCAAATTTTTAAATAGCAGCATACTTTTTGTCAAGTAGCATATAATTTATATGGTCTTGTAATTCTCAACAACATTCTATTTCTCATTTACGTCAAATTTCTTGTGTGTTTTATATATATATATATATATATATATATATATATATAACATTTTTATTATGAGACTTATCTACAGCTCACTTATAGAATCTAGATTGAGATACGATATAATACTATGGGGTTCTGCATTCCGTACCGCTTTATTGAGACTTTTTATACAGAAGAGAGCAATCCGTATAATGGCTGGTGTGAATAGAAGAACTTCATGTAAATAGATTTTCAAATCATTTCAAATTTTAACTTTATCATATCTGTATGTATATATAAGAAATCTTAATATTCTAAAAATTTAAATTGGCAAATTTACAAACACGCATAAATATAATACAAAATATATATATATGTGTGTGTGTGTGTGTGTGTGTGTGTGTGTGTGTGTGTGTGTGTGTGTGTGTGTGTGTGTGTGTGTGTGTGTGTGTGTGTGTGTGTGTGTGTGTGTGTGTGTGTGTGTGTGTGTGCGCGTGTGCGCGCGCGCGTGTGCGTGCGTGCGTGCGTGCGTGCGTGCGTGCGTGCGTACGTGTGTGTGTGAGTGTGTGTGTGTGTGTGTGTGTGTGTGTGTGTGTGTGTGTGTGTGTGTGTGTGTGTGTGTGTGTGTGTGTGTGTGTGTGTGTGTGTGTGTGTGTGTGTGTGTGTGTGTGTGTGTGTGTGTGTGTGTGTGTGTGTGTGTGTGTGTGTGTGTGTGTGTGTGTGTGTGTGTGTGTGTGTGTGTGTGTGTGTGTGTGTGTGTGTGTGTGTGTGTGTGTGTGTGTGTGTGTGTGTGTGTGTGTGTGTGTGTGTGTGTGTGTGTGTGTGTGTGTGTGTGTGTGTGTGTGTGTGTGTGTGTGTGTGTGTGTGTGTGTGTGTGTGTGTGTGTGTTTCCCTTCACATGCATTTTATTTGTGTTCAAAGCAAAATAAAATGGGCCGGAGAGAATTTGCAATCAGTTCATTAATGCACTCAATTAAAATGCATTTTATATGAAAAAAATTAAGTTATTTCTCACTAGTAAAAAAAATAGTTTTTTAATTAGCATAATACGTGTTGGTATATATACAGTACAAGTAAACGTCATATAACACAAATTTATTACAATATTAGCACAAAATGCAGAAATATACCATAATATTTGTACATTTTGTACTTGTATTGTAATATATTTGTGTTGTGTGACTCTTACTTGTACTGTAATAATAATAATAATAAATAAATAAGATATATGCGATCGAAGTGTAAATTAAAAGTGTTGATAATTATTATAAAACCATTAAAATGATATTCTATTTGACATACAGTATTCTGCTATTTTTTAAAAAAATAAGTGGTTTTAAAATTGTTATTAAAACAAATTTACATATGGCATACTTTAGTAAAGTTAATTTACATATGGCATACTTTAGTAAAGTTAATTTACATATGGCATACTTTAGTAAAGTTAATTTACATATGGCATACTTTAGTAAAGTTAATTTACATATGGCATACTTTAGTAAAGTCAATTTACATATGGCATACTTAAGTAAAGTTAATTTACATATGGCATACTTTAGTAAAGTTAATTTCATACAGAATAAATACGTTCAATTACACAAATATTTTCATTTGAAAATTCCGAGATTCGAATTAGTGGCAATCATTTTCTGGCACACCTTGTATCCGGATAAGTTTAACAATTTTCTTACGTGGATTTAGGGAGAATTTTTTATCAATCTATATCAAGCCGTCCTCTGTAATGTTTAGAGACCTTTCGTGGGACTCCCTGTATAACCCATAGGTAAGCCATGGGCCTGTCTCTACAAGTAAGCCATGAAGCTTACAGTAATAAGTAGTGCTTGGGCCAATTTCTTACCGGATCAAGAAGTTTTTTAGTAAACTATTAATAAAAAATTACTAAAAAGTACGCATGTTTATTATTTTTTATCGCCAATAATAGTGTTTGTATGCTATATACAGCTTGATAACATATTTTATAAAAATTAGTGCTTTTAATTAAAAAAGAACCTTTAAGTTATAAGCATAGGGAATGTTGTGGTACGATCCAAATGTTGAGTTGACCTTCTTCTTCGGTTGTAAAGGCCCAATCCATTTCTTAGGCAACCCTCTTGGGCAATGTAACCTTGACAGTAAGGTCAGCGCATTTTGGACAGAACCTGTTTGATTGGGGTGAGTTTTTACAAAGAACTTTTTTCCAGTTGTTGATTCTACTTTCTAAACAGTTTTGAAGGTCTCGGCTAACAACTTGGAGTATAAATACACGAAAATACAATTCTTTATTTAATCAGGTCAATCTTTGTTTCATAGTTTCTGTTTTAATTTTCTGTTTGTTTTCTTTCTTTTCTCTACTTTCTGATAAAGCATCTAAGCTGTGTTTTAACTAGGCCGAAGATGTTACTAGAACTAGTTTTTACTTTTTAACAAAGTACAAAGGATTTGTTTGACCCAATATTTTCCCAGTTCTCCTTTAAAAGAATAAAGGTATCCTTATACAGGGTGGCCCATAAAAACCTGACGGTTTTTAAAATGAAACGCGATGTTACAAATTATATTTTTTTGTTTTAGTAATTAAAACGTGCTCTTATATATGCTATTTTTATTTATGGAATACAACATCACTCAGATGCATTTCTTCGATTTCCACACAGGTCTCTAATCTTTTAACAAAATTTGACATTACCCTATGGATCATAGGCAGTGGTATTGCAGCATCCTCATTACTAATGCAGTTCTTCAACTTGCAAAGGTATTGTTTTGCAGCATAAACTTTACCCTTCAAGTAACCCCTCAGCCAAAAAGCACAAGCACTTATAGATAGATTATAGATTGCGTACTTCGACGAGGCCCAGATTTAATGTTGAATAAGAGTACTTTCTGTCCTGCCAACAGAACTCTAACCTGGACCAAATGAAAGGTTGGGAAATGTTGAGTCAGTATACAAAAGGGTCATGTTGGTAGCTCCAACCGTTCAAATATAGCGACCAAACTAAGGGTGACCTCGTGTTCATTTTAGCGACGTATTTCGACGCGGCCAACAGTTACAACTCACAGAGTAACAGTAAATATGGTAAAAACTAAAGTGCCATTACATATTTTGGAACAGTAAAATCAATGTTGGGATGTTTGGCAACTGTAACTTGGGATGTTGACGACTGCACAACGAGAATTCGAATAGAAGACATTCAAGTGGCGTCTACTTCATCGTGCCAACCATCGTCAAATGTGAAGGTTGAATAATTTCTTCCCTTTTTTAGGATTTACCTATTTTTTACACAAAAAGGAATACTTGTTTTTCTTTTTTCTAACAGATGTTTGTAAACCGAAATTTTTCCAGGGTATTTGTAATAACATAAAGACACATGTCCAAGGAAAACATATTTTTCTTTTTCCTTAACTTTGTTTAAAAATTGAATATTGTCTTGATTTTCCATAAATCCAGAATATTATAAATTAAATTTTTCTATTACGCCTATACTCTATGTCAACTATTATATTAAGTTTCTCCTTTAATGGTAAATAACATTTCATATTTATATATTTTTAAACATGACCATGCAGTTAAACGTAACCTTTTCTTAATTTTAAGTCTTTTATTGGTTATTAACCAATGTTGGTGAAATACAGTATATATGAATTTTGAATATTCAAATGTGATGTTATCCAAGAAAGCCTATTTTACCTAAATATGAATCACAAGAGAAGTTACATAAAAATATGTTTCTCTTTAAATTAGCGCATTAAGGTAAACCAGTAATCGTACAAGTATTTAATATGTTATTTATGATACAAGACAACTCATTAAAACAATTGTACTGCCGGAAGGGCTGAGTGCTTCTGGAAGGACCAGTAATGTAAGAACAGCCAAAAAAGTGTGTCCTGCTGGCAGAACGTCTTGATCCGAGTTACTCGGTACAAAATTCCTTTCGGAAGCGCTTCCAGCAGGACGCAAGCCTGTACTATCTATCACTAGGTCGGGCGATCGTGCAGGCCATGCGACATCACCAAAGCGAGATATGAGATGTCCTGGGAATAGGTCTCGTAAAACATTCATATACAAATTGGCTGTGTGCGCTGTTGCACCATCTTGCTGGAAACATAGAGAGTCCATTTCAATATTTATCTCATGCAGTCGGGGAATTAAGAAGTTCTAAATCATGTGAACATATCATTCTGTATTCACAGAAACTGTTGCACTGGTGTAATCTTCAAAAAAAATATGGCCCAATTACTCCAAAACGTGCAAAACCACACCACACAGTAACTCCTTCGCTATGCAAGGGCTGTTCGTGAATGTCTTTAGGATTATCTCTTGACCAGTAACGACAATTCTGAGGATTAACATTTCCTGTCAAATCAAAATGAGCTTCGTCAGACATTATCAAACATTGCAATATGTTTTCTTCATGAATGCGTTGCAGTAACATTTGACAAAAAGTTATGTGAAATCCAGGATCTGTCTCATTAATTTTTTGCTCAACCTGTATCTTGTAGATGGAAGTTCAAATTGAGATGTAAATTCGATGTATACTTGCTCTTGAAACTGCTAATGCAATGGACTGCCTCCTGGCTGATCGTTTTGGGCTTTTAAGCAATGTTTCACGAATTCTCATGGGTACGAATAGACCTAGGCCTACCAGTTGGTTTATTTTTTAGTGCGGATGCAGTGTTTCTAAAATTACAAACCTACTTATTAATGTTGTTCCGACAGGGAACACGGCCATAACCTAGAACATGAAAACTGCTACAAAAAAGTCGTTAGCCTACGTAACAGTAACAGACTCATTATTTTTAAAAACACTTCAGTGACAAAGGCAACATGTTGAACCGTCCACTGATCCATGTTTACTAAAACAGCCTAACCTATATTACCATATGCTACAACAATGACATCTGTAAACAAATGAACCATTTATAAACAGCTGTTTAAAAAGTGTCAGGTTTTTATGGGCCACCCGTTATAATACGTGAAGCCGTGTTTAGTTAATACAACTCCTCATTTCTTGATCGATGTTAACTATAGGGTATCAAAAAAGTTAACCTTATTCGGAGCTGTGAAATAAGGTCGTCATTGTCAAATGTGTTTAGCCTGAAAGGAACGGGAAACCCTCAATTACGTTGTACGGCCATAAGAATTACATGGTAGAAGATTTAAATTAATCGAAAAGTAACAGCTTTTCAAATGTAAATAATGTAATTTGAAACACCTTCGTTGAATTACTACTTTGGTGCACTATTTCTGAATAGTCACGTATTGATGTTCTTGTAAAAATCCATATTTTTACTTATTGTTATGTTTAATTCAACAGATTGTACAATAAAACAGTTTTTAAAAAATGTAAATATTTTAAGTGTTTATAATATTTAGAAGGTTATGTAAGTGAGAGAGTAGTTTAATTGATTGTAGAGCTCTGCCCAATTTCAATGGTATAATTACTAATATTAGAATTAAGTAAAAAGTCACATACCGAGGTGCCACGAGCACAGAGAGTGACGTGGTAGGCATGCGAAGCGTGCAGGGGTGTCCCTTAGTATTTTGCAATTGTGTTGAGAGATGTTTTCTGTTTAAATTCGGAGTTTTGTAAAAATATTCATCCGATTTGTAAACAATGGTGTAGGGCACTGTGTTCATCACTAACAATTTCAATTATAAGCTAAACTTTTCTTTCATTTTTGTCGTTCCGTCAACATATTTCATAAAACAAATATTATAATAGGCCTAGTATATAATATTATTGATATAAGATTACTAATTTCCTAACAAGAAGGTGATGTCGTGTTTATTATTTTAATTTCATATAGGTAGAGAATCTTTTACATTACACTTGTCTTCAGATATCGAGTTTCCACACAGGAGATAGGTACAACAAAGAAACACATTGTTGGACTTAAATGATGTGCTATTTCACATTCAGTATGCTGCTATTTGAACATTTGGAAAAGTGGGACATTAAAAATATCCGAAAATTAATGGTTTCAAATTTTTTTTTAATAACCTTTACACGCTGCATATTGGTGTAAAGCTAATTTTATAAAGAGTAAGAAATAATGTCAATTCTAGAGGGGCGTTGTGAATTTGTATGATAAATTCTGGATATCTAAAAATAATGTTCCCACCTCCATCACCCAAAAAAGCCGTCATTTTAAAAGTGGAAAATATAAGTACTGTAATTGTTTTTACCAAAACTATTGTCAATTGTACAATAATTGTCAATAAAATGAAAAATTTGAACTTTTATAAACTGATTTAAAAAGGAAGAAAGATAAACCTAAAAACATATATTAGGTCCTAAATGGAATAATATTGAAATACATTTGATTTCAAAATTAGTGAGTACTAAATAGTGTCCTAAGCTAAGCAACACGTAACAAATGAAAGAACTTTGTTGCGGGTATGAATTCTCTCATTGACTCGGTTAACACTCATAAATATACATTAAGATGTGCGCAGGGACATTTTTTATTTCCGTTTATAATTGACTGTTTGATAGAAGCACGTGTACTGTTATCTGCACTCTGTGGTCCTTCAGGGTCCATGATGGTTCTGGGACGACATTGGAGATCATGCTGTCAGTGACGAAAATGATTATGTACTTGCATACATATATATGTATGCAAGTATGTACTTTTATACACATATATGTAAAGTATTATGTACTTGTATACACATATATGTGAAGTATTTGAATATATCTAATGTTTACCTATCAGCAATAATGAAAAGTGTGCAATGAACATGTTTTTACACCATCAATGACTTTGGGTGACATGCGCTACATTCTAGCATTTGGATGTAAACCAATGAAGCAAACATCAGCTGTTTTAAACGTTTCACAGTTTGGCAACTTGAAACATGTGTTTATATCGTTAATTGTCATAAATTTAGTAAATAATGTCATTAATTATTTTACACTTAAACAACATTTGGTTAGAAGTGCTGTTGTAATACGCGTACATTGACCAATTATAACAATTATCCTAACAAATTATTTCTATAGTTGATTTTTAACCTCATTCAGAAATATATAATTTTAACCTCATTCTCTCATATAAAATCTCTAAAATAAATCTAAAATCTTACAAACTGTAATATTCTTGGTATATTACCTATAAATAGATTTCTCATATAATGGTACTGTAATATTTGTGCCAGTAATTTGGTTGGTTAGTGAGGTCTGCTACTACAGCTGGTTTAAACCTATGAATACTTATATATAAGAAGCGAAAAGCCAATGTTAAAAAGTCAGACAAATGTTTGCAAATTGGCGCGGCCGCCACTAGGTTGAGCTCAGAGCTCTGTTACTACGCGGTCTTCCAGAGCGAGACCGAAAATAAGAGAGGGACAGTGTGGTGGCCTTGAAAGTGACATAAAAGATTGTGGGCTCTGCAGTTGACTGGAAAGAAAACAAATATACTTGCTCACTACGGAGTACGTTCTGTTGGCATTCTCGCAGGTTATAGCTGTACATTGAACGGGCAAAGTTGAGGAAATGTAAACTACACTTGCGCTACTACAACGTATTTGCATATAATTATTTACAAAGTTAATAAACACTTAGAACATCAACACTTTATATCATGTAAAAAGGTAAACTTTCAAGTTAAAAATTATTTTTAATTCACAGACTTTTTATAGGTAACTAAAAAGTCTGTGAAAGTATGTACCTTCAGTGTGATAAACATTTTAAATATTTAAATGTTATAAAGATTACACAGTTAGAACTATAGTTGAATTTCATGTAAATAGATGCGTTTTCATTGTTTAAACTGAATTACACTTACTGGACTATTTCGATTATAAGTCCATTTATAGTCATCAATTGCTTGTATGTTCTACTTTAACATTTCTTCTGAAACTCCGACTTGTTCCATAATAATTTCTGAGGTTTACATTTGCAAGTTTTACCTCAATCGTAATGTAATTAGTGCTGTTAGTTTATTAATTTTATTCTATCATTAACATTGATTTAAACAAATATCAAATTTGTCTCTCTTTTAAATCATCTAACGTTCAAGTGACCTAATTACTGCTGATCAGCCACGTACTCCCTCCACTAAAAGGTCCTTATGAAACACGCAATTTCAGCCGCTCAATAATTATGACCATGTTAGCTTGTAAAAGTCCCTACATTATGGGTGTCTGTGAGTGTCTTTATGTTTGTATTCATTTTAATACTTTGTTGTTACTTTTTTAGATGTATTATTATTATTTTTGTCTCCTTAGCCTCTGCTATAATTTTATGTTTTATTATAAACTTAATAAATTTTTGTTTTATTTTTTCCATATTTAATATTAAATTTCGGTTGATAACTTAACGGTCCTCTCACACAATCTGGATAGCCAATGAGAGGCGCTATCTCAGAATTTTTATTTTTACGTTCTGTTGAAGGAATCCTCAAACAACATAAACTCCTCATAAGAAAATATTCTCAAAATCCTCAAATTACTGTTCATTTGAGAATAAATTGATTTTAATTTTTTTTTATTTCCTCCTAATCTGGAACGCAAGGCATTTACAAAATTCAGACCTTGCAACATAAATACATCCTTCATGACCATTATATCCATATTGAAACGTGCTAATCAGGAATTTGCAATCAACTTGCGGACCTTCAACGTTTGTGACTGAAGGGTACCCATAATAACAAAGAAACTGCATTAAAACTCCAAGCGACACAAACGTCCTGAGACTGTCGACCTCAATGTGCATGGCGGAGGCGGAATACACTTGAAGACGTTGACGATCCTCCCAACCATCCACACATTTATGACGTTGAGTCCTACGCGCCAAACACTTTTGACGTTAATATTAACTTGGCAGTCTCAAGAATAGTCTCAAATTAAAGGCACTTTTCAAGAATCCGATTTTAGCTTTAGATTTTGGAAAAGACAATACATCCAAAATCTTTGTTTGAGCCTCAAACAAGACCAATTTATTAAAAGTGGGGGAGGAGGTAGCTTGTAGCTTGGGAGCATAAACGTTTTAACATACTCGACTGAGATATGAAATGATTAGTTTATTTGGCCAGCAAACACACAAAAAATGTGGTTTTGGGAACAAATACTATTACTTAAAAAAACTATTACTATTACAATTTTAAGAAATCTTGAATAATAATCCATGCTCAATACAAAGCCGAGTCCTAAAAGTGAGGGGACAACTTCTGCACCTCAATTTGATCAAGTCTCGATGTAGTAACCTTTTTTTCTTGTTGTCTTTTAAATAGCAAAATAAGTTGTCACCCTTTATAATATACTCCTTGTCCCATAAGCCCCACTGTGCTTGTAGGGCCTTATGGGAAGTCTAGGCTTATTATTGACTATTGGCGTCTGAACGCCAAGGTGTCCGTCTACTCAGTTCCACTGAATGTGACAGGGAATAAATGTCTGGTGGGCGGGTAGTTCAATACAACTGTACGTGTTTGGGTGAGAGGGTTGGGTACATACCTCTGTAATTATATGGGTGGGTGGGTGAGTCAATACGGTTTCCAATGTAAGTGTATTTAACAAATTTACAACATTTGGAAATGTTTAGATTTTATGTGTAACACCTATTACAGATGAGGAGGCCTTTACCTTCAACTGAAAAGTTATAAAAACATTCATAATTTAAAACACTGACCATTTTCCTCATTAAACAATGTTTTTTGTTATTATTACAAGCATCTTGGAAGTTTGTGATTCATTTACATTATAATAGACCTTGCTAATTAACAAGGAAACCATTACTCTGTAAATTCAAGAGAACACGTGGCAGATTTGAGGTTGAAATATTCAACTAGCAAACACGTGATCAGTTTGGTAGTTGGTGCATTTAGTGTTGCACAACTCCGCCTTGACCTCCGTGATTACACCTTTCCACCATGCAACATCGGTCGTCGGAGACCTGGGCCTCAGCGGTTACGTAAAGCAACATGGGAGTTAGAACTGAACCTGATAGGATTGTGGATCAGCAAGACTTTACTGCTCTTAAAATTCGGCTCAGTGATATGAAAAATAAAGAAAACAATCTCGTAAAAAGTCAAGAGCTTTAGAAAGACTTAACATTCTCAGGATTTGTAAGGATCGGCTTTAAGGGGTAAATAAAAAAATTGTAACAAGTTACGACAACTATTGACATAACTTCCCACAAAAAGGGGCCTCTACGAAAAAAAGGCTAACTTCCACGAAAAACACCAAAAACATGGGTTTCTATCTCAACGATTCGATTCGTAATAGGTACTAATCGTATCGTAACTCTTGAAGTGTCATTTGTTAGGTGAAGACATATTGTAGTGTCTTCGTTTTGTAAAAAAATTAATATTTTATTCTTTTTTTTACAGTTAAATATGTGAAACTTTTAATGTCATAAATGACGTTTTTAAATTGAAAAACTCATAATGTCAACTTACGGTCCACTAGAAATGGTCTTTAATAATCATGAAGTGTTCACTATAACTCATTATAATAATAAATAGAACCGTACAGTTGAAATAGAAAAGCATGTTTTGGCCCACTGACGGTAAAATTACATTTCCTCTATAGGGCTGTCTACCTTCCAGCTGTGGCTAGGCAGTTTGTGAGACGGTCACGTTCTTCCCGTTTTGTAAGTTGTTCGTTGTTGGTGCGTTGGTGGATGAGTAAAATAAACTATATGCATAATACATTTTGTTAATACAAAAAATATAGACGTAATGCATGTTCCTTAATAAGTTTGGAAAAAACTTTGTCAAGCATATTACAATATATTCATGAGATGTTCATAATAATAATGCGTACGGATAATAGAATACAAATATGACATTTCTAAATTACGTAACATGACTGCCTATGTACCAACCCACCCACCCAACCTATGTCCGACTTGGAAAGCACGCTCATCCATCCACCAACTTACTAAACTGATTAATTTTCATGATAATGAATTCCCCAACCTGAAAGATTTCAGTATTTTTCCCTCAAAATTATCAAAAATGTATGAAAAGTGCACTTTTGGCATCATTATATATAATACGTGAAGACGTTTTTTGTCAACTTAACTGCTCTCTTATTTTTTGACCAATTTAAACGGTTTAAGTGTAAAAGATTTGTCTCTGTTCATTTTTGTGCAATAAGGTCTTAAATATTCAATATTTTGATCCTGAAGGGCACGGGAAGTCCTTGAAGTACGTTTTCGGCCATAAGAATAACATGGTAAGAGATTTAAATGAACAAAAAGTAACAGCTGTTCGAATGTAAACAATGGTGTTTGTAATAAATATTGACGAGGTTAGATCTTTCATAAAGATATGCCAGGGAAGGTTAGCAGGGTTCGCTTTGCGGAATTTTTCAAAGGTAATCTAATGCAGTTATTTTAGGTAGCAACGCAAGTAATTTGAATGAGATACCACTGTAAATAAATTTAATATTGTTATTTTCGTTGTACATTTAACCTACTATTATTTGTAGTCTAAAGTCACAGGCGACGGGGTTGGCACGCGGAGCGTGCAGGGCTGTCCCCTATTAAAATAAATAATAAGTTTTAGACTTGTTCTCAGAAACTGCACATAGACCTTACCGACCACAAATTTCAGATAATAAACAAATCACATGTTGTGGAGGAGGCTGATTGTCTCAAATGACTTGGTGTTTACGTAAACTGACAATCAACCTTGAGTGTCCATGTTTCCTCTGGAACATATGCTCTGAGGATACTTACCTAGTATTATCCGTCTTCTAGTAGTATGTCGATGGTCCTCTCTCAGATGTATGTAGCTATCAAATACACTTACATTGTTCAAAAATGTTCAAACGAAGATGGGTGATACGTGTACTTAAAAATCAAATCAATTAATTCCACTCTTACATACCATTTCAATACAGACTACAATACAAAAAATTAATCTTTTATGGAAAAAATACCACACGGGTTACGTACGACCTGTGCGTGAGGAGTTCTATCAGACGACAGTCCGCTGTAAACATAACCTACTACAATATATCAAATACATTTAAAAGCTTTATATTTTTTTTTAATACGTAATAATCATGAAAATTTAAATTACGGTGACATGATGATAGTGAACAACGCTGAAAAGAAAGAATAATAAACAAGTTTATTATTCTTTCTTTCAGTGTAACAAGAATAATAAACAAGTTTATTATTCTTGTTACAAAATAATAACAAGAATAATGAACTTGTTATTATTCACGTTTATTATAGAATAATAAACAAGATGATAGTTTCAGATGTTACAAGAAGAACATTAACTAACTATTAAAGAAGCAAAAAATAGGTGGAAAATAAGAAAGGAAATTATTTAATGAAATTAAAAAAATTAATATACCGGTAACTGAAGTAATGTTGTAGATCAATGAATTGCTGGAATGACTTATATAAGTTTGTTATATTTTGACGCCTGATTTATTTGTTTAATGATAATAATTATATTTCATGTGCTTTTGTAATTAATAAAGAGAGGGCGATATATTTTTTATTAGGATTAGTACAGAATCTGTAGTTTTTCTCAGTTTTTGAAAATCAATTATTGTTTTTTCTTATGTAACAAATTTTTTTACAGATACAAATTTTACAATACTGTGTTACTGTTAGTTTTAGATGAATATCTAAGTCTTTTACAATGTATGTATTGACTTGCATTCTCAATTTCAGCTCGATTGTCTTCTATCGTGTCTAGATAGCAAATCATAGGCTAAATAAATAATTAAGAACAGGAAAAACGCAATTAATCTGTGGTTATCTTGAATTGTATTTAGCTTTTAAAATGCCAGCAGTAGTACTATAGTACGATAATTTATCAAGCGAGACAAAATCTTAGAGACTACATGAACTTGGCGTATTCTTAGACTCCAAACTAAATGGAGTTATCATACTACTTGCTACTACTTCGTTAAATCCATATTATAGGGTCTTGATGTGTTGTGGGCGGAATCGTGACTGATCAAACCGGTGATAAACCAGATCGCGGCTGTAAGGTAAATTGAGGGTTCTTTGTTTAACCTTGGCTACTGGTATACTAAAAATGGCAAACAATTGACTTGGTTAGTAACAACATTACACTGGCCAAACTAGTGTTCTATATGGGCTCTTATTAGTTTTAATTTTCCTCAGTGCCTATATTGTTTTTATTCCTAATTGAAAACATCTCGGGTTTTGCGTACTATCTTTTACCGTAAACCTATAAATAGGTTTTGTTAAGATTATGCAGATGTATACTATTTAGTTAATCCTGCTTAGGTTATCTAAAACAAATTATTATTAAGTCAATCACTTAGTTAGTTACCTTAGATATATAAAACATATTTACACGGACTAATCAAATGTTTATTTAATGAATTTTTAACGGTCGATTTGGTTTGAAGCGGAGATTCATAATTGCTTCCATTCTGTTATTTGATAAATGTTCGTTTTCTATGGATGAGTGAACTGTTTAATGTATTTATTCCAACACCACATTTCAAGAGACGACACCTGGCTATCGAGAATTGAATTAATACGACTTTTGTATCTATATTTATAAAAGAGGATGTTTGTATATGTATATATATATGTTTGAAGTTTATGCGCTGCCAAACCATCCAACCGATCGCCATGAAACTTTAGGATGTTGTCCTGTATACTCCCGAGATGGTTTCTGTGAAGTTTGATGCAGATCCGTCCACAGGGTCCCGCCCCACGGGCTCCTAAAGATCCCATGTTATTCAAATGGAGAATCTGAATTGCTTACAAAAAACATATGACTGTGTGGTTTAATTTAGTTTCACATGCCATAAGCAGATTGAAGTTCTCACAACAACAGTACTGTATATGTTTTGATTTATTGTAGTTCTACATTTCACCTTGAGAGTGTAGCACACACTACTTTTACTTGATCAGGTGATCTGTATTTGGTGTTAACCTTTTTTCCTCGGTAATTAAAACATGTGGTGAAACGTGAAAATAAAAAATAAATAATTATTTGTTTTGCAGTTTACTTTTTATGACATGCCTCCTAAAAAATCTAATATTGGTAGAAGAAGCAAAAATGCTCGAATTCTTTCAGCTATTAGGTTCTAAATCAAACTCAATATTATGACCGGCGAAGCGGGCGGGTACAGCTAGTATTTAAATAAAATAACTTGAAGTGAATAAAGATTTTAAAAAATAATAATAATTCCAGTGAAATATCCCAACCAAACTATATACAACAGAAACTCAAATCAAATATATGTCACTTTTAACTAGTTAAACAGCCTACAACAACAACATCAGTTAAAGTTTATGATTTATACCACTAGCATCTAGGACCTACGAAACTGGATAAAACGAAATCTACAGAAAGTCACATTTAAAAAAAATCTAAAATCTATGAGTATAAAGGTTTTACTCATAGATGTTAGATTTTTTAAACATTAGTGGCCTCTTGCTAGCTAGTGGTTTATAGGTATGGTTCATATGTAGAGGTTCATGGGTTGATTCCAGGGAGGTCCACTTCAAATTTGCTTGAGGATGTTGGACCGCTGCCCCTTGACAACTTTTGTAGAGTAAGTAAAGAATGCCACAGGCGTAAATATAAAAACACAAAAACCGTCGCATTAATGAGGCAAATTTTCGGAATAAGGCCTCCGAGTCAACAATCCAGTCAAACGCGCGATAATGTATTTTTACATTGTAACCTTTAATAAAAATGCCATAAGTTAATTTTTCTTTACATAAAAATGCAAGTTTCAGTCTTTCTTAAATTAGCAATGTGACAGTGGTCATTGTCCGGGTGCCCAGTTTAGCGCTCTAAGGATTTTTTCTAAATTTTATTGCAACTGCCGCTAAGAGTAGTAAAGATCCTTACTCACTAACGAACTATAAATGTATTCCCCTTCCCTCATAGCCCTGGCCTGCCCTGCTCCGCAAAATTTTACAGATGGGTATAACTCCCACATTTATAGTAAACTCTACCAATGAATTTTATATATATTATTAATATACTTTTTTAGCCAAAGATGACTGTACAAATTTCAATTCAAACTTGTAACAAATATCAATTATATAAAACTAATTGGTAACACTTATAAAAATATATTTTTTTCAGATTTACTATATACTAAATTAATTAGTACCTTTTGTCCATCATATTCTCAAAATATTAATAAATTATATCACACGGTTTGTTCATGAGTTATGCACGAAAAAGACCAAATTAGTCACTTTGGGCAACCATAATATCTCCATAAAGAAATTTTTTAAGAGTTTTTTCCCATATCACATATATTACTTACATGGATACTAACGATTTTATTCAAAAAATTTTCAAAAATAATTTTAGATCGAACACCCTTAAAATACCTTCCCTCAAAATACAACCGTGGATAGAGAAGCTACTAAACTAGGAAACTCGCATTTATATGCAAGATTGAAATACTAAATTTAAGAATTTTTTAGTTGCCTTATTAAAAGAGAAAAAAACATAATGATATAGAGAGTTCCAATTATCCTAAACTAATGCCTCAACAGAAGCAATAAAAATAAATTATACCCACAAAGAAAGTCACATAGTTGAAATTTCACTACATATCAATTTACTAACCCTTGCAGTTTAATGTTACAATGAGAATTAATGGGAAACATTTGGCGAGAAGAATGTGTAAAAACCAAATGAGTGAAACGACCTTAAACGCTCTGGAGTGTAAAGAATTAATTATTGGATAAACAACGGGGTCAAGTAGACTGCGGGGGAGGTTAGTAACTTGTGTAATGCTAAGTGTTTGAATTACAGGGAGAAGGAGGATCACATTACAATTTTATCATCTGTTAGAACTATTAAAAAGTGGTACTCTATTATTTTGACTAAATTTGTATTACTAGTACAAATCTGTAAAATTATACTATGAAAACTATTATTGTTTCACAGTTACTATAAATAGCTAGAACATTTCGTAAGTAGAACCTCTTTAGTCCGAACTAACTAAAACTGCGGGGTATTCGGATTAACAATCGTTCGGATTACAGAACATATTGTTATTTTCACATAAAAAGTTAAAATGAAGCTAAAATAAAGCATACTTAAGGTTTAAAGAAAATAGAGAAGCGCTTTACAGTGTTAAAGTTTGTATTGTTTATTCGACAACATACATACAATATTAACATTAACTACAGTAAATAAAAATTATACTGCTTATCATATATATTTGATAAAGTTGCTTTTATAATAAAAATGAGAAACTGAACCTAGTAAATATTGATATAAAAACTGCAAATTAATAAATACATAAATTAAAAGTAATTCCATAAATTAAAAGTCAGACATTTTTTTCTGATATTTACACGACCGTTTTTTTCTTCTCGTGGTGGTGTTCGGATTAGTGGACGTTCGGATTAAAGAGGTTCTACGTATTTTCTAAATTAATAACACTTTACAAATATAATAATTAGCTTTTAATACAGTATTAGATTTTTTATTTTCATACTCATTTACATATGTTATCCGGTGTTATTTATAGGTTAGCTACAATTATTTATAAATGCTTCGTACTTACAAAAGTCCTTTCAAAAAATTGTCAAAGTTGATACTTCTTATAAAATTAGAAGACTATTGTCTCTTAATGTTTTATTTTCAATTTTGTTTATTTGGTTATTTATTTGCTATTTTTTGGGTGTTTTTACTTAATTTTAGTTTTTCTGACTACTTTTAGAAATACTGAAAAAAAATTGAGAGTGGAAAATGAAAATACAGTGTAATGAAAGATTAGTTTCACCGACATGGATTTCCCATTTAGTTATCTCTCCTACAATTGTTACGTCCACGGCCATGAGTGGTACTTCACTGTCACAACACAGCTGTTACATTGTACTACCACAGAGTATATAGTAATCTGTACTCTATGATTGTACGAAAATCGATGATCCTATTAGTGATCATCGATGATGTGAATGTTTTGTGACATATAACTAGCTTCAAATTTATTTGAAAATTTCAGTTTATTCCAGATAAACATTTAACCTCAGATTAGTTTGTTGAACTGTGATAAATATATTTATGTTAACTTAATGGAACGACCCTGCACACTTCATATGCAAACTCCGTCATTCGATATGCTCTCCTTCGAAAACCCTCCTTCGTCTAATTTTGCTATTTTTCTTTACATTGCACGCTTAAATTGTTAAAACACAGACTCTCAACTCAAGTTTCATTGTTGTAAGCTTTCCCATTTGTAACAATTGACAGTTGGTAAGAATGGTAACAAAGGCTCTGATTGACTGATATCGGGTGGGACATATATTGAAAAAATTTTTCTTAGATTGAAAACTGTTTTAACATTTCTAAGTACTTATAGAGAATGGTTGTTCCAGGTGGCTTTTATTTATTCTTAAGACGCCGATCGTCAAGATATGGGCGAATATGGATTTCGATTGAGTGTGATGAGTGTAGATGAGCGAATGTAGTCATTGTTACAAACTAAGGCCGACTATTCCTTAGAAAGTGTCATTAATTAATAGCCCAATGACAAATGAACAGCCGGTAGTTATCAGCTGATCCTTCTCAAAATGTATTATGACTCTGATTGGGATCGAACTGAGAACCTTTAGCACATGAAGCTGGGATTGGACCAACTACGCTACCGACCAATTATAACTAACTATAAATCTTAATAACTATAAATCAAAAACTATAAATCTTGGTCCAAAGATTTATAGTTTTTTTAAATGGTTCAGTAGTATTTAGCTCAAAGACAAACATATTAGCCATAAGAATAACTTAAAACTTTAAACTATAAACTGTCTTCAAAATATCCTCAGACTAGGAGATGAGAATAATAAACAAACAGTATAAAATAGCTTAATAAATGGTACCAGGTAACTAGCGCAAACATCCTCCCTTTCCCTTTATGTCAGATTTGTTAATGAAAACAGATTGTCAGATTTGTTAATGAAAACAGATGTTCAATAAATTACATTTCTAAGGAATGTACAGATGAAACGCTTATTTATATAAATAAAAGTATGGACAAAAATAATCTTCAAAAACAGCAGTTCAATTATTCATATAGCCAGATTTTATGTAAACAACCGTCAACAACTTGAGTTGTAGCTTCCGGCTTTCGGCCTCCAGCGCCAACTTAGTGGGGTGGTAACTAATAAACAAAATAATATATATATTTTAGTTTAATTTGCATTTTTACTGAACAAAATCGTTAGAATAAAGCTTGAAATGTTTGCATTTTTAATTTTTTGCCTGTATAAAACAACCTTATATCTCAAAAACTATTAAAGTTAGGGACGTGCTGATTTTACTAAAATATTTTAAATTGTAATTCACACCTTTCCTGAAAATTAAATCAAAATATTAGAGCCGTTTTTGAAAACATTCCATTCTTGTATGTTTTTTGTCCTTAAACATAAAACTGAAATTTCAAAACAGTGAAAGATTAGTGTGAATATATGGGCTAAATACACCTACATATCAAATTACATAAAAATTGATCCATTAGTTTGGTCTCCAGTGAAGTGCACATACACATACGAACAGACACAAAATTTTTAAAACACTTTTTTGGGTTCAGGGGCCCTAAAATGGATTGTTAGACCAACTTGTAAAAAAATTGTTGGACGTTCACAATATTTTCTCTATGCTAACGCATATGGGGGAGAATGTAAAAAACTGATGCTTAATCAATAGTAATTCAGATTTTTTTATTGATCAAAAACAGTTAAAACAACGTTTACTAGTCTCTGGTCCTCTTCTTTTGATAGTGGTTGTTGACCTTTAACACACTATTAACCTAATTAAGTCACCATTGCCTCACTGTGTGTGAGAGTGAACTGCGGCCTTGAGGACTGGAGCTGGACCTCCTTGAAGGCTCTGGAGTTGGACCAGATCGCAACCCGGTTACAAACATTGTTTTCCACCTACTTGAACTAGTTGGCTCGTGTACAAAGTATAACATTTTGGTATTATTAAATACATTTCACTTACATACATAAGAAACTTCAGGTAAATGAACATCCATTCAAGAATAAAAGGGTTTTTACAAAACAATATCTTTTCTTACTATATAATATAAAGTTTTTCTCAATAAAACCTAAATATGTTTTACCTTAAAAATGGAATACATTCTGCTGTGGTCATATTCATACACAGAAGAAAGGAATGCGCGAGCTCACCATAGTCGTCCAGGAAGGATGGACGGACGGGTCACCAGAGGTCATGCTAACTGGGTAGATGGGTGAACCCACACGATTTATTTTCACAATTTGAGTTACTGGGGCCGTCGTGTCCACTTGTAGGGGGATAGTTCTATAGGAGTCTTAAGGCAGAAAGATTGGTCCCATAAGAGTAGTGTTCACTAGAAGGGGGTGATCCCGCAGGTGTTGTGTTACTTGGAGAAGGTGGTCCAATAGATGTCGAGTTCACTGGTTGGCGGATGGTTTCTCTGAGGCAGGTTGGATGATCCCATAAGAGTCGTATTAATTGGAAGAGGGTGATCCGAAAGAAGTCGTGTACACTGGGACGGAAATGGTTACATAGGAATTATGTTCACTGGGAGGGGGTGATCCCATAGACCTCCTATGCACCTTGAAAGCAGTTGGTTTCACATGAGGGATGTTAACTGGTAGGGGGTGGTTCCACAGTAGTCATGACGCAGGTTTGGTGGCCCTGTAAGATTCGTATAGGAGGAGGTGGAACTACAGGATTTGTGTTTACTGGGTGGGGGTGGTCTCTTCGTAGTCGAGTTCTCTGAAGAGGGGTGATCTCGCAGGAGTTGTACTCACTGGGAAGTGATTGTCCGATTGGAGTTGTGTTCACTGCTAAGGAGTGGTCTCGTTGGATACGAGTACTCTGAGAAGAGGTGACCCACAAGCATCGTGTGGTTCCGTAGGAGTCATGTTCTCTGGGAGGAGGTTCTGAGGGTAGTCCACAGGAATTGAGTTCACTGAGAAGAAGGAAGGGGCTGTAAATGTGGTACTTGCAGAGCAGTGGCGTTCGAGCAAAAATGTTTTCAGACCGTAGGATGGTACAAAAGCGTGAGTTTAGCGCTGAATAAAGAAAGGGTCATGTAATGCTGAGGGAATTGGGTCAGTGTTGCACAAACACAGACAAACCATTCTCTATGAATCATACACGAATGAAACATATGAGAATGTCTTTTCACATGTCTCGTCCAGAGGCAGAGGTATTTCAATCCTGACAGAGATATAGAGATCCTTTGTATTCAATTAATATCTACTTTGTAAGAGAAAAATTTCACCCCGCTAGGTAGTCAGGACCCTAAGCGTTTGACAAAATACATTTATTACAGAGCAATTCTCGTCCTTATCGTCCTTAAACGTTCAAATACAGTATTTAAAAGTTATAAATGTATGTATTGTACTAATCCATGTTTAATTGTTACTGATGTCATTCTAACATGTATGATATTTTGACTACTACTTTTAACAAATACAAAAATTAGACCCATTGAAGTGTTTATTTTATTTTATTTCTTAATCTTCTGATTTACGGAAGATACGAGTAGTTGTTACACTTTTAAGATATTTTAATAGTTTAAAAACTAAAAATGTATCTTGCATTCAAAACTATGTGATTTTTTTTAAATTTGAATATACGATTATAGTTCAATTTGTACAATCATCAATTTACACATATTATATGTAACATGTGAAGTGTAATGAATGTAAATTGAAAAATGAACGTTCAAATTAACTATTCATTTTTTATCATATTTAAATTGTTAGGAACTACGGTATTAAACATGCAGTTCTGACACGACTAAGATATTGAAAATATTCCATAAACTTGTTTATTTTCTGTATGTTAGCTATATAAAAAAGGATAACTCTTAAAAATTACCATTAAATAAATCTTCATATAAACTGATATTCAGATTTCAAGTCAGCTGTACTAAACCGGACCAGGTTTTTGAACGGTAGTCACACGACTACTTTTCATTCATTATACTTAATTTTGTAAAATTAAATACAAGAATGTACTGTTGGGTAGAGAAACTGTGAAAACGATAGCGTGGCGAATCTTTTGATATTTAAAGACACTTAATAACTCATTGTGAAGAATCCGAAATAATATCAAAGGTGGCTGTGGACATTAAATCGAAATGAATCCATTGTCTTCGTGTACAGAGAGTGCAGAGTGTTAAGTACCTACTCAAACTTGCACTGAAATAAGCACAAAATTGAATCACTAAAATAAAAATGTCATACATTTGTTTTCCCAGTAATTAAATATATCAACTAAAAATTACGACAACCATTTCATTTAAATAAACTCCTTACGAGATATAATTTCAAAACAGTTTGGAGTAATTTACTTCGTATGTTATTTTCGTATTATTTTGTGTATTACTGCTGTATACGTGTTAGAAAGCAGATAATCAAAAACATACCAAGTTACTTAAAAGGACACATCCAACTCGTGGCTACGGCCTTGCTAACGTGCAAAAAAGGATCCAAATTTGGATAGAGAATATTGCAATGGTTCAATAACAAACTATATAACTAGTAAAACTGAACTATGAACTCAGCACTAAACACAGTCCTGGTACTACTAGGTCTCAATACTTTACCAAACACAGCTTTCAGCATTGCTTCCAGGACATATTCCAGTAAAGGTCCCAGACCATTTGTCCGCACGGGTCCCTAGCTCTGTTACATTCGTTTCCAACGACCCTGCTCACTTCTAGCTCTGTTACATTCGTTTCCAGCGACCCTGCTCACTTCTAGCTCTCCAATTAATTGTTGAGTAAGTGGGTTGCATAAGTCGTTAGAATTATCAGGACAATGGAGAAAGGCAACGTGCTGTATGGGGTCTAAGCAAGTCAGAGGTTGCTTTGAAAACAATGTAAAAAAACGATTGACTGAATGGAGGAAGACAGTGGTGAAGGTGATCAAGAAGCCAACAGTTGAAGGTGCCCGCTGTGCAACACACAATTTAAATTTTCCATAGGGCGTGTTTTTACAAAAATTTTCTTTCCTAAACACCGAACTTCATAATAATAAAATATACAGTCATATACAGGGTGTAACTGAAATACTTCAGGGACAAACTTCAGGAGGTTGTTCCTGGGGTCAAAACAAACCAAAAATTTTTTATAAACATATTTCCTAATATGCACAGTTTTTTGTCTGTCTGCCCGTCTATTATAATTTTTTCTCAGCAACCATTAAAGGTAAAGTGTTAACATTTGCCACAAATGCTATACAAGCAATGCTCTGTACAAACATTTTTTTTATTGTCAGTAAATTTCAAAATGGTGGTTAGTTAAAAACGTGGACGTTAAATTCCGCAAAAACTACACCCTGTATGGAAAAAAAAAAAAACATTCACACAGATATGATAAATTGTATGAAATTCGATTATAAAACTTACGATTCCTTATTTATTAAAAAATAAATAAAAAATGGTACAATTTGTGGTATTTTCTTTTATCTAGTTACTTTAAGATTTGTTCTAGTTTTATGAATTACATTAAGTTACATAATTGTGGTAGCCACACTGAACATAAAATTATTTTTCACTACACTACAATGAAATTGGCTATTTTCTCTATCTTTTTACAACTTAGTAGTGTATTTAATGTCAAAGTTTTTAATTAGCCGCCATTTTTTAATTTACCGACGATTTTTTGAAATTTTTATGTAATAGAGTTTTTCTTGTATAGCATAGGATTACGTCATAATCGCTTGTTTTCCTGTAAGTAATACGTGGCATTGCCTTTTTAATTGAATAGCTGTTTTTGAAGATTTTTTCCATACTTTTATTTCAATAAAAATCACCTAGTTTTTTTAATGTACTTGGCGCGAGACTACCACGTCTTTTGATATGCCAAATGTCAACACTTTACCTTTAATAGTTGCTGAGAAATGTATAATGTAAAAACATGGACGGACAGACAGACAGACAACGGTGCATATTAGGACATCTGTTCAAAAGAACTTTTTGGTTTGTTTTGACGCCAGGAACAACCTCTTGAAGTTTGTCCAAGTATTTCAGTTGCACCTTGTGTAGTAATTAATTTTTCTAACGTTCTTCGTACGATAAAAGAAACTAATTTACACTTATTAACCTGTTACAGGTACATTTTCCCAGCATACTCCTGAGGACTCTATCAGTTCAGACACCCAATCAGTAGTGGGTTAGACTACTGTCAGAGGACTTATTTATTCAGATTTTAATTATTTCCTTCGTATAGCTTATTCTCCTCGTCTAAAATATAGCGTTTCAAGCTCTACGCTTCAATAAATAGTAAGTAGGCCTAGTATAGTAATTCAGATACCAAAAACGCTTATACTAAAGAGGCCATTATTGTCAACAAGTAGAAGTAAGTAATATTTACCAACTACCCCATTAAAATGAAAACAAAGTAATACGAATATATTTACCATTTTTAGTACTCAATAAACATTTACCTACACACCACTAGTAAGTATAATGTTTAATAGTAATTTTTAATTAATAATTTATCATGGTAAAATAACATAGATTATTGTCTTGGTGTTAGATTCACAATCTCTACATAGTCTGGTGTTGTCGACAACTTCCTATATTTGTCACGATGTAGGTTGGAAGCTGTGAACATATTTGGTGCAAGAGTATATTGTCAAAGGTGTACGAAAGTGGGTGGGCTGAAAACCAGTGAACATCTTTGTTGTAAGGGTAGATTGCCAAAGACATACCTACGTGGGTGACTTGGCTCACACGAATTCAGCAACGTTTACCTGCTCCGGTGGAAGGGGGGACATGGTCTCGGCAACTTTTGTAAAACCGACCCCAACAGAAAGGCACGATTTTTGTAATGGTGGGGGAAAAGAGGGATAGGAAGAGAGAAGTAGCAGTGAGTTAGTTTAGGTTAGGTAAGGTAAGGTTATGTTAGGTTAGGTTATGTCAGGTTAGGTTAGGTTGGATTAAAAATGCACGCAGTAAATATTTTCACTGACTGGCATGACGACCAAACTGAGCAAGTTGCCCAAATGCATATGACGGAACTGGTAAAACTGTCGTAATGTTAGTTGTATAGAGATAGCGACTCTTTCTCTGTGCTCTGTGCAGCTAACCACCACCTCGCCGCTACCTGCAGAGAGAAGTTGCTGAGTTCGTTGGAAGTTGGAAAGCATTCGTTATCTTTGGTTTGAGGATGGATTGTCAAAGACATACCTACGTGGGTGACTTGGAAAGCATTCGTTATGTTTGGTGTGAGGGTGAATTGTCAAAGACATACCTACATGGGTGACTTGGAAAGTAGTCGTCATCTTTGGTGTGAGGGTGGATTGTCAAAGACATACCTACGTGGGTGACTTGGAAACCATTCGTTATCTTTGGTGTGAGGGTGGATTGTAGGTGACTTGGAAACCATTCGTTATCTTTGGTGTGAGGGTGGATTGTCAAAGACATACCTACGTGGGTGACTTGGAAAGTAGTCGTCATCTTTGGTGTGAGGATGGATTGTCAAAGACATATCTACGTGGGGGACTTGGAAAGTAGTCGTCATCTTTGGTGTTAGGGTGGATTGTCAAAGACATATCTACGTGGGGGACTTGGAAAGTAGTCGTCATCTTTGGTGTTAGGGTGGATTGTCAAAGACATACCTACGTGGGTGACTTGGAAAGTAGTCGTCATCTTTGGTGTTAGGGTGGATTGTCAAAGACATACCTACGTGGGTGACTTGAAAAGTAGTCGTCATCTTTGGTGTGAGGGTGGATTGTCAAAGGCATACCTACGTGGGGGACTTGGAAAGTAGTCGTCATCTTTGGTGTTAGGGTGGATTGTCAAAGACATATCTACGTGGGGGACTTGGAAAGTAGTCGTCATCTTTGGTGTTAGGGTGGATTGTCAAAGACATATCTACGTGGGGGACTTGGAAAGTAGTCGTCATCTTTGGTTCTAGGGTGGATTGTCAAAGACATACCTACGTGGGTGACTTGGAAAGTAGTCGTCATCTTTGGTGTTAGGGTGGATTGTCAAAGACATACCTACGTGGGTGACTTGAAAAGTAGTCGTCATCTTTGGTGTTAGGGTGGATTGTCAAAGGCATACCTACGTGGGGGACTTGGAAAGTGGTCGTCATCTTTGGTGTGAGGGTGGATTGTCAAAGACATACCTACGTGGGGGACTTGGAAAGTAGTCGTCATCTTTGGTGTTAGGGTGGATTGTCAAAGACATACCTACGTGGGTGACTTGGAAAGTAGTCATCATCTTTGGTGTGAGGGTGGATTGTCAAAGACATACCTACGTGGGTGACTTGGAAACCACTCGTTATCTTTGGTGTGAGGGTGGATTGTCGGTGACTTGGAAACCACTCGCTATCTTTGGTGTGAGGGTGGATTGTCAAAGACCTACGTGGGTGACTTGGAAAGTAGTCGTCATCTTTGGTGCGAGGGTGGATTGTCAAAGACATATCTACGTGGGGGACTTGGAAGGTAGTCGTCATCTTTGGTGTTAGGGTGGATTGTCAAAGACATATCTACGTGGGGGACTTGGAAAGTAGTCATCATCTTTGGTGTGAGGGTGGATTGTCAAAGACATACCTACGTGGGGGACTTGGAAAGTAGTCGTCATCTTTGGTGTTAGGGTGGATTGTCAAAGACATACCTACGTGGGTGACTTGGAAAGTAGTCATCATCTTTGGTGTGAGGGTGGATTGTCAAAGACATATCTACGTGGGTGACTTGGAAACCATTCGTTATCTTTGGTGTGAGGGTGGATTGTCAAAGACATACCTACGTGGGTGACTTGGAAACCATTCGTTATCTTTGGTGTGAGGGTGGATTGTCAAAGACATACCTACGTGGGTGACTTGGAAAGTAGTCGTCATCTTTGGTGTTAGGGTGGATTGTCAAAGACATATCTACGTGGGGGACTTGGAAAGTAGTCGTCATCTTTGGTGTTAGGGTGGATTGTCAAAGACATACCTACGTGGGGGACTTGGAAAGTAGTCGTCATCTTTGGTGTTAGGGTGGATTGTCAAAGACATACCTACGTGGGTGACTTGGAAAGTAGTCGTCATCTTTGGTGTTAGGGTGGATTGTCAAAGACATACCTACGTGGGTGACTTGAAAAGTAGTCGTCATCTTTGGTGTTAGGGTGGATTGTCAAAGGCATACCTACGTGGGGGACTTGGAAAGTAGTCGTCATCTTTGGTGTGAGGGTGGATTGTCAAAGACATACCTACGTGGGTAACTTGGAAAGTAGTCATCTTTGGTGTTAGGGTGGATTGTCAAAGACATACCTACGTGGGGGACTTGGAAAGTAGTCGTCATCTTTGGTGTTAGGGTGGATTGTCAAAGACATACCTACGTGGGGGACTTGGAAAGTAGTCGTCATCTTTGGTGTTAGGGTGGATTGTCAAAGACATACCTACATAGGTGACTTGGAAAGTAGTCGTCATCTTTGGTGTTAGGGTGGATTGTCAAAGACATACCTACGTGGGGGACTTGGAAAGTAGTCGTCATCTTTGGTGTTAGGGTGGATAGTCAAAGACATACCTACGTAGGTGACTTGGAAAGTAGTCGTCATCTTTGGTGTTAGGGTGGATTGTCAAAGACATACCTACGTGGGGGACTTGGAAAGTAGTCGTCATCTTTGTTGTTAGGGTGGATTGTCAAAGACATACCTACGTGGGGGACTTGGAAAGTAGTCGTCATCTTTGGTGTTAGGGTGGATTGTCAAAGACATACCTACGTGGGGGACTTGGAAAGTAGTCGTCATCTTTGGTGTTAGGGTGGATTGTCAAAGACATACCTACGTGGGGGACTTGGAAAGCATTCGTCATCTTTGCTGTGAGGGTGAACTACCAAAAACGTGTGTAAGTGAGTAGCTTGGAAAGCAGTCATCATCTTTGGTATGAGTGAGAGTTGTCAAAGAGAGCGTAAGTGGGTGGTTTGGGAAACAATCAACATACTCTGTAGTTGTTAGGGCTGTCGACCAATTACTTATGGTTGGATTAGAAATGTGGGTGGGGCCGCCACAATGTTATAGAAAATATTCTAAGTATACATTTTAAACGTTATTCACACTGATTTTTTAGGGTTACTTACTGTTAATCTTATGATAATTTTGAAAAGATAATGTTTTAGATATTTAAATCTGCACTTAATTATGAAATTTAGGATTTAATTTGTTAACCATTATTGGTACTCTTGATTTGATGCACGCAAATGGTGAGACAATTAATTGGTAATTCTCTAATTCTAATTGTAGGGGGCTCTTATTAAAATGGTAAGCAAGGCATTAAAGCAAAAATATTATATATTCAAATTTTCTGTATCGCCAAATATCAGCCGAGTTGTGTGTACAGATGTGTAACTTCACTGAGCCTAAAGATCCTGTTTCAAACCCGGAATGACGAACGTTGTATTCTCAGTTACTGTTTTTTTCTTCTTCTTTGAGATATTCTCAATTAATATTTATGTACCTTAGGTCCAATAATCATTTTAAAACCTGTTTGGTGCCGATGGAATCAAACCGGAGACAAACAAAATGACACTCTAAACCGGTTTATGTCAATTTTCTTAAATCCTCAGTCAAATTTACTTATTAAACACAAAAAAGAACATTCACAAGCGAAATGTAATCCATTAAACCCATATCCTTATATTATTAATCGTCTTTCAAGAAAAACATATCACTTCTGTTTCTCTTAAAAAAGATTTACTTGGAAAGTTTTTCCAAATTAATTTACTTTTATTTATTTAATGTAATTACTTTGATTACCTGAACCAATATTTAGATCTCGGCGACCCTCCAATTATAAGTTAAACCGGAAATAAGGTGACTGTATAAGAAAATTTCAATTCCAAAACGAAAAAATAAATCCTTGTACTTAATTTTGGAAAGGCTAAAGACCTTCGGTACTTCCCTACGCTAGACCTGAAGACCACTTTTTCTTTCAAATAAGGTTCACAGGTTTTTTTTAAGTTAACAAATCATTGTGTTCCTAAGCTTATCCAAACATTACCCTCAAATTAAATGAACAAATGAAGATTCTTATATTACTTGTACTATTTTTTTTTAAATATAAGCCATAATTTAATCTATTTAAGAAAACCGGGGTTAATTTTATATCTACCAGATACAGATACATTTACTATGTATTGGTCATATAAATAATATACAGGTGGAAAATAAGTCCTGATACAGCTTAATATTTGCTCAGCCGTTCCAGATAAAGCATTGGAACTCAGCAAACAAAAACAAGACTTACAATAGTACTTTTTGGCGCAACTGTCTAATTTTTATCCCTTTTTAGGGATGGCCCACTTGGAGTGGAAAGAAAATTTTTAATACAAGCACATGTTAATATGGATATTAAATGTCTATTAATAGGATACAATGACTAAATGCCACAAATTTAATCTCAAATGCCCACAAATTTGGAAATGACAGACATTCGAACTGTGTATTAAATTGGCATTGGCTAAGCATTGTACAATTGTGGAAGAGTTAAATGAGCATTCAACCACTTTACATACAGAACCGAAAATCTTTATAATATAAATGTAAAAAAAAACATACTAAAAATACATATCAAGGTTACATTTACAGCAGGTTAATATAACTCTGCAAATCTAATCTAAAAAGGGGTTTTCTCAAATAATTGTTGAATTTCAAACTACTACCATATTTGACCCGGTTGTTGATTGCGGCATTTTGTCCTATTAATACAGACCTTCAATTTGATATCCATATTGACATATGCTTTATTGAAGATTTTCTTTGGACTCCAAGCAGAGCACCCACCCACCCATATGTGTATGGTGGTATTTGGTGTTTCTGAAACCAATTGATCGTCTGTTTAGAAACTGCATCATTCTAATAAAAAAGAGTTTTTTCGAATACTTTGCTTAAAACTGGCAAAATTCAGACAGGCCTGTAATTATTTATGGAATAAGGATCGTTTTCTTTAAAATTGGACATACTTTTGCAACTTTAAGGAGTGAGGGAAAAACTCCATTTTCGAAAGATGAATGTATCAATTGCGTCAATGGTGTAATGATCTGTTTTGCAAATTTTTTAGAGAGCCACACGGACATTAAACTTATGTCGTTTGATTTGTTGGCTGGGAGCTGCGTCAATACGCACACCCATATACACGTAATGTGGTATTAGCACTCCGGCCCACCCACACACACATACAGTGGTATTGAACCTCCCACACACCCATATACACGTACTGTGGTATTGACTCTCTCGCATTACCATATACTCGTACTATATATGGCATAGTACGAGTATATGGTAATGCGAGGCATTACCATTGACCTCCCGCACACCCATATACGTACTGTGATATTAACACTCCCGCCCACCCACACACACGTGCAGTGGTATTGAACTTCCCGCACACCCATATACACGTACTGTGGTATTGACTCTCTCGCATAACCATATACACGTACTGTGATATTATCACTCCCGCCCACCCACACACACGTGCAGTGGTATTGAACTTCCCGCACACCCATATACACGTATTGTGGTACTGATTTAGAAAGTAGCATACGCTTTGGTTAAAAGTACAATTATTATTTTTATGTGTGATGAGTTTTAATGCTTTATCTGGAACAATTGAGAATATGTTAAGTTGTATCAGGACTTAACATATTCTCAGGTCCTCACCATATTCCTGATCATATTCCTGATCATATATCATATTCCTGTATGATGAAATTCAGAATATACAGATTTCAGTAAATCCTGCTTATAATTACGTTTAATGATTGTGGATGAACGTATGATATCAACTTTGCTTATGCTGTGAAAATCACTAATCAAGAGCCCAATGATTCTCAAACAGGCCAGAGGTGCGGTCGAATGGGCTGAAACCTGTAATACCATTAGAACTCAAAAGCGGACTTTAGCATCACTTCTAACAGGACTAACCAATTTATTTAGAAGTAAAAAACAATTAAATAGTAACTAAAATTCATATTCGCATAGAAGAAACGTATATTTTGTTTAGTATTTTAAGGCATACATATTCCTTGAGAGTAAAATGAGTGTAGATAATGAGGGTAGTCTTGTTACTAAATGAAACCGACTAATTCTCATAGAATGCCCTTCATAAATAACGTACGGCCAAGGCAGCGGAGGGAACTTGATATTGGGGATCTGAACCACGTGATATGGTTCTGTTAGGTGACATATTAGGTCTTTGTTGTCTTTGAAGGCCCAATCAGTCAATACGGGCAATCTAGAGACTCTTCAAAGAGTGCCCAAGACGATGATAGTGATCGTTGAGCGGGTAATGAAAAACGTCCGTTCAACTATATCAACTCCTATAATCAAACATACTTCTCCTCAAGTTATTAAAATTAGGCCAGACAGCGACCTGCGTGTTATATTTAGCGCATGTAGGGGTTCCAGAAGCAGAGGGGAACTTCCCACCGCTGAGCTGCTTCAATTCACGGGCGTGACTAACTCCCGCTATCAAATGTTCAATTCCTCAACAGTATTTTGTTAGAAAAAAAACTCTAATAAACTGTACAAGTTTTTAATTGCCTTTATCGTTTATATTATGATTGATTGTATTATTGCTGTTGGTAATTGTTATTTGAATGTATTAAATTAAAATTATTTAATTTAATCGATCTAGCCTTGTTTCGTTGGTGTTAATCAAATCAACCAATGGTCACTACTACTAATGACCTAATGGGATGGGCTTGCTACTGCGCCGCTAGCACGCGGACTTCCGTCACCGTGGTTACAACGATCGTTTAAAAATAGAATTACACTCGCACCAGTCCGTTCAGAATGTTGTTTTCTAAGTGGTCTATCTATATTATTCATAACGCCGGTAATTCGGTGTTAATATGCAAATGATCAAAGCACACCGATCATTGTGAATAAATTACATTATGACGTCACGGCTGAGAAATAAAAATGGGCGTGAACCGTGGGCCAAAGCAATTTACGACAGCTCGTGAAGTGAAAATAAGGGGGCATTATATCACTACAAACACTTTGGAAAACATTAAAAAGGACACGAGTTTTAATTAAGAGTAAACACTTTAAAATCAATTGGGTAGATTAGAAAGGCATTCACATGGATATTCATAAACAATTAATTGTAAGAAAAAACACACCAAAACCTTTTTAAATGCCCACGAGAAGTGTGTTCTTAAATTGTAATACACGGTATTTAAAAATGTATTAATTAAAAGAAATACACGCCTGATAGTTAAGGTTGGTATGTAAAATATTTAATATACTGTAAAATATTTGCATTAAATTGTGGTTTTCAAGATGCACTTTTAAAATCCAGCTACTTACAGACAGGGTGGTCTTACTTGGTGCCAGGAGAAGAGCACTTTTTGAAGGCTCACCTCTGGGACAGTCGGAAATTACTAATCTAGTGAAGAAGCTCCTTGACCTGGTCAAAGATTGCCAGCTTTACGACGATTAGGCACCGGGATTGGCACAAAAAGCCTCAGGCTTCGTTGCAAGGGTTGGCTGGACCAACTGCATATCCCCATATTAACTAACTAACTAACTACAGACAGGGTTGTAGCAAACAAAACAAGTGAACGTCTAACAACTCAAATTTATTATAATAGATGTACAAAACATTGTGGTGATCTATTTCGGTAAATCGTTTACCTTCCTCAGACCAGAAGACCTTTGAGAATCCCTCTGGTCTGAGGGATTCTCAAAGGTAATAAGATAATTAATAAATTATAGTCAATAGAAATAAAGTTGAACTATGAGAAGTGTTCTCATGTTCATAGGTTGACTGTTGTAACTGCATCCATGGGGAAGGGTTAGGGATTTAGGACAACTTCGACTAGCGAACAATGTCTACAATGTAATAAAGCTGTTACTCGATCAAGGTCTGATTCATTCATTGAGATAAATTCAAAATCATATCCCGATAAAATGTACGTTGGAATTTTGTCGTGTAGATAAGTGGAACCAGGAAAATGAAACTTGCTAACTTTTTTGTTTTAAAAGTACAATATTTTTGTGGGAAAAGTAGTATCCTGACCATTCTTTCTTAACGTTTTATTATTATAAACACTTGTTTAGCCTGTTTCATAAATCTTACAGCATTTGCGCAGGCTTCGTACAAGAACGTGTAGCTCGGATTTGCAACTCAACAAATTTGATGAACTGAGAGCAAAAACTAATATTTTTTAAAATTCAAAATAGTTTAATGCTTACTCCACACACTCAGATAAGGAATCAAAGAATTATTCTACCGGGTCTGACTCAAAATATATGGCCTACCCAAAATCCAAAGTGGACGTACATTTTAAGAATTGCTTATACAGAAGTTTCTAAACACGGCGGAAGATTTCTCATGGTTTCTAAACATACTCCAGTGGAACATGTAATTGCTTAAAAATCTATGTATAGGGAAAGAATGGAATATGTGAGGTTTTAGGCCCAAAAACCTACATTGCCAACTCTTTATGGAAGACACTTAGAGTTACAAAACATACTCGGGCTTTGATTGGTTAGAATCCGAACATAAGGGTCTTATTCTTAGAACTTAGGCTTAAGCGGCCGGTGTCATAACTAGAATATACAGTTTCCGGTGACAACCGCGTCAAGGTACTATCTACAATATTTACAAGATGACCAGACGTTTCGCCCATACTGTGATGTGGCATCCTCAGTGATTTCTCTGAGACTGAAATCCTTATTTATTTGATTTTATTATATAATATTGTAGATAGTACCTTGACGCGGTTGTCACCGTAAACTGTAGATTCTAGTTATAAGGGTCTTATCTTCGGACGAAGGTTTTATGACAAAGTACATGTGTTAAGTATTTTTAAAGTGTAGTCGTAAAAGTTTGTACAGTAGTTTTAATTATAGTAACTATTCTTATATATATTATGTGAAGCCGTTTTTTTGTCAAGGCAAATCCTTCCTATTTCTTGACCAATTTAAATGGTTGGGGTTTAAAAAACTTAACTGTGTTTATAATTGTGCAATAAGGTCCTAATTCTTCCATATTTTTACCCTGAAGGTTGTGGGAGCTCTTAAAGTACATTTTTTGGCTATAAGAATAACATGGGCAGAGTTAAATGAACCGAACTGAACAGCTGTTCAAATGTGAATGATGATTTCCAAAAAGTGTTAAGTAATTTAGTACGTTATATATTTCATAATTAATTATAAACCAGGGAAGGTTGTAAATAAAATGAAATGAACACGATTGAAATAAGCTAAGTAATATCATTGGGTGTTTATACTAATAAATAGGTAGCAACTCAAGTAATGTGAGTGAGATAATGTAAATAAATTCAATATTGTGATTTTTCGTTGTACAGTTAACCTACTATTATTTGTAGTAAAAATTAACAGTCCGAGGATGAGGTGTAACATGCGAAGCGTACAGGGGCGTCCCCTAGTAGAAAGATTTTAGTGTTAACTACCGATAAATATTGAATATTTCTTTTCCAAATTCTGCAATTACAAAAATCATGTGTTGTATTGTAATAATGAATTTTAATTATTTACTTAATTGTAAATTATTCAATTCAATAGTAAGTTTTTGGATCACGAAGACGTCGGTAACTTAAGAGTTGGCAAAGAAAAGATCGCTCAACCCTTATATACTACAACCCTTTTAATATCAGTTGATATTGATATTGCTCAGTGTCAAGGAATGGAGGCTTTGAAGGCCATATTTTAAATGATTAATATATAATTAATTACTTGTAGTTTTTATTATTATTATTATTACCTCAATAATAACAGCAGTTTTTTCGTTTCAGAGTAAAGATAAATTGCTGTTTAAACCTTTTCGAATATTGGTTTTTTATTTATTTATTCTTTCTAAGTTCATTAATACTAATCATAATTGTTTCATTGTACAGTTTTATTACAAATAGTAATAAAATGTCCTCTCTTTCATTTGATCTTTATATTTTAGGAATGGAATTAAAATCGAGACGTACATTACAGTTAAAAATCAAAACTAAATAAATATCATTTTTTAAATATTGCTCGATTTGCATATATAAACTGGGCAAACTGTTTAATTTAAATAAAATAAAAACTGTTATATAATCACTAAATAATAACACAAACTATCGAATAATTTAGTAGTCATGAATTATAACTATCAAAGTCACTTCAGCCGTTATTTTTTACTAACTAAAATACAATTTCTTATAAGTTACCAAATGTTATTAAAAGTATGTATTTTCTGTTTGATAGGTACATTATTTCGATAATTTTGGTAGATAAACACGAGTTATATCACTTTGCAAACATTTATATTTCTACGGGTTTTACTAATGAATGGTATATATATTTCCCTAAAATTAAATTTCTACTCAGTAAATTTGTAGTTCACTACAAATCGACTCAAGGATTTTAGTTATCGTTCTAAAACAACTATCCTGCTGGAGGACGTTACCTTTGGTGATGGGAATAGGTGAGAGGATGGGTCCATCCTGGATAGGTAGGACAGGCATGGTTGTAACTGCACACGTTCACTTAGGAGTGGGCACGATATCTGGCGAGCGGTGATCTTGGAGCGCGCGCGCACGGTACTGAGGTACGGCCAGGAGAGATCAGGGCAGGCTCGACCGGGGACCTTGGAGTGATAACAGATACCTGAAGGTCAGCAAGGTCACGCAGACGAAGAAGATACAAATATAATTACGACTAAGAGCTTTATATTCTTTTATATCACTAAAAGCTTTATCCCACAGTGAAATTAGTAAACATCCTTCATCTGACGAGGTCACAGTATTCTCAAAGCCAAAATTAATAAATTCTTCACTATAATAACTTAGCCGCATCGTTTGAAGAGTAACCATGGTGGAGTTGAAGTATTGTGGGAAACTAAAATGTCGAGCGATGTTATTTCACGGCCAATTGTAATATATTTAGTGAAATGGTGATGTGGTAGACCATTAGAGGGCCTTCTCACCATACAATTTTATTACATTTTGAGTTTTACTAATTTTTGTACTTCAATCCACCATGTATATTTTATTAATTTGTATTTATACATTACTGTCGGTGCAGAAATTATGTGCACTCGAGTTTGAAGGTTGTTTACTAAGAAATTAAGAGGCCTATGAACACTCCAATCATACCATTATTTTCCTCGTTTAATTTTACGTCATTACATATGCATTTTAAAATTATATTATAATTTTTAATAATTTTTATGCTAGTTGGAACTAAAAAGGAACCGGAATTTTAACTATTTTTCACTGTTTTTCGACTTAACACTTTTATTACTCAAAAACAATTGCATTTATCGCATTTATATGGTACTACGTGGTTGGCAGGAATGTTTTCTACTCGTATAAGGTTTTTCAATTTTAGACTTTTTAACTTTTCAAAGAAAACAGTTCTTATACATTTCCTGAAACAACGTTTCTAGGCTTCTATGGGCCGTAAAAATAATTACTTAGTCATGTTTTAACGCTTATGAAATATATAGTTACAATACATTACTTTCATATAGTTAAATAAATGCAGTGATTTTAAATTGATTTAAATCAATATTAAATCACTTTAAATCGATCAATTTACAATCACGGCATTTACTTGCACATAAAAGTAATATATCGTAACTATTCGTTCCATAAGGACTACCAAGTACTGCAATTAGTTGTCAACGTCTAGAAGCAAAGAAAACGTTGTTTCAAGAAATGTAAACTTTTTTCCTTAAAAAGTTAAAACTCTAAAATTGGTTTTAACTTTTCAATGATGTTAAGTCCCTCGGGAATCATAAGCGTAGTTACCTAAATCGATCATAGTAACATTTGTGTCCAATTAAATTTATATTGTGTCAATAAATGTATGTCGTGTGACATTCCATACGTTTGTTATTAAAATGACAAACACTGACAAAACCTGTATATATATTTCCAGACGGAAAGTAGCGTTTAGAGCTAACCTTCAAACGACCCGCAAAACGTTAAAAGGTTAATGGATTGAAAACAAACGTTTCCTATAAACAATTTCTGACATGCTCTGTAAACTGGGCAAGGAGTTTTGTTCTAGTTATTGCAGTGGGCTAATGTGCACCCTCCACTGATAAGCTCTTATAAACCATCTAATACCTGGTCTTGAATGAACGAAATAATTTGGATGCCTAAAACAAAATTCATTTGAATATTACTACGTTGCAGGATTTATAATGGATAAATTGAAGATGTTGGTTTTTAACACAGAGAACAATAAACAGAGGCCGCTTACTTATGACTGCAACGAATGCCTAAGTGGCAATTATAAATAGATTACAACTGAAGTACATCTTTAGATTACGTTTATCCTTCTAGATAGCGGGGCGGGGGTAAGGGAGGAACTTACAAGGAGCTGGTCCTGCCATCTTCATGGCGAAATGGAGAACTAACTACTCGACACACATTTAGCGCACTGTTGGGTGCGACCTCTGTTTCTTTATTCTCTGTAGTTTTAACTCTATATCTGAGGTTGAATACATGTGCATAATTTACAAATGCAAACATGAGAACTATGCACACGTATTGAACAACATATCTAGGTAGTCACATCAAAGGTTGAGAGTCACATGACATACATTTTGAGTGTATCAACTGTATTTTACAAACAAGTTTAATTGCAATATAAGAATAAAATGCATAAATGTTATTGTGATCGATTTCAGTGATAACGTAATATTCAATGTAAATAATTATAACATATATACATTTTATAAGGTTTTTATATAACACTGAGATTTTTTTCGTTTTATTTGTTTTTAGGTCAAACGGATTGTGAATGCTTATATTTTGATTAACAGTTTATATCTAAATCGACATAAAATATATACTTCTTTGTGTATTCTACTGAAATTAGTTATATGACGTTTCATTTTGTTTGTAGAGTAAAATATGTAACATAGTGAAACACGCCATCGTAAGAACAATGCCTGTTGTAATAAGAGGGGACAGGGGGGTGTAAAGAGATTGCCAAATTAATCGGTTGACCGGATCGTTCTTGAAGACAATCCAAGGTGACAGCGCTTAAATTGATTCAAGACATTGTTGATAGGTCATGAAATATATTTGCATTTTATAATCAAATATGTAAAGTAACAAAATGCAACATTCCTTGAAAAACTTATCAGTATGATTTTACGAAATACATAAGGTGATTTTGTAAACTTACACACAGACACAAATATGGTTTTTACAACTCAATTACTTATACTGTTTATATAAAGCTGTACGTAATTTTTAGTTTGTCGAGTGAAACCACGACGATCATCATAAAGGGACCAAGATGATCGTCATTATACCACTTCTACTACTAGTAGAACAGGTCCTATCGTAAGTTTCTAGCTTAACATATCTTGCTCTGAGCACATAATGTCTGTGTCGATTATGTTCTAAATAAATATATATATTTATAATCTATATAAATATATATTTGTTATATAGTTATAACAAAGACGGAAGGGTCAATAAACCAGTGAATAATGTTGTCGAGCCCGCGACCCTCTCTAGTGATGACTTTAGAAAAACTTGTAACTCCGTCGACTATCAAAGGACCGGTTGACGTCTGTCCGTCCCCAAACCACTGTGTGATTGAACAGTTGTGGCAGTAGACTCTACCTCCCCGCTTGGCCACCAGACAGCGTGTTAATCAGTAGCTTACTCCACGATTTGCAGTCGTACATTACTGCACTTGAAAACGTCTCACACTTACATTTTTTTGTACAGTATAAATGACAAATTTTAAAATGCTTTATAGGATAAGTTTGACTAGCACCCACTAATATTATAGTTTTTCCAACCGTTGTTAGTTTATTTAATTTAAAAAAATATATATATACTAAATATAAAAATAAATTTTAAAAAATATTAAACTAGAATCATAGTTATTTTCATTTTAAAACAAATCAAGGGATAAAATTTAAATCTGATCCTCGGGAGCTCTAGATAATTGTGTTCTTTTTCAAAAAAGGTAGAGTAAAAAATTGTACGTTCATAAAAATGCTGTATTCTTAATATATAAAAATGAGTACCTGAAATTCATTGTCATCCATCACTTTATAATGGCTTAACAGATTTTCTTAATCTTTTTTAAAGTTTCCTAATTTTTCGTAGAATATTCTTCAGGAAAGAAAAAATTAACTCCGCTGTTAGTTTTCCAAAAATTTCCGATTTCCTCGCAATTTTTTTGTTAATTTTTTTTCTGAAGAACATTCTACGAAAAATTAGGAAACTTTTAAAAAGATTAAGAAAATCTGTCAACCCGGTGTCAAGTGATGGAATGACGACGAATTTCAGGTATTCATTTTTATTTTTCAATTTTTTTACTCAATGAATATTCAATATATTTGCCCTGGCTATTGGGCTATTAATAAGTAGTCCTTTCTGAGCTAAGTCGAACTCAGATAGTAACAATGACTACACTCGTTCATCAATACTCGTCACACTCATTCGCCCCTCATATTCGTCCATATCTCTACGATCGGCGTCTTAGAAATAAATTAATAAAATATTATTCTTAAGGGGTTATGTTATTTATTTGATTAATCATCAGCTGTTAAAAAACAAGAAACAAATTATTTGAAAACTTTTGAAACACATCCAAGAGGGTATCAGGATAAAGGTATTTTTCTCTCGATTCCTAATATACCATCAGATCGAGGGCTCCTCTGACCCAAAACCAAAATTCGTTGTGATGCAGTCCGAATATCCCGGCGAAGCCGCAGGCCGAGATCCACAAATGGGGCTGTATAGTATCTTGGCGAGGCCGGAGGCCGAGTTGCACAAAGGGGCTAAATGCAGAGTTCCCAATCGAGGATGCAGGCCGAACTGTTCATTTGTCATTGGGCTATTAATTAATGACACTTTCTAAGGAATAGTCGGCCTTAGTTTGTAACAATGACTACATTCGCTCATCTACACTCATCACACTCATTCGAAATCCATATTCGCCCATATCTTGACGATCGGCGTCTTACGAATAAATAAATAAATAAATAAATAAAACTTCCTCACGAGCGCAGGAGGGACGGGTTGGCACGCGAAGGAGGGACGGGTTGGCACGCGAAGGAGGGACGGGTTGGCACGCGCAGGAGGGACGGGTTGGCACGCGAAGGAGGGACGGGTTGGCACGCGAAGGAGGGACGGATTGGCACGCGAAGGAGGGACGGGTTGGCACGCGAAGGAGGGACGGGTTGGCACGCGAAGGAGGGACGGGTTAGCACGCGAAGGAGGGACGGGTTGGCACGCGAAGGAGGGACGGGTTGGCACGCGAAGGAGGGACGGGTTGGCACGCGAAGGAGGGACGGGTTGGCACACGAAGGAGGGACGGGTTGGCACACGAAGGAGGGACGGGTTGGCACGCGAAGGAGGGATGGGTTGGCACGCGAAGGAGGGACGGGTTGGCACACGAAGGAGGGACGGGTTGGCACGCGAAGGAGGGACGGGATGGCACGCGAAGGAGGGATGGGTTGGCACACGAAGGAGGGACGGGTTGGCACACGAAGGAGGGACGGGTTGGCACGCGAAGGAGGGACGGGTTGGCACGCGAAGGAGGGACGGGTTGGCACGCGAAGGAGGGACGGGTTGGCACGCGAAGGAGGGACGGGTTGGCACGCGAAGCTACCAAAAATAAACTAAAACATTACTGATATATTCAGATTATTAAATTTTCAATAAAAACCAATAAAGTTGAAAGTAAAATTTATTGGTTTTTATTGAAAATTTAATAACTTGAATATATAAAATAACCAATATCAACTCTATCTCAACTTCACTAATAAAACATAACTGTGTATATATTAATCCCACGTAGCAAGGCACAGGTAAGCAGCTAGTTGCCTTATACAATTGACATTGTTGACGGGTCATATGGAGAATCAAACCCAATATGCCGGCAGATGTAGCACTCGTAAAGATTATTCTAGTCAGTGTCAAAGCGTCCGAACGTTGTATAGAACAATATACAAGGTCATACCTTGGAGATGTGCCTGTAACTCAGAAAAGACTATTTCCACTTCATATATCTATATATATAAAAGGCAAAGCCCTCACTGATTGACTCACTCATCACTAATTCTCCAACTTCCCATGTAGGTAGAGAGCTGAAATTTTGTACACTGTTTCTTTAGAACTTAAATAGGACAACTAAAGTATTTTCATCTTGATAAAGTACTCCTAAGGGGTATAAAGCACCCTTAAAAGATTGGTCCATAAGGATAACATTGGGTTGATTTTAGTAAATTAATAACAGCTGTTTTGTAAATAAATAAACATGTCTATTTTGAATGTTTGACATTATACTATTTAATATTTTACTATGAGTTTAATCTTCAGCTGTTAAACAAAAATAAATGAAATGAACACTCTTGAAATAGGCTAAATAGGTGGCAAAGCAATTAGTGTGAGTGAGATACTGTACCGAAATGTAATATTGTAATTTTACGTTATATAGTTAATATACCGATTTTTGTATTGAATAGTTACATGCCGAGGCCGAAGGCCGAGGTGTATCGAGCGTAGCAAGCGTCGGGGTTGGCACGCCAAGCGTGCAGGGGTGTCCCCTAGTTCTGTCATAAAAATGAAATGACAAGAGAGTATATACGTTATGAATGTAACCACTGTTTTCTCATTATTTTGTACTCAAGACTAGAAATATTTTGCACTCATCACTATCCCAAAAGGGCATGATCATTCGAACAACATCTACTGTATACAGTCACCGTACGTTATTTTCCAAGCAAGAATATATGCTGAGGGCAGCTTATGTAAAATATTTACCGAATTTATCCTCTGCATAAGTAAGGAAATTACATAATGATGCTATGGTACTAATGAAATAATTATGCATAAAGCTGTAAAATAATTTTAATATAATACATTTTATTCCTCCCCCATTAATGGCCTTGAATTAAAAAGCCTTTGCTATGCCGTGGGAACTATTGTTCTTCACCTTGGATCTTCACTACTTATTTAGGAATATTTTCCAGGTTCTCAATAAGTGTTGTTGTGCTGAATATACCTTTTACGACAAAGTATAGAAACGTTCAGATTGTTGGAAGGTAAAAACATAAGGTTTGAATTTCGAGTTAAATCTAGCCACTGTATAAAACTCTATGAAAATTGTTATCGGTTTCCTGCTAACCCATAAAGCTTACTCATTGAGTGTCCTTCACTATATGATCCTTAAGTACCACCTTTAGGGATCCTGGTCCTTCACTAACCACGGTCCGCCTTAACACGGCTGTAATACCACTGTGGCGACAGATGATGTACTTGTCCTCAGCATCGAGGCATCATTAAACATAAGTCACAACTAGATAGCTACGCACTTGTCTTGATAACTTCTTTTTCTGGACCAAACGGGATGAAGCATGATGGTACAGCGTGGATCGTCACCATGAAAGCCTCTAGACGAAGGCCGTATATGTGCTGTTAATGGATGTGAATATAACTAGGTAAACTACTGAAATGATACATAAAAATTACAAAAATCAAGAGACTTCCTATATTAGTTGTTTAGTAGTATACAAATTAAATTATTGTTAATTTACAATATTATTTAGTATATATCAAAACAGAAATAGTATATTTCATAACAAGAGTGGAAAGTGAGGTTTTGCATATTCGAGACCATATGTTTGAAGTGCGAGACTTGTCGAGCTCTTCGAATGGTCGAGAACATACAAAACACTTTCACTCGACTTTTGAACGATACTTTTCACTACACTACGAAATAAAAACAGGTGTTGTTGACTGTGGAAAATTTTCGGTTGTAAACAATGTTACTTTCGGTAGTAAACAATAGACAGCTGTTGAAAATATGATGTTTCGCAGGCTGTAAACACATAAAGAAAACAGCTGAACTCATAGTAGTGTAGTGAAAATGTTATTACTTAGAGGAAGATGCCCAGAGGAAAGAGGTAAGATTTACAAACCTGTTTCTAATGTTATAAAACATATTTTTTACTTAATTATTACTTTAATAATTTGAAATCACATTAAAGAGGATGTAAGTGGAAACAATTGTTCTTTGAATTAACATGAATTTAACATAAAATTCCGTTAAATTCGTGCTCATTCGTGCTAATCAGGATTATTGCAGACTACTGTCGGCGCAGAAATGTTGTGCACCCAAGTTTAAAGGCTGTTTTATCCGGATGATTGCAGACTACTGTCGGCTCAGAAATGTTGTGCACCCGAGTTTAAAGGCTGTTTTATCAGGATGATTACAGACTACTGTCGGCTCAGAAATGTTGTGCTCCCGAGTTTGAAGGCTGTTTTATCCGGATGATTGCAGACTACTGTCGGCGCAGAAATGTTGTGCACCCGAGTTTGAAGGCTGTTTTATCCGGATGAGTGCAGACTACAGTCGGCGCAGAAATGTTGTGCACCCGAGTTTGAAGGCTGTTTTATCCGGATGATTGCAGACTACTGTCGGCGCAGAAATGTTGTGCACCCGAGTTTAAAGGCTGTTTTATCAGGATGATTGCAGACTACTGTCGGCTCAGAAATGTTGTGCACCCAAGTTTAAAGGCTGTTTTATCCGGATGATTGCAGACTACTGTCGGCTCAGAAATGTTGTGCACCCAAGTTTAAATGCTGTTTTATCATGATGATTGCAGACTACTGTCGGCGCAGAAATGTTGTGCACCCGAGTTTAAAGGCTGTTTTATCAGGATGATTGCAGACTACTGTCGGCTCAGAAATGTTGTGCACCCAAGTTTAAAGGCTGTTTTATCAGGATGATTGCAGACTACTGTCGGCTCAGAAATGTTGTGCACCGAGCGAGTTTAGAGGCTGTTTTATCAGGATGATTGCAGACTACTGTCGGCTCAGAAATGTTGTGCACCCGAGTTTGAAGGCTGTTTTAATAGGCCTACGAACAATCTAATTACACCAATGTTTTACCCGTTTATTGTACATGATTACATATGAATTTTTAAATTTCAATATAAGTTTTAATAATTTTTATCTTAGTTGGAACAAAAAAGGAACCGGAATTTCAACTAGTTTTTACTGTACATCAAATATACACCGTTATTACTGAAGAACAATTTAATGTATCGTATTTATATTTTAATACCTGGTTGCTAAGAAGGTTTTCTATAAGTTTAGTAAATTTTAGAATTTTAAATTTTCAATAGAAAAAGTTCTTATCAATTCCCTGAAATATTGTTTTCTTGATTCTAGAGGCCGTAAAGTTAATTACTTGGTCTTGTAATCATTATGACATGTATAGTTACGATACATTACTCTCATATGTGTAATTAAATGCAGTGATTTTATATAGAATTAAATTAATTTAAATTTATAAATTTTAAGCTATTTTAAACTGATTTAAATCGATTTAAAATCACTCCATTTATTTACACATATTAAAGTAATGTATCGTCATAAGTAAGTAATATGTCATAATGATTACAAGACCAAGTAATTAATTTTACGGCTTCTAGAAGCCAGGAAAACAATATTTCAGGGAATGGATAAAAACTTTTTCTATCGAAAATTTAAAATTCTAAAATTTACTAAACTTATAGAAAACCTTCTTAGCAACCAGGTATTAAAATATAAATACGATACATTAAAGGGTTCTTGAGTAATAACGGTGAAAATGTGATGTACAGTGAAAACTAGTTAAAATTCCAGTACTTTTTTTGTTCCAACTAGGATAACAATTATTAAAACTAATAATAAAATTTAAAAATACACATGTTTTAACGTACAATTAAACGAGGAAAACAATGGTGTAATTAGATTTTTATTAGGCCTCTTAGTGCCTTAGAAAATAGCCCTCAAACTCGGGTGCTCATAATTTCTACGCCAACAGTAAGCGTGAACTTTTATTCAAATATATAATTATTATTTTTATTTAATTCCTGTATTCCCTTGGGGGACGTAGGGCTGCAACAAATGCCTTCCATCGCACCCGATCCTGTGCCAGCTGCTTTACTTCTTCCCAACTCTTGCCTTCCTCTCCAATCTCTCTCTCGACTGACCTCCTCCAAGTTATCTTCGGTCTTCCTCTCTTTCTACTTCCTTGGGGATTCCAATCTAGGGCTTGTCGGCTGATGTTGTTAATGGGCCTTCTTAGTGTATGGCCTATCCACCCAAACTTCCTCTTCTTGATGGTATCACCAATAGGATTTTCATTTGCTCTTCGCATCAATTCCTCGTTTGAAATTCTATCTGGCCAGTATATGTTAAAGATTCTTCGGAGACACTTATTTATGAAGACTTGCAGTTTACTTGTTACTGTTTTAGTGACTTTCCATGTCTGGCAGCCATATAGAAGGATCGTCTTTACATTGGTTTCAAAAATCCTTAATTTTGTCTTTCTTCTTATTTGACTTGATCGCCAAACTGGTGCAAGTTGGGCAAATGCTCCTTTGGCCTTCCTAATCCTACTGGTTACATCTTCATCAGTTCCACCCGTCTTAGAAACAATGCTTCCCAGGTATTGGAATTGTTCCACTTGCTCAATAAGTTTGTTATTCACCACCAGTGGCTGATTATTTCTATTATTTATCCTCATTTCTTTTGTTTTTTTCAAAATTTATTTTTAGGCCAACTTTTTCTCCTTTGTTATGAAGGTCTTCAAGCTTTCCTTTCATGTCATTCAGTGTTTGGGACATTATGCATAGATCGTCCGCAAAATCTATGTCCTCCAGTCTATCCATCAGTCCCCACTGTATACCCCTGGGCCTACTTACAACTTGTTTCATTATGCTATCTAAAACCATAAGAAATAGTATTGGTGAAAGCAAACAGCCTTGTCTTACTCCAGTTCCAATTTCAAATGGACAGGATAATTTACCCTCGTGTACTATCTGGCATCTGTAATTTCTATATATTTCTTTTATGAGGTTAATGATTTTTTTATAATCATTAAAAAATTAATTTTAATTTAAAAAAAAAATTAATTTTTTATAATCATAAAAAAATCACCCGCTTCAGATAACGCTTTCCAAATGGATTCTCTACTGATGGAGTCAAAAGCCTTTTCAAAATCCACGAAGGACAGATACACTGGTGACTGAAACTCAGAGCATTGTTCAACTATAATCCTAAGGGTGATGATCATGTCTATACATGAGTGGTCTTTCCTAAAGCCCGCTTGTTCTCTCCGCAGTTTTGTATCTATTATACCTTTGATTCTGTTTAAAATTATCCTGGTGAGAATTTTACTAGCCACGGAGAGCAGTGTAATACCCCTCCAGTTTGTGCACAGTGAAATGTCTCCTTTCTTTGGAATTTTTATCAGCAACCCTTTCTTCCAATCATCTGGAATCAATTCTTTTTCCCATATATCTTTTAATAGGTCATAAAACATTTCTGCTGTAAGGTTTGGGTTTGCTTTTAGCATTTCTGGAGATATGTCATCCACTCCGGGCGCTTTCCCATTCTTGATTTCCTTGAGTGCCGTTACAATTTCTGCCTTCGATGGTACAACTGTGCTTATTCTGTGGTCTTCTATGTGTACTTCATTTTCTATCTGTCTCTGGTTTATATTTTCTACTTCCACTTCTTCCATCACTACTTGTCTATTTAGCAGCTCTTCAAAGAATTCTTTCCACCTTTCCCTTTGTTTTTCTTCATTTACTATTACCTTACCACTTGTGTCTTTAATAGGTTTTTTTGCAATAAATTTCTTGTTGGCCAGAGTCTTAGTAATTTTGTACAATTCTTTACTATTTCCTTGTGTTGCAGCTTCTTGAGCTTCCTTTGCCAGATTGTCAGTCCAGATTCTCTTGTCCCTCCTAAAACTCCTTCGCACTTCTCTATGTTTTGCATTGTATGCATGTGTAGTAGCTATAATTTCTTCGTATTCCTTTGCTTGGTTCTTCTTCTCTTTTAACTTCTTCCTTTCTTCAATCTTTTTCAGGGTCTCTTCTGTGATCCATGGTTTTCTCTTTCTCTTCTTGTATCCTATGACTTCTTTGGCAGTATCTACAAAAGTCATCTTTATTTCTTCCCATTTATTTTCAATACCTTCTGTCTCCCTGTCTAATGCAGCAAACCTATTCTGTAGCTCCAGACTAAACCTTTGGGCTGTCTCTTTCTTTCTAAGTTTGTTTGAATCAAACATTGTCTGTCTCTTCTCCAGTTGTACCCTTGTTGAAGCTATTTTTAATCTTGTATCTGCTGTTACAAGGTGATGATCGCTGCCACAGTCAGCTCCTCTTCTAGACCGCACATCCAAGAGAGATGTCTTCCATTTCTTACTAATTGCTACATGATCGATTTGGTTGGCTGTAATTCCATTTGGCGAGGTCCAAGTTAATTTATGGCATTTTTTATGGGGAAACAAAGTTCCTCCAACCACTAGCTCCCTGTCTCCACAAAACTCAACAAGCCTACTTCCATTATTATTCATCGTTCCCAGACCATGTCTACCCATAATCCTTTCAATGCCACTATTATCCTCTCCCACTTTGGCATTCATGTCCCCATTAGAAGGATAATATCTTGTCTCTTGATTTTCTTTACCAGTGCTTCTAGTTTTTCATAAAATTTATCCTTCTCATCATCTGTTGCCTCTTCAGTTGGGGCATAGCACTGTATAATTGTCACATATCTCACCTTGGTCTTAAATCTAGCCAAGATGATTCTCTCAGAGATTGGTTTCCAATCAGTAAGCGCAAGTTTTGCCTTTGGAGTCATTAATATTGCCATCCTGTATTATTTATTGTATTTAATATTTAATTTATACAATATTATTTAATATTGTATTATTTATGTATTATAACATAAATAATACAATCTTTAATTAACACTTTACTTAATTAAATTAAAAAATAATTTATATAACACATAATATTATAACTGACATTACTAAATACACTTTATTAAACGAGATTTTGAATCTCTCAAAATTTTGCTGTATCTCTGGCAAGGTTGACTCTCTGGCAATCGATTAATGCAGGCTATCAAATTAGTAATAACCTGGGGAAACAAACGCGCTTTTCGATAAAATACTCTCGGAGCGAGCACCTAGTAAGACAGTATGATACCAACAGCGTATATATCTGTATATTGACCTTGCGTTGAGTCAATTGCAGGCACTCTGCGGGTGTTATATGGAGCCAAATAGGAGCCGCTGTTTCAAATAATCGTAGATCGAATCTTCATCCAACAACCAACTGCCATGAATCTGTCTACCATACTCAGTGCAGGGACTGGATAAAGGTGCTTTGGTTTATCTTAGGGCTAAATAAGCTAATCAAATCAATGAAAAAGACTTGTTGAGCCAACATTTATAATAAAAATAGGAGTGTCAGTAACCAGTGCACAAAATAAGTGAATTACTGCCTAACAGTACGAAATTTAATCACCATTGATCCTTGCGTTCCTTGCAAATGTAACAAAATACTCTTTTTTATTTTACATTAACTAAAACATATAAAAAATCAACTAATTTAATAAGATATTTTTAATTCCAACACTACAAAGCACCCTTTATTTAAATATTTGCATAAATAAGTGTTTGCTAATTTGTATTATTTATCATTTCAATATTTTACACAGCACTATAACATTCTTCTCAATACATTTCATTACCTTTTCAACACTTATCAGGTTAAAATTCTTAAGCTTTAAAAGAAACCAATAACAAATCTGCTTGCAGTTTTATTTTGTTCCCATTATAGCACATGAAATAATAGAAGAGATGGAAGATAGAACAGGATAAAACTTACCTAGGAAGACACAACAATGTTCAATACCACTGGAATGTTCTTTAGGCTCAGAGAAACTTTATGCACAGGGTTTTTGAGTTTTTATACAAATATAAAATATAAGCCAGTGGCACTGCATTTGTATCCATTGTGTTGAGTGTATTTTATATTTCTATTTAGTGGAACCATCTTCAAAGTTAGACCTCTTATGACAATTGCCACTTACTTACTTGAACTTAGATGTCTTGTCAACTAAGAAAAATAACAGTCAAACGTAGTTTGTGGTAAATAGTACGGAATAAATAATAATAAGAATCCATCCGTCCGCCCATACATGTACAGTACCTTAGATATTTACTAAACACCCTCACGTCTCCGGTCGGAGGGATGGTCGCGTCAGAGTGCTCATATAGGAAGGGTCACTTGATAAGTAATATAGGTTAATATAGGGTAGAGTAGTAGGCTGGGAAGGGGAGAGGGGTTTAGGTTAAACTATTTTTCTAGTTCGATATAATCTCCTATTCTGCATGGGTACAATTTAAGCAGGTGCGTTTTCAGCTGAGTTTTGAATTTGGAAATGTTTTCTAAGCTTCTAATGTTATCTGACAGATTTTGTATGTCCTATATAGTCTGGTTGTCTTTCATAAAACGTAAGGCTGTATCTGAAAGTATATTCTGAAAAATTATTTTTATGCCAGATGTTGTAGGAATGTTGACGGATGTTTTTTGGGATGAGGTTATGGAGTTTTATGTACATAATATTTTCAAAAATAAAAATAGCTTGAGCTATTAGGATTTCAAGCTGCAAAAACGCATCACGGCAGTGTGATTGTGACCCTAGCCCCATTATGGTCCTTATGGCTTGTTTTTGATGAATGAACATTTTATTTAAGTGCCCCTTGAACATCCCCCAAAACATTATCGAGTAATTTATGTGTGCCTCAAAGAGGCTGAAGTATACAATTCGAGAAAGATGGAAATTACCCAGCCTACTTATTAGACTCAGAACATATAGCCCCTTTGCCAGTTTGGATTCAATTTTTCCTACTTGCTCCTCCCAAACGAGATGTAGCATGTTGATACAGCATGGATCATCACCATGTTCCACTTGGTTGAGGCTGTATATGGTGTTAATCGATTTGAATTATAATAGGTAAAATACTGAAATGATATATAAAAATTGCAAATATTAATTAATTTGACTGGCCTCCTTACTAATGCTGCCTCTTGTGAGTGTTGTATCGTCCGCAAAATGACAAATGTTCTGTCTTGGAATTAAGTTTATAATGTTGTTAATGTAAATGAGGAACACCACTAGTGTTTGGTACTGAGGTTGGCTAAACTTGTTTAACAAAACTGATCCCAATATCAACCCCTGTGGAGTGTGGAGCACCACTGGTGTTTGGTACTGAGGTTGGCTAAACTTGTTTAACAAAACTGATCCCAATATCAACCCCTGTGGAGTGTGGAGCACCACTAGTGTTTGGTACTGAGGTTAGCTAAACTTGTTTAACAAAACTGATCCCAGTATCGACCCCTGTGGCGTGTGGAGCACCACTAGTGATTGGTACTGAGGTTGGCTAAACTTGTTTAACAAAACTGATCCCAGTATCGACCCCTTTGGAGTGTGGAACACCACTAGTGATTGCTACTGAGGTTGGCTAAACTTGTTTAACAAAACTGATCCCAGTATCGACCCCAGTGGAGTGTGGAGCACCACTAGTGATTGGTACTGAGGTTGGCTAAACTTGTTTAACAAAACTGATCCCAGTATCGACCCCTGTGGAGTGTGGAGCACCACTAGTGATTGGTACTGAGGTTGGCTAAACTTGTTTAACAAAACTGATCCCAGGATCGACCCCTGTTGAGTGTGGAACACCACTAGTGATTGGTACTGAGGTTGGCTAAACTTGTTTAACAAAATGATTCCAGTATCGACCCCTGTAGAGTGTGGAACACCAATAGTGATTGGTACTGAGGTTGGCTAAACTTGTTTAACAAAACTGATCCTAGTATCGACCCCTGTGGAGTGTGGAGCACCACTAGTGATTGGTACTGAGGTTGGCTAAACTTGTTTAACAAAACTGATCCCAGTATCGACCCCTTTGGAGTGTGGAACACCACTAGTGATTGCTACTGAGGTTGGCTAAACTTGTTTAACAAAACTGATCCCAGTATCGACCCCTGTAGAGTGTGGAGCACCACTAGTGATTGTACTGAGGTTGGCTAAACTTGTTTAACAAAACTGATCCCAGTATCGACCCCTGTAGAGTGTAGAGCACCACTAGTGATTGTACTGAGGTTGGCTAAACTTGTTTAACAAAACTGATCCCAGTATCGACCCCTGTAGAGTGTAGAGCACCACTAGTGATTGGTACTAATGTTGGTTAAACTTGTTTAATTTTTTTTTTCTTTGGAAAGATATTTCAGTTAGTTGGGTTCTGTTGTTCAATCATGACTTTAGCCATTTGCCACATTTATTTTACAGTTTCCCAAAGAAGACGACACAAATTATTTTTAAAATCTGTGGTAAAATTGCTGAAAGAGATAGATTGAAGGTCAACTTTCTAATTTATGTTTGATAATACAAAAAGAAATGGTATCATGTAATGTAATATATTTTAAGATCTTTCATTAGGTATGGTATTGAGGTACGTTGACAATACATCATACTTTTCATGGATATGCTTCCACAGTCGTCACTACGTATTACTTACAAAATCTTGGTCATCGGTTAGGCTGGGCCGCACCACTGTGCTATGTATTTGTTAGTTAGTATACATCATAGTGTTACAGTCATATCTTTTCATCACCTTAGAATTCACTCAGCCAGTTTGCCCCAATACCAGACCTCCAGAGCAGTAGCATTTAATGTTTTGTATTATTATAGCGAGTTGTCTGAATATTTTTTTTATTAATTGTTTTTATTTTATTGTTTATGAGTTACTGCAATTATATGATGGAACTGAACGTTTAGTATTGACTTACTAGACGATAGTGATGATGACTTTACTCTCAACTTGAAGATAATGAAGATCTTACTATGAGTCTGATGATTTTTTTTGCCCCACTATACTCCCATCTCCACCCAGAAATAACAAAATTACCAAGTATATTACTCATGACCAAAACATTACCTATAACTTAATTCTTAAGCTAATGTTTTTTACTTTATTTGCAATTTTGTATAAATGTTTCAATACAATTTTTATAACTGCTCCTTGATTTTAAAAAAAGGAAAGAAATAGTTACTCCAATGCTCCATGCAATGCTTCTGGATCTTTGCAGATCTTTTAATTTAAATGTAAAGTACAGTAGAAGACTTGTAACTATCCAGATCAATATGACGGCTAAAGATTATGATAGATCTAATGCTGTTTATGCCAAATTTCAAGGTTAACCCTTTCCCTGTCAACGTCATATTAATAGGACGTTCAGAAAAATATTTGTTTATAATATTTCTTTTAATGCTTTATACATATTTCTTATATTCTACAATTTGTAATCATATTTTATATTCAAATTAGTTGGTAGCATTGGAATAGTAGTAAATACACACAAAAAATATATTTAGCAAGGGAATTTACATTTATAAATGTTGTAGGGTATTATATAAACTGATATAAAACTGTTTCTTTTTGTATTACATACACTATATTTATTTTGTTTTATTCAAAATTATATCCTATATCATATACCTAAAAATTAAGCAGATTCAGCATAGATACTATAAATAAAATAAATTTTTTAGATAATTACAACATTTTTCTCTTATATATGATATAATAGCAAACAGATATGTTCTTATTTTGTGAATTTTAGATAGTAGGGCCTATACATAAACTATATTTTATAAGGCAAAAACAACGCAAGTATCATACCTCTATTATAATAAGTGTAGTGTCTATGAGTTTTTAAAATAGCCTCCACAAAACGTTTTATTTTGGCATGGCAGTCAAGGGATGGGTACACCTAATTTAGCCCGGCAGGGAAGAGGTAGGACTCAACAAAGAAGTCCGGCAGCGAAAGGGTTAAGCGGTCCATGCAACATTGAGAACCTTTCAAACATCAATGATAAATAGGTTATGCCTATTAGGTACAGACTGCACTTATATAATTAACTTATATTATAATTGTGTAATTTATTATGTTGATTATTCATATAAAGTTAATTATATCATTGGTACTATCTCTGTCTCTGGCAACATGGTGAGTTGGGCAACATTCTATAAGTAGTTTTTAATAAGCATAATAAGTGTTTGTACATATACAGTTCAAGAAGTGAACGTTACAAAACACAAATATATTACAATATAAGCACAAAATTAAAGGCAGTATGTGTAGATTCTTTTGTGAATCCATGCGGTCTGAAGAAGGTAAATGTAGTTCTCCAAAATTTATCACCATAATATTTTTGCATTTTATACTTATATTGTAAACATGTCTGAATTTTGTGATTGAGTGAGTATTATAATATATTTGTGCATTTTGTACTTATATTGTGGTATATTTGTGCATTTTGTGCTTGTATTTTGATATATTTGTGCATTTTGTACTTGTATTGTGGTATATATTTGTGCTTATTGTAATATATTTGTGTTGTGTGACTTTCACTTGTACTGAATTCTATAAATAGGGAAGGCGCAGAAATTACGGTGTTACGTATAATAAAGGGGTAGAGAACTGAACACGTCTTTATTTTCAGCACATGTATACTGCTACACTCTTTTAATGCATGTAGAAGTGTAAAACTTGCAAGTGCTCTCCATGGTAACCTTATTTAAGAAATAATCAACTGTACATTTATTTTAATCTTATCTGGATAGGACGGATTCCGGATAGTTGCGATCCGTGATACTATTGGCCATTGTTCTGTAATATAGACATGTAGAAGGAAGTATTTTGCCAGTCTAGGAATTTCCTTTGGTGTTCAGATTCATTTTTACAACCAAATTTGGTTTTAATTATTTATGTATTTACGGATTCCGGATAGTTGCAATCCGTGATACTATTGGCCATTGTTCTGTAATATAGACATGTAGAAGGAAGTATTTTGCCAGTCTAGGAATTTTCTTTGGTGTTCAGATTCATTTTTACAACCAAATTTGGTTTTAATTATTTATGTATTAGAATTTTACAAGCAACATACAGTATATTACAAAGGACTATGTAAGTTGCCATTAGCAAAGATGTTGTTTGGATCGATTTGACTCTTTAGTGTGTCATATATACAGGCACCAATCGGTGACACTTGGCTGGGATACCTGTAAAAAAAATATCAATATTTCAGTACATAAATTAGTTAGATTTCATTCAATTGATATCCATACATATGAAGATTAAAAATAATGTGTGATGATGAGAGGATATTTGCTATCGTAAACTCAAAGGAGTAATTATTTCTTTATTTTTTACTACCTGTAATCTTCGTTGTATTTTAAATGTTTAAAAATCACCAATAAATAATACTTTTTATTGGTGATTTTGTAAAAATTTAAAATACAACGAAGAATACCAATATCAACTCCATCTGAAATTTACCTGTAATCTGTTTAGAAAAAAAATCAACGTAATACAAGTATTTGCACAGACTTTTAGTTAGTTGCCCTTTTTTTAATTCTTTACCCAGTTGTAAAGTTATGAACATTGCTTACTTCAACCAGCATCAAGGAACTTTTAATAGTTCTATATTAACTTACTATCACTGTCTGATATTAAAAAGAACATGTTTAACAATAATTTTTTATTCTTATAAAAATGTTATGTTTTAACTATTGATTTTTACTTCATTTTTCAATTTTATATTTTAAATTAGAGCTTAAGTATAGGGATGGAGGCCAGGTATTAATGTAATAGAAGCGCTAGGGCATCAGCAAACATACATGAGAAGGCACGTCCACAGGAAAACATAAAGGAGAACACAAGAGACTTTCAATTCAGCTGATGAAAGAGCCAGTGACACTGAACATTTGTGTTAAATATTGTGTCTTTACATGGTTTCCTATGTATTATGTTAATGTGCTTAGCCTGCAGTGAATTACAAATGATTTAAATAGGACTGAAAAGTCTGTAACCGATCATCATCCATGTTTCATTTATTAACAATAGATTGCATAACTTGATGAATAGATTGTATAAAATAATTTCTACTTTATTATTTTTGTTTTTCTTAAAATGAAAAACTTCTTTATTTTTCCAAGAGGCTTCCAAGTTATGGATGTAAAGCCCTTTCTACGAATATTTACTCATATAATCAATGCATATGCTTTTTTGTAATACAAATTTAATGTCCTACTTCAGATAACCCTGAGGGAGGGCGACCTCGTGGGAGGCCAAAACAAAGATGGTGGGACCAGGTTAGGCTAGATATACAGCGAGTTGGAGCCATGGAAGAGAATGCAGAGGACAGGTCAATCTGGAGAGGCTTTGTTGGTGCGGCTAAATATCACCTGCGATATAGATGGCCCTGGGAGTAAGAGTAAGTAAGTAAGTACTTCAGATATTTTAATTATTTATACAAACTATTAACTTTATTGACGTATGTATAAACCAAAATATTTCTCATTAAAGCTATATTCAACTAAAAAATTACAGCAAGTTCTTAGAATTAAAAAAATTGTGAGTCCCCTTCCTCTACTCTAGTAAAAAGTAGCAAAACAGGTATTTTTCTGTTCAACTATAGTAGAAACAATATTTCGTCAAAGCCACTGCATCTGACAAGACACCGTTTATTTAAGAAAGACCCTACACCACTATGCCACAGACAAGTGACTATATAGCTGAATAGAAAAAGTACCAGCCCCAACTCCGACTGAATTAAAGCTTACAATCCTAAATGCTGCACAAGGCAACAGTACAGCGCCTTAGACCGCTCATCCGATTCAACACCTACTGTATGGTGCATTTGTTTATTATTAATGCAGATGTGTGCTCCTTAGCATCAACTCCAAAGTAATTGTTCATTAGTAAGGCGCTGATCGTCAAGATATGGGCGATATGAGAGGCAAGTGAGTGTGATAAGTGTAGATTAACCAATGTAGTTACTGTTACTAACTAAGGTCAACTATTGCTCAGAAGAGTTATTCATTAATAACCCAATATCCAGGTCAACTGAGGGACCTACAGCTTTGCGTAAAATCCGAATCATGTTGTATTGTTCTGATTTTCAGCTAATTGACAAGCCTGACATTCATTTCTCTTCCCTACACAACACCTGATCACTGACTTCCATCCAACATGGGCACACCAGACTCCTCTAGACAACGTATCAGTTTGTCTCCTCAACACTTTGTCCCCAAGTACCTAGGTTATAACACTGCACCACCAGTGCCGACTTTAATTTGGGAGACTATTGGCAGTATCTACATGCGAGCCTGAATGCTGAGATAATTAATCAATATACAAGTAGAGTCGTCTTGGAAGTTATAGCACAAGCTCTCCTACAATGCCAAAGAGGGCAGTGTCCATTCTTGAAGCCATATGCTGAGCTCTCCCATGTGATCAAAAGGCCAAGTTTCTTAAGTGAGGCTACAGGCAGGTATGAGAAACATTTTATTAATTAATTGTTATTTAAATGAAAACACACTGCAGCAGGCCTTTGTGTGAACTTTATTCAATGAGTGAAGTTTCGACCGTTAGCTCAGATATTGAACCTTGAGTTGAGTCACAATGCCAGCAATCAAGGGTAGTTGGGATGTAGTGAAATTAGTGTCTGTTAATTTCTTATTTATTTATTCTTAAGACGCCAATCATCAAGATATGGGCGAATATGGATTTCGAATGAGTGTGATGAGTGTAGATGAGTGAACAATCGTTGTTGTGTTGAGTGTAGATGAGTGTAGTCATCGTTACAAACTAAGGCCGACTATTCCTTAGAAAGTGTCATTAATTAATAGTCCAATAACAAAACAAAATTAATTTCTGGAAAATTTCATTTAGATGCTATTAACCCTTTAAATCTGAGCAACGACAAACGTTTTACATCTTCACAAAAAACCTTTTGAAAACCCATGAAACCCTATCATCTAATGATGGAATTTTAAATGTCAAATTCCTATAAGCTTTTTTAAATTCCCGCTGATTATATTAACTTCCTTCTGAACTCTCACAGATCCCTTTCAACATTTTTCATGATTCTGATTGGGGTCAAACTGAAAACTTCGATCAGCTTATGAAGCTGGGCTTTAAACAACTATGCTATTGACCAATTTACTTTTTGATACTGTTGATTATAGCCACACCTGTTAATATATTATGGTGGATCTATTCTTTAAGGCGCATACCTGATTTTGTACATTTAAACACAAATTTATTGTAAATTTACACTAATTTAAATCCAAACATGCTAAGTGAAGTTGTCCTTCAATACAATACTTCACTTGTCCTAAAAATACTTATTTTTTGCTGTAGCATTTCTTGATACAGCAAGACAAAACTCTGCACCGACACAACACGCTGTACTAAACCCAGCACTTACCATTTTGTCCGAAGTTTTCCTATGCCATGGTGATGTGAGATTGAGCCACCGCAGGCAATAATCTCATCCCGAGCTTCTTCTTCTATTCGCTTGTGGGTGTTTACTGGGTCGTCAAAACCTGTCCAGTTGAACACAAAGTAGAAGTAGACACAGCAGCCAGTGTCATATACCTGTGTTACTCGGCATGAAATAAGGAAATGCTTGATGCCCAATCCTGTTGACAATACAAGCCAAACAAACGTAAAAATAACACGAGTATTGTCCTGATTGGCAAACAGTTTTTTAATTTTATTTTTACTGGAAACTAAATTCTGAATTAACTTACGCATTAATTAAAAAATATTAATAATGATTAATCCACTGCAAACAGTGAAAACTTTAGCTTGATAGGCCATGTATCTGCCACTTAATTAGATAACTAAAATTGGAATAATATATTTCAGATAGGATATTGAATACAGTATTTCTTAAAAACATATATTTCTAAAATTAATAAATATATAATAATAATATATTTTCAAAACTAATCTAAAAGGAGACTTTGCTTTGTTTAGCACTTTATTGTGATGAACAAAATTCTAGATTATAAAGTTCTAAAGCGTGAATTTTAGACAAAATGTCACTTTACATTTAGTATCAATCATATTTGTATTTAGCCATGGAAGCATGCAAATCCAAATAAAGTGTTGGTAGATCAATTTTAATAAATGTTTTCTATAGACAACTTGTAAAAAAAGAAAAACGAACATAAATTCTATACCAATAATACACATATTAAATATAATAAAATCTAATTTAAATTAAATAAACTTTTAAAGTAATTAAAATTTACTAAATAAAAGATACTATACCAATACTTGTGAAATGTTGACTGTAAACTGACATGGACTTTAAGTGGATATGAAAAGTTCCCTTGTTATTAAATATGTGACAGCTTCTAAAATGATGACATATAATAAAAATAAACAATATCTTTGAAAGGAGGGCTAGTACAGAAGAGTCTGTTCTTACACTTCACCTAGAACCAGAGGCTTAGCGTGACTTCAAATCCACTTAAAAATACTGATTTGTTTAGACAGAAATAAACACTGTTGCGTAATTTAAGCTAAATAATGCTTAATCAGAAGTAACATATTTAACTGATATGTTCTGCAGTCTGGAATTTTAATAATAGGCAGTACCAGTAAAAATGTATAAATGTACAGTAAATCAAACAAACTATCATTTAATATGTTTTGTAACACTTTGCAAGCAACTCTCTCTTCCCTCCACCACAGTTTCAGCATTGACTATTGAAACAGGAAGACATATGTGTTCTGTGAATCCTGTTTTCACGCTCTGTGTGACACCAAAGACCTTTACTAGTTTTGAAATAGAGAACTGGATTTCAAAATGTCTTATAGAGAATAGTATACTTTCAGTTTTTAAGAATCATTCATTTATTTAAGAGATTATATTCAAACCTCAAAGAAGCTGTATTGTTTGCTCTATTAGTCTCATTAAGAGTCTGCAGAGGCTGTCGGCCATGTTAATTTTAATTCCATAAGAGCCATATTATTTGCGAATCCATATTTGTTTGTTATTTATAGTCCAAAAGTTGTCTATGACGTGTCATTTTAAACGTTGTGCATTGAGTTTGCTTTTCACAATTTGAATACATAAGCCTTGTTTCGTAAAATTTGTGAAATTAAAAACTTCAAACTAAATATGGTATTTTTTCTATAAAACTAATTAGGAATTCACAAAGCAATTACAATGCGCAATTTTATTCATGATCAAACACAATTTGTTTGGAAAAAATCTGTTCAAAAATAACCGTTGGATACGCGTGATCGTATGTCCAGCTCAAAAATAACATTGTTCTTATGGGGTTAAAACCAACATGGCCGGCAACCTCTGCAGACTCTTAAAAACATCACCTATATAGTTGGCCCTTTACTATTACAGAAGTATTGAATTTACCAATTTTGTTTGCACAAGCTACCTACTTGGTAATTTAATCAATACAAATTCCATCAAACAAGAAATGAGTGTGGCTGATCATCCCTTAGTTTGATTTGAAAAATTCATTATCTTTCAAATTGCAATTCGAATGATTGTTTATTATTTATTCAATATTAAAACCATACAAATCATTAAAACTAAGAGTAGTTCTGCATACTTTCTGCTTATGATTGGTTAGTTAAGCAACAATCAGCATTTAATAATTATCCAAATCCAACATATTGAAATCATTAAAATATTGTAACCAAAACCAATAAACCCCTAGTATTATTTTGACAAACTTTCACATTCGGAGGCGATGCGATATTTGACGTTTCTACACAACATCAGAGTACTGTCCCAAGGCACCGAAGTCTCAAATGATTCCCCTATTATATTAAGTTCCAGCATGATATCCTGCAGAATAAGAATAAGTTTGGTATACAGAAAATAAACAATGCCTTAAATAACAAACATAAAAGAAATGTATCTAAACTAAACTAAATCACCAAGGTTCGTTTTAAGTCATACATCACTAGTAAAAGTTTAAGAACGTAAAATCGAATAAAATATAAGAACAAAACAAACATATGAACTAACTAATTTTATAAAATATTTATAAACAAAAAGCTTATTTGTACAGTTTTTACAATCTTTATATATTATAAATAAAGCAGTTTTATGTTAACGTAACTGCTTCCACATTTTTGGATCATTTTTAAAGATTAGGGGGCGAAAAATTCGCCCCTATTCGTAGTTGTGCAATAAGGACTTCATTGTTCAAAATTTTCACCGTGAAGGGCATGGGAAGCCATCAAAGTAGGTTTTTTGCCATAAGAATAACTTAGAGAGAAATTTTAATTACTTGAAAAATAACAGCTGTTCAAATGTTAATAATGACCTACATAAAATTTTAACAGCTGTTGGAATGTAAATAAAAACAAATTTAATCAAAACTATTGAAATAGGCTAAGTTATATAATTGGGTGTTTATATTTTTAGTGTGTAGCAACGCAAGAATGGTACAGTAAATGGGCTACTATATAAATTTACATATAGTTTTACTTGATATAGTGAAGGGTGAATGCACCAGTTACCGACCACGAACCAGTTACCGAACAGTTGAATAAAAACACATTGTATTAAGTGATATTTAATATATTTTTAAATGTTTATATAACAAGTATTTACTCAAAGGCTTTTAAAATAATGGGAAATTCAATTTTACAGTCTAGTCTTTGTTTGGTAGTCACAGGGAATCTTTATGAGTGGCACTACTGGTATTATGGCGGTTGGATGTGTCTCATAACTACGTGTGCTCAAGGTAAGCAAATATTTGTCAATTTTAGATTATTTTAGTCTGTGTTGCTGTTTTTTTTAGTTAAAAACGTTGAAGAATCCCATATAAATAATGGATTTTAAATATTACTATAAACTAAATAGTAATATTTAAATATAAAGTAATAATAAAGAATGGTCGATAATTAGATCAAAAGGTCTTGTTGCTCCAGTACCCGGTTATTGGTGCAAAACGCTGGTCGGTCATTGTTATTGCATACTAATTTTTCTAATCATGTTGATTTCAGATACTAAAAAGGTATTCACAAGATGCTACCGAACAAATACGTAATGGAGCTAAAATTAGAGAAACTGAGAGAAAATAAAATATACCTTGTGCCACAATATATTTTGTCACAGGTCAAACCTCATTCAGTCAACCCTTCCACACTGAACAACCTTGGGTCCTACCAAGCTGTAGAAATGCTGAACTACCTCAAGATAATCCCTCAGAACAACTAAGCTTAGTCAGACCTGATAGACTTGGCACAAAGAAAATCTACTGACTTTTGTGGTATATACCATTTCGATGATCTATCTTGCAGTAATCCTAACTTACCTCAAGAAAGGCAAACTAAAATCAACTTAATATTGATTCGCCAACTGCTTCAACTTCAAACATTCCTGATTTTGTACTAAGAACTTCTAAAGATCTCTCTCCTTCAAACCAGCTAGATTTTCTTGAAAACAGGCCTCGATTTGATGAGCATCCTGATTTAGTTATAAGTAATCTTGTCATAACCATAACCAGCAGCCACCCTGACCTAACTCAAATTATTGTTACAATCCATGATGAAGTAGATAAATTCAGTTGCATTGTTGGTCCCACCCAACCAACCAATCAGCAAGTGAAAAACAACCATCCAACTCAAGAGAATAATCACCTTAAGGAAGCACTCTACCCAAACCAAATATGTACTGTGTAAACCTACAACCAATAAACGCACACTAATGTCAGTAATCCAGCCTTTTCTGACTGCGTTTTATGGCCCTCTGAGTCTCCAGTGAAGAAGGGAGGAAAGCCTCGAAAAATAATCAATCTTCCAGATGCTATAGATGCTGGGTGGAGCTTGGGTGGAATACTAGGAAAACTAGAAGAAAACAAAACTGCAAAAAGAAGAGAACAAAATAAAACCTCTTTCTTGCTTCATAGCAAACATATTCATGAGCCACTTTTAAAATTTATTAAAAGAATCACTGTCATACTTCCCTAGAGTTTGGATTCGTTATGTTGACGACATTTTTGCAGTGTTTAACAAAAATGAAAACCTTCAAAATTTTATAAATCTGTTAAATTCATTTTACTCCAGCATAAAATTTACGCATGAAATTGAATATAATCATTCACTTCCATTTTTAGACTTATTAGTCATTAGAAACACAGCTTCTAAAGAACTTGAATTTGATATATACCGTAAACCCACGCATACTGATCGATACATAACAAATGACTCCAATCATCCACCAGCACAAAAGAGAGCTGTATTCCATTCTCTTATTTTTAGATTACTAAATACACCTCTATCAGAAGAAAGATTCAAAAAAGAACTAAATTATATCAAACATGTGGCAATTTTCAATGGATATGATACCAATTTAATAGATTGTATGTTAAAAAAAGCGAAAAAGAAGCAAGAGAAAAAATCAAAAACAAAACTTATACCAATAAAAGAAAAAAATAATAATTGGAATAGTATAACATGGACAAAATATTCAAATTCTATCAACAAAACATTTAAAAAACACACAAATATAAATATTTCATATAAAACTAAAAATAATTTGAAAAATAAATTAAAAAATCCAAAAGATACTGAGAATGACGAAAATAAATCAGGAATTTATGAAATAAACTGCAATGACTGTAACAGCAAATACATAGGCCGAACAAAAAGGAAAATTAAAAAAAGGTTTCAAGAACATTTTTCACACATAAAATTTAATAGGGAAGAAAAATCTGCAATTGCCAATCACTGCATTAACACTGGCCATAGTATTACAAAAAACAATTTAAAATTATTAAAACATATAACAACACCAAAATATTTAAATGCATGGGAATCATGGTACATTAACAAAGCAAATTCTGAAAATTTATTAAACCAAGAAGATGGACCGATTCAAAATTCTATTTTACTTTCAAAACTATAAACAATTAATTTATATTCAATTTATAATACTTTCAAATTCATAATAAAACTACCATTTAGAATAATAATAATATATTTAGCCACAAAAGTTAAAAATTTTTAAAACATATGTTTATATAAGCTTATATTATTTTTATTTACTTTTTGTATATTTATTTGTGATGTGTCTGACGATGATAGCCTTGCTATCGAAAGGCCTCACTATTAAAAAGTTTTTATTGGTTTAAATTGTTTTATTAAAAAAATTATAAAATAAAAAGACTTGAAAGGAAGAAAGCCAGAGAAGAAGAGTTGAAAAAACAGACAGAGAAACGATTGAAAAAAGAAAACCAAAAAATAAAAGGAAAAAGTCAAAACTGTTTTCATCATCTGAAGAAGAAGACAATCACCTTATGAAGATGGAAGACCATTCGGACTTGGACATAGACTTAGCTGACATAATGGAACCAAGAACTACTACTTCGACAGAAGAACTTGAAAGAGATCCATTAGAAAATGATTTTGCTTTAATCAAATTTCCATTTGAAGGAAGAGATAAAGAAGGGTATTACGTGGGAAAGACTTTGAGTGTTAAGAAGAGTGACATTTCAGTTTCATGTCTGTGTAAAAGAAAGAAATGTGAGAATAAATTCATTTTTCCACAGTTTCCGGACACTACAACTATTGACAGAGATCAAATAGTGTACATTTTAAAACCTACGCTGTTAGCTGGTAGTAAGAGGCAACAATCTCGTGTGTCATTCGATGTTAACTTACAGAAGTTTAATGTTTCCTAGAAGTCCTAAGCTACTGGCAAAGATAATATAGCTTAAGTTACAGGAAACTATAGTTTTGTAACCTGTTTAAGTTTTGTAACAATAAACCCAAGTTCTATGTTTTTTATTTTATGTTATCCACAAATTATTACATTTATTTACGCAAGAGTATTAATTTAAAGCTTTATACATTACATAAAGTATGTATCTAAATATCCGAGTTAATATATTCACCTAGTGAAATGAAATTTTTCTTGGTCGGTAACTGGTACGGTAGTGGTTGGTAATACGCTACCTTGGTTTGACAAGGTTCTAACTGACCATCAGCTTGTTTTGAGAAAAACCTTGTCAAAGTTTTAAATTGCTCTATTTCTATTATTAATAGGAATTTATTTTTGATTTTTGGCACATACACTAGTGATAATTATTACTTTAAGAAAATATGTTATCTATTTTGTTTTTTAACATGTTTATATCAGTAATAAAATAAGTAAAATGCAGTTAGAACCTTGTCACTTTCCCAATGACTTATTCTCAGACTGACAAGGTTCTAAGTGCACTTGAACCCCTTTCAAACTAAATAAAAGGCTAACTTCAAGAAAAGCTGTCAGTTTAATCCTACTTTTTTAGATAGCTAAAACCAAAAATATTTTTTTAAACTAAATTGTTGCCTATAAATATAGTATACAACATTATTTTGTACTCTTAAACCAAACAACTTACCGTACATCACACTGGAGGTCTTGAAAATCGTTTACTTGTAGGCCTATATGGTTATCTTTAAAAGACCAAGTTAAAGGTAAACGTAAACAATTAAACTGAAACTCTTTTACACATACCAACTTATTTATTTTTTAAGAACAAATTAAATAAAACACAGCATAAAAAGATACACAACATCTGTATGGACAATAGTATAACATTAATTCTATAGGCCTATAGGTTAAAAAAGTATAGCATATTACAGAAACTTTTTCTGCTTACAAGAATCATGTACTTTAATCAAATCTTTAAAACCACTTTGAAGTAGTCCCTATCCTGTAGTGGCATAAGAGGCAACATGTTTTTGATGTCTTTTTTCTTCAAATCGCTTATATATCCTTTGTTTTTATCAACTTTAGGTTTTAAGTCGAACACACTAGTTGTAGGCACATTTGACTGTTTACTCTTCGCACTGCAATTCCTTTTAGGAGTGAATTCCTTGCACTTGAGGTTTCCTAGGTTCACAGGTTCAAAAGCCAAATGGGTAGTCTTGAACTCAACCTCGTGATAGGTATGTGTAAAATGTAACTGAGCAACTTTTGTGAACGGTACACTTTTGTAGTTCATTAACTTTGAAATTCCTGAAAAATCTTTAAAATCTGATTCTTTCATCTGAATTATTTGGAACGGTTTTTTGACGTTAGCTTGCTTCACTACTCTTATTAAGCTGACTGGAGAGTAAAATTCAGATTTTTGCATTGCTTTCTCTATCAAGCTATGAGCATTATCTACCAGCTGAACGCATGAATGTCCTGGCACAGAATACTTCATAGTGACAGAGTTTATTTCCTCATGTTCCTTAAGGAAGTCCATCATGGCATAGGACATCATCGAATTTCGGTTTTGGGGGACACATGAATCTGACCATGTAGTCAAGTTTGATAAGTTATTCTCTTCAGCTACCACATCGAGAATCTTTCTTACTGCACTAGCGATGTCGTTGCCCTCCCTACCAGCCATGGTTTCTGTCCACATAGCGCAGTAGACCTGGTTTGTAACACTGTACACAGCTGTCATTTAAACATTTAATTTCCTTGAATAAAAAAAAAGAGCTTATCGCAGCTCGTGGGCAATTGATGACATTTTCTAAGTCGAAAAATACAACAGGAGTTTTAGAGTCCTTATCCCTTTTGGCTTCTTCACGCATTGTGGTTTTCTCAATTATGTGGGCATTATACTCTTCATTTAGATCTACAGATAATGTACCAGTTTTCTCTGCCATTTTGAATTTCTCACACAAATCACAGCGGTCGCTTTTAGGTTGATGAAAACCTAAGTTGTACTCCGTAACAAATATTTTGTTATACGTGGAGAGTTTGACAGGGACAGTTGATGTATTGTTACACTTTTCAAGATAAAGGTCATATAATTTTGAAATACTCAAATTTGATCCCAAGTATTCTCGTTTGGTTCTAGACCGAAAATAGTGAGACTCAACCTTTGGGATGCTTTCAATATGTTCCCGTGCAAAAGTAGGGTCACCAGTAGGTGTTCTTCTACTGCTGCATGATTGACCTCTTTTATCTGGTTGAGGTGTGTTTGTTTCTTTGTTTTTGGACAAGTGTGCATTGTAAACCGGTTTCTGTGATATATCCAGAGTGCCAAGGTAAAAACTCTTACACACCTGAATCTTCTGTCCATTCACAGTAAAATAATATTTAAATGAATATTCCCTTTTTTTATCCTTAGTGGATCTCTTAGGCCTTGATGTTAAAACCCTGTCGGATGATGCAATTATAAAATGTCTTTTTTCATTATATGGTAAAGCATAGTAAGATGTGTGGAGTTCTGCTCGTTCAGTATTTGAAATTTTAGTGATGCACTTTTTAAATTTAAATTTTAAATTTAAGCAGTCTTTTTAAGTTTTTACGGCCTTTGAACTTACAGCCTTACCTCTTCGAGTGATGTAAGACTCTCCAGATTGGTGTTTCTGTTTCCTGATGTTGCACTTCCATTTTGTAGGATTTGCAACAACTTTCCGTGGTTTTTTCTTTGGCGTATCAGGTGTCAAACAGTTATTTGGAGGTAGGATCACATCCCTGGAACAACAACAAACTATTTTAAACATAAAAACTGACAAGAAGATAAAACATAAAAATTTAAACATGCAAGCAAAATTATCATTTTATGTGGCCGGATATTTCCTTGATGTTGTATATTAATTAGGCTAAACACATCTTGGTTTGGCTTATATAATGTTATACACAAAAAACACATACACTTAATAATTGTCCTGAATTACACAACCAACGTGTGTGTCTTTGAATAAAATATTGACGAGTCCTGATAAACCGAACTGAGTCCTGATAAACATACCATCTCAACTGAGAAACTTCACCTACAAACATGTCATTCAAAGTTATTATATTTCCTTACCATAAGATTTTAAAACCAACCTACCTATCATGTGCCGTGCCACTAGAATGCGTTTATACACTCGGCTTCATTTTATAGTAGCCTCCTCTTTACAACATTATTCGGTATACATGTTAGCGTAATAATAATTTAGTTACCTTGGCGTTGCGATTGTAATAGGGATTATAGCTTCTGAACACTGGGTCCCTGCCTCCTCTTGGTTGATATCTTCTATTTGTGAAATAGGCCCCTCAGTGGATGTTGGAGTAGTGTAAGTATAAGACAGTTTTTTCCTCGGACCACATATTTGAAGACATCTTTTCCTTTTTCTGAAAATAAAATGAAAAATAAGTATAGTCATTTAAAAACCATTGTTTTAAAGTCATTGACACAAACGTTCATTCACTACTAATAAACGAAATGATGTAAGCCTAATTACAATCATTATTTATATGATATAAAACATTTAATCTTTCTAGTCGACAAAATAACAAACAAGTTGTAACAATGTTGATCTATAAGATAACCTTCATGGTTTATACGTTTACAGGAATAAATGAAATAATGGGCCTAGGCCTATTCTATTCTATTTTGACAGTGTGTATACTTTTTTATTTTGTTTTACTAGCCTGACAAATGAATACAAAATTGAAACGTTGCATTTGATTTAATAACATAACAAATATAAAACACAATCTTACCTGGATTTGGATAAAATTGTGCATTCTTCATCTGAATCATCTTCTGATGTAGGTAATACATAATTATCTTCTGAGTTGTCACCAAACAAATCACTCATACTACTCAAACTAGCATCAGACATTTCGTCATTTAAGTTATTGTTAAATGATGAATTTGGTATTTTACTGTCAATTATAACTTAATGCTTACTTCAATGCTTACACCAAGTAATAAATAAACAAACAAACATAACCTCTCATTACCATAACAAACTAAGACAGAGTTTCTCTTTTTTCAATTTGATCAGCTGATCATATACCACCAAAAATGTTCAGTTGGAACCTTGTCACACCAAATATTAGTTTGTTTTTCTTGCAGTTGGAACTTCGTCACTGTTCTAAATCTGTTATTATTTTACATAGAGGAATAAAAACTGGTGCAACACATAAACTTAGTTATATTGAGTGAAAACACCATATTTAGCAAAACTGTCAGTTAGAACCTTGTCAAACCAAGGTAGAGAATTGGGGAAAGTGGTCTGTTTTTGCTGATTTTGGAAAAATCCACAAAATGCAAATAAAATCCCATTTTAGTAATACTAGGCATAAACACAGTATTGCATAGTATAATAAATAGGTGAAATTTTAAAAGAACACAACTAATAATCTTAAAAAATAAATAAATAATTTACAATAAATTTTTTAAGTTCAAAAATCCTAAACTGGTCGCAAATTGGAACATTTACCCTACCTTGTAATATTTATAGTCAAAAGGCAAAAAACGAGGCTGAAGGCAGAGTTGTCACGAGTGCAGTGAGTGACGGTGTTGCTACGTGGGGCGTGCAGGGGTGTCTCCTAGTTTCGGCTATTAATTGATAAATAGCTTGATGTGAATTAATTTCTGAAAAGCTAAATTACTCTAAAGTATCTTTTTTTTTCACTACATTTATTTTTCAATAGATAAGAACTTCTTTCAGATGAAACATCAATATATATTTTAATAAAACTACAGTTTAATGCTTACCCGTATGTAAGCTATGACGAATGTGAGTATGTATCCTCTTTCCCCATTGGCCTCTCCCATTATGACACAATTTGCAGACGACACAATTTTATAGATCTTCTTCTCTTGCATCGCTACTTCTTCTGGCTCACCTGTAATTGAAAAAAAAGCTTTGCTATAGATAAACTACATGGTAGAGTACCAGCAAATAATGCAATAGAGGAAGTTGTTTCATCTCACAGCACTATAGAGGACAATTCTAAGCAGTTTCCATTGTTTCTCATTGGCTATAGACAGAGTACTACTCGTTTAATTTGCTTCAACATAAATACTTGATATATTGCGAAATATTACTGCTATGTCTTGATTCAAATAAAATGGAAACAGCTATTCTGACTCATATTCTATATTTTTTATAAGAAATAGTAACTTAGTTCTTCCAATCTGAAACATTTCAAAATTGAAGGAGGAGCATTTTTAATTTCAAGTTTTGTTTTCAGAAGTCTGTTTTAGGCATTAAATGTTTATCGAGAATAAATGTTTTCCTAGAGTGTTCTGTAATTAATTATAAACGATTATTCTATTTATTTTTTTTAATGGCCGACACAACTGCCCTACCCAACAAGTCGGCCCTAACTATGGTGTTTGGGCATTCCCTGCACACACTCCAACCACAAGGGTCGACCAAACCACCATATAAGTCTAGAACAAATGTTTTCCACATGTTCCAGTTCATTTTTAACTATACACAGTGAAGCCTCAGGAATCCATTTTTTATAAGTATATAATAATGCCTTTCATAATAATACTATAAGAATTTCAGAAAAAGCCATTTTTTTATCGTTACTCTGCCCAACCCCCATAGACTATTGTTCTTTGAGGGGAACTTACTCAGACAGAGTAATGGGGTGAACCAGTACAGTGCGAAGTGGATATTACGGATAAATATTTCCCAGTTCAGACTGGATTTGAACCTATGTTATCTGTACCTCAAGCTCAAAGTCCTAACACTGCTCGCCCAACAATTGCTGGTTTTGGAAGGTGTATATAAGTATTTTACAGGTTTAAACAATTTCCTTTATATTAAAATGTTAGTGCATATTCGTCTCTTTTAGGCCTAGTACTATACTAACAAATCCGTGTTTGTTATTGGCATTTTAAGCACAGCTTCAACTTGCTTGTACACTTTTTTAAAGCATGTACATTTCTAAATATATATGAACTAGCTGTACCCGCCCGCTTCGCCGGTCATAATATTGAGTTTGAAACTTGCAATAAAAATATAAGTAAATATTCCAACAAATTAAAGAATATTCAAAGATTTACGATTGCACCCAATTATATATTATAATATGAAATATTTTTAATATACCTATAACATTTGCAACATTTTTTTCACACTTTTTAGGAGGCATGTCATAAAAAGTAAACTGCAAAACAAATAATTATTTATTTTTTATTTTCACGTTTCACCACAATATGTTTTAATTACCGAGGAAAAAAGGTTAACACCAAATACAGATCACCCGATCAAGTAAAAGTAGTGTGTGCTACACTCTCAAGGTGAAATGTAGAACTACAATAAATCAAAACATACAGTACTGTTGTTGTGAACACTTCAATCTGCTTATGGCATGTGAAACTACATTAAACCACACAGTCATATGTTTTTTGTAAACAATTCAGATTCTCCATTTGAATAACATGGGATCTATATGAGCCCGTGGGGCGGGACCCTGTGGACGGATCTGCATCAAACTTCACAGAAACCATCTCGGGAGTATACAGGACAACATCCTAAAGTTTCATGGCGATCGGTTGGATGGTTTGGCAGCGCATAAACTTCAAACATATATATATATATATATACAAACATCCTCTTTTATAAATATAGATTAACTGTCATTTAACTATCTTAGATTGCTGAGTGAGTAAATATGAGTAAATTTTTATTTTTTTTTTTCATTTTTAATTTTCTCTGCTTTTTCAGCAAACGTTTTAAATCTATATTTATAAAAGAGGATGTTTGTATATATATATATATATACACAGGGTGTCTTAAAAGTCCCACCCCCCCCCCCCCTATTAACATTCTCATGAATACAGATAGAGTGATTTACTTCTGGGAATGTTTATATGACCAACTAAGGAGTTTTTTTATGTATGCAAATTTTTTACACCCCCTCTCCAAAGGGGGGTAGTTTGGGGGTAAGTAAAAATTTTTAAATAGAAACCCCTATCAAATGACACATCATTTTAAAGGTAATATTAAAAGAAAAAGAATGGCGGAAATTAGAGGTCTCTAACATTAGTCTATCAAATTTGGTGGCAGTTTAAAGTTGGAATTATTTCATAAAACCCCCGCAGCTTATGTTAGAATTAAAATTGTTGTAAGGCAGACAAAACATTCACCCACCAGTTAGTTTTGAAAACTGATGACACCTAATCGTAAAACAAGTTATTACAAGAATCAACAAACACCAAAAACCACAAATAACATAGCATTTATTTGGTTTTGGTTTGTCTGACCAAAGTCCAGTAGGGCAACCTGGGAATACCAGTGGCTCCTTCCTTATCTCTTATTAGGTTACTAGTTAGTACGTGTAACACTTTCAGTTCAGTTACTGTGTTAAATTTCTTTTTATTCATATTTAATAAAAATGGCTCGGTCAAATGAAGATAAAGTAGAGATGATATTGTTCTATGGGGAAGCTAGGAGAAATGTTCATGAAGCAGTTCGTTTATTTAATGCTGCCTATCCGGATAGACCAGTAGACAGGGCATACATTAGACGTTTAGTAAACAAATTCTCAACAAACTTTAGTGTCAAAGATGCACCACGATCAGGGCGCCCTGCCATTGCGACAGAAGAGATCCAAATTCAAGTTTTAGCAAATTATGCTGCAAACCCACATGAATCTCTGCGGTCCACTGCCCTTGATGTTGGAATTTCAAAAGATACTGTTCACAAATTGTTAAAGCGTCACAAGTTCCACCCGTACAAAGTACAGTTAAATCAAGAATTAAATGAAGATGACCCTGACCGAAGACTTCAGTTTTGTGAGCAAATGTTGCAGAAGATTGAAGAGAATAATAATTTAATATCACAGATATGTTTTAGTGATGAAGCATCATTCTCTTTGCATGGGACAGTCAATCGGCACAACTGCCGTTATTGGGCAAACAGTAACCCCCACTGGATGGTTGAAGCCCATACGCAACAGCCACAAAAATTTAATGTATGGGCTGGAATTTTGGGAAACTCTGTTATTGGGCCATTCTTTATTGATGGTAATTTAACTGGCGTTAAATACTTGGACATCTTACGGAACGGCACTGTCCCAGCAATAAATGAGGTAGTACAAGGTACTTATGAGCCTGTATTTCAGCAAGATGGTGCTCCTCCACATTACAATATGCTTGTCCGGACATTCCTAGACCAAACGTTTCCTGATAGATGGATAGGTCGACGTGGCACTTTGGTAGAGTGGCCACGTCACTCACCTGACCTTTCACCTCTGGATTTTTTCTTTTGGGGTTTCCTCAAAAGTAAAGTTTACGACACAAAGCCCGCAAACCTCGATGAATTAAGGACAAGAATCGAAGAGGCCTGCCACGTTATCACGCCTGAAATCTTACAAAATGTGAAACGTGGTTTTCAATCCAGGCTTTTTTACTGTCAAGAAGTTCATGGCAGCCATTTCGAGCATCTCATCTGAGCGAAATTGAGGTGAGAGTTCAGCATTTTGACCATTTTTCCCGTTCTAAAATTACTTAGGAGGTTTTATGAAATAATTCCAACTTTAAACTGCCACCAAATTTGATAGACTAATGTTAGAGACCTCTAGTTTCCACCATTCTTTTTCTTTTAATATTACGTTTAAAATTATGTGTCATTTGATAGGGGTTTCTATTTAAAAATTTTGACTTACCCCCAAACTACCCCCTTTTGAGAGGGGGTGTAAAAAATTTGCATACATAAAAAAACTCCTTAGTTGGTCATATAAACATTCCCATAAGTAAATCACTTTATATGTATTCATAAGAAAGTTAATAGAGGGGGGTGGGACTTTTAAGACACCCTGTATATATATATATGTTTGAAGTTTATGCGCTGCCAAACCATCCAACCGATCGCCATGAAACTTTAGGATGTTGTCCTGTATACCCTCGAGATGGTTTCTGTGAAGTTTGATGCAGATCCGTCCACAGGGTCCCGCCCCACGGGCTCCTAAAGATCCCATGTTATTCAAATGGAGAATCTGAATTGTTTACAAAAAACATATGACTGTGTGGTTTAATGTAGTTTCACATGCCATAAGCAGATTGAAGTTCTCAGAACAACAGTACTGTATATGTTTTGATTTATTGTAGTTCTACATTTCACCTTGAGAGTGTAGCACACACTACTTTTACTTGATCAGGTGATCTGTATTCGCTTGCTCGAGAGTAGGCTCATCAAAAAACCTTTACATTTATACACCAAATAAGAAAACCAAAAATATTGTTTACCCTCTTGCACTCATTTAATAAATAATGGTTTTTTCTATAATTCTTTTTATTGCTTTATTTTGGTATGTCGATGAAAAATGAAAGGCGAGACAATGTCCGCCGGGTTCAGCTAGTCTAAATATATACATAAATGAACAGTTCTTATTAAAAACATTTAATTAGACAGTTATTTGCTGATAAAACTTGTATGATTTAAATGATTTTCAGAGCGGATAACAGGTAGGATAAATAATATAAGGGCAGTAAACATTGTTTTATATCCACCAACAAGAGCCAAACACCTTATGGACAGGAAGGTCTCCAAGCATACAAAACAAATAAACAAGGCCACATTTTTAATTACAATACCTAGACTAGCCTCTATTGATTTTTTTAAAATGTATCACATTTATCATAATACGAAAAAACAAATAAAATAAAGTAATGAAATCTAAGTAGTTTTTTAGGCTTAAGTGGCCGGTGTCATTTCTAAAATCTACACTTTCCAGTAGCAACTGCTTCAAGGTGCTATCTACATTATTTACAAGATAATCAGAAGTTTTGCTCATCTGTGATGTGGCATCCTTAGTGGTATTACTGAAACAGTTATCTTGTAAATAATGTAGCTAGCACTTTGACGGGGTTGTCACCGGAAAATATTGATTCTAGTTTTGAAAGAATTTCTATGATATAATCAATATAGATGAAATTTAGGTGAATAGATATTTTCAAAATATTTACCCTCAAACAGCATTGTTACCAGACAGACTTGTTCCACCTGGTATCCTTTCAGATTTAGAACGTAAGCCTTGTTAACACTCTGCTTAAGCCATTCAAAGAAGCTGAGTTTATGTTTCAGTATTTGGCCGAGCTGGAACTGATCATTATCCATCAAGCGCACACTCGCAGGTTGACATCGCTAACAATCAACAAAAATAATGTCACGTTAGTTGACAAGTTCAATTTAGTTTATTATTTACAAATTGAGCAAACTTACTTCACAAGATAGTCCACTAATTATACAGGGTGGAAAAAAATAAGGAAATGCTTTCACAACTTTTCTATTACACTGGTAAAAGCGAAATCTTGTACATCATCATGGTTACCTTCTAGACGCCGTTAGCGACATTTCATCTTTTCATGAGGACGGCCCATGTGGAGTTGAAAAAAATCTTTAATGTAAGCCTAGGTCGAGTTTGGTATCAAATTAAAGGTCTATTCAATAGAAATTAATTGCCACAAACCTAACTTCAAAAGGTTTATCCTTTCCAGAGTAGCGGTCATTTGAATTTCAAAGTAATTAATTTGAACAATATTATTTCTCTGCTATTTAACGATGTTAAGTAAATCATTATGATCAAAAACTATACTTTATGGAACACAATAACTCAACAAATTAAATGATCAATGGAAAAAATAAAGTTGTGAAAGCCTTTCCATATTTTCTACTTAGTATGCTTAGTATAATATAGTACATCTAAGTATGCTGACGCTGTATTTGATTTTGCAAATTATGATATCAAAATCTAACTTACTGCTGCAATCCTCACCCTGTTGAATTTGTGAAAAATTCTGTTAAACAGTAAGGTAATGACATAATTTTGATTGAAATTCTATTTGCATTTTATTTCATTATATAGATTAAAAAATGGTTTCCAAAACAAAATGTAGACTTTATATGACTTTCAGCAAGTCTTAACTGATTTTACAACAATAAGTCAGTATTTAACCCTCACTCCAGTAGCCGGCATATTTACACCTTTATTTATACTACAGAGCAGTGAGCGTATTTTGACCTGTTGTATGTTGTGTCAAATAATAATTTATTATGGTATCAAAAATCAGATTTCTCGCTATGATTTAGATAGCAATAGAAACGTTATTAGACACCCAATCTATTTGTATACTGGTTTCTAACAAATAACATTGATGTAAAGAATAAAAAAAACAAAGCGGTGAACTTAAAGAGAAAGCAAGTTTAGCCTGACAACGCTAGCCAACTTGACAACTCACCAGCGTCTTTTGTTGTTACTCCTGTTTATGAAGTAGTAAACTTATCAAGTTTACTAACCTTTTTTGCCACTTCTCGCATAAATTCGAGTCCAGATTCAAAGTCAGGGAAGAGGACGGAACCATACTTCTTGCAGGGAGGGAGCGGCCTTATCTTTATCACCACCTCTGTTACAACACCTAGTGTACCTGGACATTAAAATTAAGTATGTTCGAACAAAAATTATTTTTCAGTTTGGTGATTAAGAGTGTTACTTATAAGATAAATGGTAAACTTTTTGAGGGAAATATTAAAAACACATTCTTTATGGAGTTAACCTTAAGGCTGATTTGGCATTTTTAGGTATACAACTCATTAATAAACCTTGTAATATATTTTATTAACATTTTGTGAATATAGTGAACAGAAAGAACTAACCCACCTAGTATAAAATGAAACTTAAAAAATATTTTTTTAACGTGTAACCAATTATTTTTAATAAATGACATTGAGTTGAAATTTGTACAATTATCTTTGGCTGAAAGAGTACATTAATAATATATAAAAACTTTGCTATGAATTAGTTATTACTAGAGTTTACTACGAATGAAGGAGTTATGTACTCTTATACAGTTTGTCAGAGGGGTGAGGGGGAGAGAGACAGTGCAGGAGAGAGAAGTGGGGAGGAAACACGTTGTGTGTGTTAGGGAGGCAGACTCTACTATTCGTAATTGCAGTGTAGATAGAACTAAAATCCTTGGAGCGCTCAACTGGGTGCCTGGATGAATAAATAACCTTAACTTTATATTACATGAACACATTGTTCTATGAAGCTTTAAATTATTGCTTTATTAGTAAAAATTATAGTTATACTGATATTTCTCTATGTTTCTGCGATCTTAAACTGAACATAGATAAGAGAAAAAAAGTAGATTGAAGGATAAAAATAGTAGAGTAGAATCGGGGACGGGACGATTGGCACACATTTTTAGACCTTCTGCCCATGGCAGTATTGGCACAATCATTAGAGCGGAATAAGTAGGGTCAACTCGCCTGCTTGGAAAAGGCAGGATTGGCACAGTCGCTCGACCAGGTAGACGCCATCGAACGAGGGAAAACGGGAATTTTATTATTCCCGTCAACTCTGCGTGGCAGTCATTTGCCTGTGATATAACAAATTTTAAATTTAAACCTCACGTTAGGTTAGGTTAGGTTAGGTTAGGTTAGGTTAGGTTAGGTTAGGTTAGTTGCTTACTTCAATAAACACCACAGCAGGGAATTTGCGGGGGCAAAAAAGTTCCCATTTTCCCGCATTCTGGCCACCTGGCTGCTACTACCTGGCCGGGTGGTGTGTGCCAATCGTGCCTTTCTGAAACTTACAGGTTGACCCTTCTTAATCCCCTCTAATGACTGTGCCAAAAGTGCCATTCCAAATCGGCCAAAAATGTGTGCCAAACGTTCTACGGCCGTAGAATCTAGTATGAAAATAGATGAAGGCTTCAACTGAGCTGGCAGGTTCTAAGACAGATATCAATTTGCCAGCTAAAGGAAGATATTAGCAGTAAAATCATGTGGCTATAGTAACATCGTTTACCAAATCAATGGCAATCAGTTGGCAGAGAACGGCTCTACCAACTCGATGGCTAAATTGGTCTTGGTAGAGTGTAAACGTGAATTCCTAAATTTGTCTTTTTTTATTTTCTATAGGTACTTCCTAATTTAATTGTATAAAATAATAAGTCTAAAGTATTATGCTACCTAAAGAACGTGAAGATGTTAGTAGAGTAGCTACCTCTTTTAAAGACTCCCAAACATTTAGATCAAAGTGAATAACTCTTAATCAGAGTAGATCATTGTAAACATGGTGCTGTATTTAAAGGGCATTTTTTTCTCCCTTTTTACGATAGTGGTATTTTCAAGGTCCAAACCCCTTTGGCAAATTATTTAGTGGACCTCCCATTTAACCCATGACTCTCTCTACATTGGAAGCAGAAGTGCTAACTACTAGGCCAACAAGAGGCCTTTAGTGAGTGATGCCTTTGATTGATCAGTGACTTAATGGTGTTTATCAAGGCTTTTTGATAAAGAAAAATAAATGAGAGATCTAGTCTCCTGAAGAAACTACATGTCCAGATGAAATTACTGTAAAAGCAGACATAGGTTTGCCCCAGGGTTCTTTCCTATTGAAGGTTCTTCCACCTGTGAATAAAAAACGGAAAAAAGTTAAAAATTTAGTTTAACTCTGGTTCTTAATATATTTTAATTTGACCAAAGTGGATAGTCAAAAACATAAAATACTACTGTAGCTACCTTCAGAGCCTAATATTAAATGGTTGAAGTCGGGGCCACTGGAGACTCTGGGACCCAGACAAGGTTTTTCCAACACTCCCCTGGGTGTCACCATCTTGGCATGCACCAATAAGTCTTCAATGTTACCATAGATGTTCTTCTTCATTCCCGAGGCTCTGGTGGCCACCCATCCACCTAGACTGGAACCACACAAATATCAGCTATAAAACACCTAAAAAGGTAATGACGCAAACTTAAGTCTTACCATGTGATAGGTTTGTGATTTTTTAAGTTTTAAAATAGCACTCAATAAGCCATTAAAACGCTGGAAATAAATTAGGGATTTATTTATAATAAAGGCCATAGAATTCACACATTATCTATTTACTGTATATTCTTTCTTTTCTGTGTCCATCAAGTCTAGGTGTATATGAGTATCAAATTTTATAAATGCTGTGTTGTAGCTGACATAGCTGGAATATCACAAATTCGTGACAGTCCAGCTGCCATGTTTGTTGCCCATTTAGAACTACCCAGGGGGTACGTACAGCTTTAAAGATTTGCTGTGGACATGAACATCACCCCCAGTTTTTATGGACAAAATAAGTTCCTTATTATCGATCTGTCAATACCTGTGTTTGGGAAGAACTTTTCTCATGGGGAATGGACACTGTTCAATTGATTCCAAACTGGGGTGGGCAGATGTAACTGCTGGGGATTGACACTGGATCAGTCAGGGATTTGTTAGCATAAATAGAATCTGTGAGGCAGGTCTTAAATGGCTTGATGGATTGGATTTAGTTTTGTAACAGGAGATCAATCCCTTTATAATTGTATTAATATAACATGAATTTGCATTTTTTTTAGATAATATCACAGTTTTTTTTAACTACTAAAGAGTAGCTGACAAAATATTTTATAAATAATTACCAGAATGCCTATAAAAATGAATACCATAATGAATTTTTAAATAAATACTGATAAGCCTGATGTATTACTAACCAAATATTAGTTTATGTACTTGGACAAGTAAGTGAATAGGAATTATTGTGTGCAACATTGTTACGAAATAATAAGAAATATGTTTAAGATGGATAGTTTAATTTTTATCCTTTAAATGTTACATTCAACTCCTAACGTTGAATTTTTTAATAAGGACTTTAATTAGAACGCTAAATTATACATAATATCAACCCCATATCAATCAACATCTAAAACTCCCTCCTAAAATGAGAATATTCATCCTAAATTCTAAATATATTAGCCAATACATACAATCAATTATGTAATTGTCTTAAAAGTTACCTGGAGAACTCGTAGGAGTCAGGTTCGTGGCCACAGGTATAACCCCTCGCTTGCAATTCCCTCTCCAGGTCTTGACCAATAATTCCAGCCTCAAAGCATGCAGTCAAGTTGTCTGGTTTAAGCCATAACAGCCGGTTCTAAAGTAATTATCATTTATAAACCTTTGATTTAGGTATAATGTCACATTACAATAAATTACTGTAATTGGTAAAGAAATGTCCCATCTTTTATTTGATGGATGAAAATTAATTTAAAACTTACTTAATACTCTCAACATGCAACCTTACAACCAGAGGATCTGGATTATGTTAACATTATATGAAAAGTATAAAAGTGGCTACCACAGCCTTGCTACTTCCTTGGTAATCTTCAAATTCTAATCAGTATGTCATCCAAAGAGTAAAACAGTCAGATAAATGTGACAATTTGTCATCCAAAGAGCGAGGCAGTTGATAAATGTGACAATTTAACCTTACTACATTTGATAGATATCTAAAACCAGAACCGCCTATTTTTTCTTGGTAATGAGTGTTTTCTACAGCAAACGTGTGGAAAATGTTATAGGAGACTTATAACTGGTGATGAAATCCCATTTCCTGATTTTATGTAAATATAAATAAACAATTTTTCACTATAATCAACTATCATTTATCTATTTTATTTTTATTTATTTATAAGACGCCGATCGTCAAGATATGGATTTTGAATGAGCGTGGTGAGTGTAGATGAGCGAATATAGTCATTGTTACAAACTAAGGCCGACTATTCCTTAGAAAGTGTCATTAATTAATAGCCCAATGACAAATGAACATGTGATTATCAGCTGATCCTTCTCAAAATGTATTGATTCTGATTGGGATCGAACTGAGAACCTTTAGCACATGAAGCTGGGATTGAACCAACTACACTACCGACCAATCATTTGAATGTATCAATGGGCGAGATCAGAAAGTAAACTATCAAGCATGTAATACATGATCTTACCATTTGAGTGGTATCCAGTGCCATGATAGGCCGCTGCTCCTCCTCAGGACAATTGACACTGTCAGATACGTTCGTACCTCCGCCATATGGTATCACAACTATGTTCAACTCATCCGCTAGTTCCACTACTCGCTGCACCTCTTCATGACTACCTGAAACAAGTTATGTGTATTTAGAAAACATAACAGAATTTATTTATTCATAATTATTAAGATGCAAATCGTTAAGATATGAACAAATAAATGAGAGTAGATGAAGGAGTGTAGTCATTGTTAGTAACTAAGATCGACTGTTCCTTAGAAAGAACCATTTATTAATAGCCCAATAGCCTGGCAACTAATAGCCTTACAGCTTTATGTTGGATCCTATACTACGTAGTATTGGTCTAATATTCAGCTGATTGACAAGCCTGCTACTCAGTTCTCTTCTCTAGACAATATCTATAGGCTGAATATAATTTTCCATGGACACCTCAGACTCCTTTAGTAGTGTTCACATTGATGGCATCCATTGAGTGGATGCTGTATCAGTGTTAAGAGGACCAAGAATCAATACTTTGTCCCCAAGTAGCTGGAAAATGGAAATAATAGTGTTTTTGATGACCTAGATCACGAGAGGTCACAATATTGTACATGAAATCTAACTGAAAAAGTGAAACTTTACCTCATTCTAGTGAAGAACTGTACATTTTGCAATTTATTATTTAATAACCTGTACTTACAATCAAATTACTGTTTGAAATCAAAGTGCAGCCTTCTTAATAAGTAAAGTTTATTAAAATATTCCAACTCTGTTTGTGGTAAATGGTGTTTTCTTGTATATGAGTGCTATGGTAACTAAGGAGACCATGTTGGCAGAGCCCTGAGGTGAATCCCAGAGATTCAACTATCACAAGGCCTACAACCTTCTCATGTCTTTACAGGGTGTCTGTAAGTATCCATCTAAACTTCTGGAGGCAATCATGCATACAAATCTGTTTGTCTGTCTGTATGTGATTTTTACAAAAATCTTAATATCTCTGGTGTTACTTGAAATAAAATTTGAATAAAAATTTAAATAAAAAGATCAAACAACTGAGACATTTAAATTTTTATGAAATAAAAAGATTTTCTGGCCGAAGATTCCGTGGTTATTAGACAAAAATTTTAATTCCTCAAATAATTTTTGTTTGATCTTAAAAACTATTATAACACTATTTGTAGAAATAAATTTTTCAACTTTTTTTAACTTACAGGTTTTGAATAAAGTTTAAGGTTTTTAAGATATTTAGCTTTAACATTTTAAAAAGACCGCAAATTTGAAAAGGATTATTATACAAAAATTAAATTTAAATGTTATATAAATACTATAAAAATCAATTTTCATACCGATTTTCATGATTTAATTTCAAATAACACCAGATATATTAAGCTTTTGGTAAAAATCACATAGAGACAGATAGACAGACGGATAATGGTACAAGATGGACGATTTGCAAACATGACTTTTTTTTAACCAAAGAATGACCTCCATAAGTTTGGCTGGATACTAAAGGGACACCCTACTCTGTATACAATTATGATACAAAGTTTTATAGCTTATAGTTCTCGCGTTTTGTATGAATTGTAATCAAATTAAGTGTTACCAACAGAAATAAGGTCAGTTTTGATTCCTTATAAAAATACACTGTGGTGTCATAAACAAGTACGTATATGCAAAATGTATGCTATCTCAAGCAATAATGGAGGGAAAGCTATTATTTTATTTATATAAATGATGCACTTTATTAGCAAAATTTAAATTTGTTTAACAAAATACAAAGTTTTTCATTTATTGGACTCTGGGGTAATCATAATCAGATGAAAAGTAGTACCTCAAATATACCAAAGAAATTTAATCTAACTTAGCTTAAATAACTGGATAGTCTTCTTGAAATACCAGAAGTATTTTACATAAAACTCTAAATCAAAATAATATTGGAATAAAAATGCAAATAGCTCTTCAATGCAATTTTTGGAGATAAGTTGTCAGTATTCATTCACTCGATGATGTATATGACATTACAAAAATTAATGGAATAAATGTAATTTTAAATGATATTAGACTATAAAAAACTTTTGAACATAAAAATGTAGTCTCTATAAAAAGGGCTAAAAAAATTTAAAAAAACTCAGTACAGTCTATAAAAAGGGTCATATATCCCTCACAATAAGTGGTCTTTAGAGGCCCAGAAAATAAAAATAATAATAAGTACGTATGTACTTTACACATGAGCACAACGTTCACGACACAATGAAGGGGCAAAGGGGGCCCTTAGTTTTTAGAATCATCAGTAGGATTGGGCTTTTATAGATATACTTTCTATCTTATCTTCTAGATTTCTTTGATAATCCTTGTCCTGACTATTGGGCTATTAGCAAATAACTCTTTCTGAGAAACAGTCAACCTTAGTTAGTAATAATGACTAAACTTGTTTATCTATACTCATCATACTAGCGATGAGACAAATAAATGAAAATATTTTCGGATGTTTCATCCGATGGCCATTTCATTCATACGGTTTTTTCATCTGGATGATTCATCTGCTTCATGCCTCTAGTATGTTAACAGATGAACATATACATAACATCTGCACAGAACTTGTCCATAACTCACAATAGGTAGATGATTCCTCCATTTGTAAAGTACAAGTTTGTGCTTATTTATTCAATATTGAAGATATATGTAGCCTTTTCACTTTGTGGTAATTGCTTACAATAGTTAAAAAGCATAATTTTACATTTACAGAACCATTTTTATTTTTAAAATGTATATTTAAAAATAAATATGTTTCACCAAGCTGGAATCATCAGAGGCAAAAAAAATTAAAAAACTAATTGAAATCTGACTAAGAAAATCTGATATTAGAAAATACAATTAAAGATACATCTCGATTTTAAATACATTATTTTCAAATTAATTATTGAGAAAGGGAAGAGGATTAGACAGCAAAACATCGGTAAAGAAAACCTCTGTGAGGCAGCTAAGGAGTGGAGAGTCAGAACAGATGAAATCATCCGTTTGGGTTGGAACAGATAAATCAGACTACCAGTCACGAATAGTGGAGGTTTTCAACCATCTGATAGTTGGTACGAGCCATCGGATGAATCGGTTGTGGAGCATTACCCGGAGGAATCTGTATTTTTCATCCGATGTTTACCATCTCTACTCATCACACTCATTTGCCCATAACTCTACAATCGGCATCTTACAAATGAATAATGAACACACGTAAAGGATTTAAATGGATAGGAAAATGTTTACATATCTTATTATCTGGTCAGCTTCATTTAATTTATTTCTTCAATAATAAAATACAATATGTAGTCCAAGGTATAATACACTGAGTATAATAGGTTATGTAGTGACTGATGATGGTAACTTTGTTACTGAAAGGTCTTACAAAATAAATGATTAATTTTACTGAAGTGTTGATTCCTTTCATATATTTAAAATTATAATATCCATAAAGAAGAGCTTCAAAATGAGATGTTTTCATTTTTTTCTTTTCACTTTTCAATTTCAGTTTCAACGGACATCTTCATGAACAAATATGAACTGAGTGTCAGACTTGTCAGTTAGCTGAAATTCAGACCAACACTATGTGGTTCAGATTCCACGTAAAGCTGTGGGTCCCTTAATTGCCCGGGCTATCGGGCTATTAATAAATTGCCATTTCTGAGGAACAGTTGAACTCAGTTACTAACCAGACTACACTCACCCACACTCATCATATACTCATATCATCATTCATATTCGCCCTTAATACGCCCAACGTTGTGTCAGCGTCTCATATGTAAGAATAAATACAGAAATGAAATGTTCAAAGTCCAGCCGTTCTAACTTTACCTTTTGATTTGCGGGCTAAACTGGAAAAATGACATAGGCAACATCGCACGTCAGACCACATCGGTCCTCCTCAAATTTTTACATCTGGTGACTCATAATTTGGAATAATATAGAAAGGTAAAGATTCATTTTTTTAATGGGTTTTAAAATCTATTTAGTTTTTAACTGGGAAGTACTTTTTTATTGATTATAAATGTACAAAACTAAGTCAATCGGACAATTTTAACTTAAAAAAATTATCAATGTGAATTTTAAAATAAATTAAAATCCTTTATTAAAACCAGAATGAAATGAAAATTATAGATGTTACCTGTAGTAAGTTTTTTTTTTAATACAAATGTACATTTATTAAAATAGTTGAATACAACATTCTTAAAAAACGAATAACATAAAAATATAATTCCATCATAACGTCAAAACAATTAACTATTACAGTATATATTGTTACCAATTACAACCAATAAATAAGTCACTTAACTCTAACTGTACACAATGTAAATACATGGGTAGTTTTGGTGATAAATTTTGGCAAACCACGTATACAAGGGGATTGATGCACAGCAAGGATTCCTTTTTTCTCTTACATTTCAAATTTTAGTACACACAAACACACACACACACGCTCCTGTGTGTTCCCATTTGATATACTAGAAACTAATAACATTTATATTGAAGTAAGTAATTGTCACATGAAAATATTTATTAAACCTAAAATCGTAGCAAAAATCTATTATTCTTATTAATAATTGAAAATACAATTTTTGTCCGTCTTAAAAAAACTGTTATTATTTTTGTAAAGGCTCTAGTTGTGTTTAATCTAGACTGGAAACAAATCAGCTGTGAGACAGGAAAGAGCCAAGCGCTCATTGATATACAATGTTGCCATGTTGTACTTTCTCTCAGAGATAAGGTTAGAACAATTTTAGAATAAGTGATGTATGAGTGTCAAGGCTACATGCTTAATTATAAGTGTATTAAACCTGCTGCTGCATGTGATGCAGAGAATTGTATTTAAATCACTTCCTCTTCCCTAATATAATCATTGCAACCAAAAGTATAATATTTACTTAAATCCATAATCAATAAGATCTGTAGGTCTAACCTATGTTAATGTAGTGTATACGTCAACCGATCTTGTACTGCTTGGCCTTGAATTTATATTATTCATTCAATGATCATATAAGCTTTGTCAACATTTTCCTGGTTTTTATTTTTTTTTATAATACTTTAAAGTATTTAAGTATTAAAATTATAAATTTGACAAAACAATTTTTATATGAGATAGCTTTTAAGTGATACATTTAATGTGGCAAATTAACTATGTATTCCATAACAGATTGACAAATTAACAATTTCATCTTTTGCAATATTTGTATACTTAGCTTTTAATTTTATTACACATCAATTTAATTATACACACACAAGCTATGAAAAGTAATTCTTTCCCTTGATTTTTGCTATAGAAGCTTTTTGCTACAGTACCTCCATAAAAATCATGACAAAAATCTAAGAAAGACAAGAACTCTACCATAAGAACCAATTTGGAAGTTAAAATTTGCGGAATGTGTTCTTTTATCAAACCATCTCAATTCCACCAAGGAATCAATGTAGAAAAGACCAAAGAACATAGGTTTTAAAAAAATTCAAGAAAGTTCTCACTGTGGCAAAATATTTATCCTCCAACTTAAGATAATTGTTGTTCTATATGTGTGACTTGTTGTGTTTCTCAGTTATAAATTAGGGTTTATGTAACATACAAGATATTTTTCAAATTTTTTTTATGATCAGAAGAAAATATTTGCCGTTTATATGCATATGAATTTACTGTTCATGATAACCAACGTTAAATATCCTTACTTCTTCTATAATTACAGCAAGTTATTTGTTAGGAACAAAATTTTAAGAGAGTAGATTTTAAATGCTTTACAAGAATGAAGCACAGTTAAGACTTTGAACATTTTTTGATCATTTTTAAAATATTTAATTTATACTTACAAGTCATAGTCAATTATTTCATTTATTTATATGTACTTTTAAACTATTAGTGAATATTACATGTCATAACTTCTATCTATGCCCTATTAAACTAAAATAATACAGCCATTTCAAAGAATTAAAAAACGTGTTTCCACCTATACAAAATTAAAAAGATGCAGAACAACACAGGTGTTGTTCTGTGAAACTATAATACAAAAACTTCCATCCCCTAGTCAGACACTGTTTATTTAAGGTGGGCCACTATACCTCAGATCAGTGTCACTATAAAGCTGCATGGAAAAAGTGAAAGCCGCAGGTAGTTTCACAACCCTTCATATTGCACTTGGCCAAAGCACAATGCCTAGACCGCTAAACATCGTCGGTATGGTGCATTTGTTCACTATTACAAAGCATTATGTTTCAAAGGGTTAAGTATGCTAACCTGGCCATGTTACTATGTCTGGTAACCTTCCTGGACGACCTAAACAGCGAAGATAGTAGATGTCATACGACGTCTGTCCATGAGAATGCACAAGCCGCTCCATCCCCTCTATAGAGTATGGGATCCCAGCTTCCTTCAGTCTATGTAGAAGTTCTGAAATAAAATAAAAAGGCTGATTTTGCAGTGTTTTAAAAGTCAAACTTACATAGATAATGTTATGAATAATAGTTAAAAAGAGCAGAATAAAATAATTAATAATACTGTATAATTAAAAAGAAAACCTGCTGTCTTAAAAGTTACAAGTGTTAATTCAAGTATCTGATTGAGTGATTGCCTATTCTTAATTTTGCCTGAGGTATAAATAATAATTTGTATATTATTTATATTTTCTTGTCCAGATCTTTCAACTGTAAGTTTCCTTTTAAACTTTGTTTTTTAATTCATCTTTAATAATTGAATTGTTTCATTGATTAACATTATGTTACAGTTAATTATTGAAACTTAATTTAACTACAATTTACATAATAACAAATTAAAAATACATTTATTGTCCCTAGACTTGCATGTTGAATGACATTAGTTACGTTTTCATTATAAGTCTTTCTACTCCACAATTAATTTGAATGTATTGTATCTTCAACAATGTATTGTATCTTCAACAATGTATTGTATCTTCAACAATGCTTAATTCATTAATCACCTGAATCTTCTTTAAGAATTTCAGCCAAACTTCTTTATTAATACAGAAACAAACATCTTTCAATATCTTAATTTTCCATTAGAAAAATGAGAAAAACAATTGTAAAATTATGGAACAACACACTTTTTATCAAAATAAGGTTAATAAAGAATATTTTTATTTTAAACAAAAAATAAAAGTGTACTGTCATATATGTGTTATGCAAAAACCATGCAAATATATCTCAAATGCCAAAGACGTAAACTATGCTTTACAAAACAGTTCCTAAAGTCTTAATAATGCAATGTTATTATCTTCATTTAGACCTATTATATATTGTTATATTCTGTATTGACAACAGTTTTTTATGATATATACATTTCATTGTGTACGAATTTCTTTCATTTAATTTACTGACTATTACAATTTGACTAATGTGAAACTGCTATTTAGTCACATTTCAATCTGTTAAGGCTTTTGTTGCTCAGCTTAGCTTTTGTTCTTTATTGCAACCTGAAAACAGATGAGAATTTAGTCTCTTATGATACTAATGATGTATTAAAAATTATTAATCTGTCATAATGTAGGAATGTAGTAGGGCTGAAATACTAAATGTAAAAAAGTCAAGTCATTTTTTTTGTATGAAACTTTCTTTGGGTTTCTCAACTTTAAATTTAGATAAGTAACTGAATAAGTATATGTATTTTATTTGCAATTAGATTCTGCAAGTCTCTTGCATATAAAATATTTTAAATAAAAGTAAAGTAATAATTAAAATAAAAACATCTCTATAATTAGGTGAGGAGTTAGAACTATGAAGTTCTCTTTTGGCTTAATATCAAAATTTCTGTCACTTACGATCCAGTAAGAAGTCATGATTGTTAAAACCCAAATTTGTTCTTTTTCTATTCCTATGAAAAACCTACTATATTTATAAAATAGACTAAATCTTTACTATTATATAATGTTCTATATTCTGTTTTATTTCTTTGGAATGCAACATATATTTCATAATATTATCTCAATTGTTCAGTATTATATTTTTCCAGTATTATATTTTTGTTTCTTAACCACAAATATTTTTGACAGTGAATTGTACAGATTCCAGTGGTTGCAGGATTAAAAGGAAATTTCTAAAAGAGAGGAGCCTTTATTCGGATATGAAATAAATAAGTAATAAGGTCAATTGCTTGGTTTATGCTTAATAAATTGTACATTACCGACTTTGTATTGGCCTTCTTGATAATTCTTAACTTGAACAGAAAATTAAAAATTAACACTATTATGTTAGATTTTATAACAATATGCATTTAATGTTAGAACTTTATTTTTCCTTTTTTTTTACAGTCTACAACAAATATTATAAATACAAAATTGTAGAAGAAATCAACTTTGGACATTGTAAAGAAATCCAAGAGAACGTTGGAGCTGTAAATTACATTGTCATTTGTTTTTAAACAGTTATAACAGCTTTGCTTATAAAACTCCAAAAATATTATTGTTATTTTAAATAATTTGTTATTATAGCCTTTGCCCTAAATATATTTCCCAGCTCTAACCCCCTACATATTGATTAAAATATACCCATTAATAATAATTACAAAGGACAAACCAGCACAACTATTCTTTTGGGATTAATTACTATGACAAACCATAATAACAGTACTTTTTGAGAAATGTTTTATAATATATATGAAAGTTTAACCAATGTGCTATAACTTGGTACTTCCTTATAATTATTAATTTTTTCTAGTTGATCATAGTTTTATTTTCACAATAGAATACAATCCTAATAAGCAAATTATAAAGCTATACATGGAGATTTACTTTTAACAGTTGAATCTCAACACAGTTGTTTTAACAAAACAACATCACATATGACAATAAAGTATTCAAACTACAACAGTGTTCAAACACAATTTACCTTGTGGTACATTTGGTGGCGGGAACTCTGTGGGTTCAGGTTTAGGAATCGTAGGATTGTCAAAATCCACTGGAAGTCGGCTCATTACCCAGTCTTTGACATAAGGCAACTCTCCTTCACAAATCGGATATCTATAACAATTTGTAGTTTTGTGGATAGTTGATCTTTGTCAAGTAAATACCTGACATAGTGACACCAGAAAATGCCTACAAAGTACTTGAGTTTGGGTTGGCTCTTATCTTAATACTAACTAATAAAAAAACCGTCCTAGTTTACAATAATGTTACTCTCTAACTTATAACTAACTTTATGTCAAATTTACTTTCTTTAAGTTAATACCTGCTCGTTTGCTTTTTGTCATTCCCTATTTCATTTAGACAATTACCTTCTTTGCACATGGAAATGTACTTTTTGTTCGTAAGAGTCTGTAGAGGCTGTCGACCATGTTGGTTTTAATCCCATAGCAATGTTATTTTAGTACCAGACGTACGATCACACGATATTTTTTTAAATATGTTATTTTTTTAAAGATTTTTTCCAAACAAACTGCATTTGATTAAGGATGAAATTGTGTTTTGGAACTAAATCACGAGTTCCTAATTAGTTTTACATAAAAATATTTAGTACCGGTATCAAGTTTTTATTTTCACATATTTTTCAAAACTAGGCATATGGATTCAAAATATCAAAAGCAAACCCGAAGTGCAATATGATAACATTTAAAATAACACCTCATTCACAACTTTTGGTCAATAAATAACGAAAAATATGGATTCTTAAATAACATTGTTCTTATGGATTTAAAACCAACATGGCCAACAGTCTCTGCAGACTCTTAAAAACACTTTCTTTTGAGAATAGAAGATAAAAACATTACTAGATAAAAATAAAATAATATTTTACATTTTATAGTAATGTAAATGTAAAATTATATGGATTTCAATACAAAATATTAGATTGAACTTTTTCTAATTTTGTAAATATACGTATACTTTAACTGAATATTTCATTTTCAAATAATACAGTGGAGCTTGTTATATTTTTATTGTTACATGTAATAATTTTATATTTAAAATTAGTTGTAACGTAACAAATAAGTATTCTATAAATTCTGTTAATGTCAGCGCTGTTCACCTTTCAAAAATAATTAAAGAGGGAGCAATCAATTCTTGTCCTAATGTCACAGTTTTTAGTTAAAAATGATTCTATCATAAGTGAACAAATAAATTATTCTTAAAGGAAAGTAACTAACAGGCTAAAACTATCAAACAGAACAAGTCAATTGATCACTGAAAAAATAATGTTTAACATCAAAATGGCTGGTGTTGCTGATTAATCAATTTATATTAGTACTCAGCCACATCCCCCCCTCAACCAGTCAGTCTTGTTTGTTTGTTAGGATTGACAAGACCTTTAATATCCCTAGTGTAACATATGGATGTAACCTACTACTATGTAATTTTGTTTATACACTATAAAAAGATGTTGGTGATCTTCCATGATTATCTATATCTCGTATATAAATCATCTATTGAATTATCTACTTTACTCGGACTGTTTTTACTCAGTGTACAAAACAGCATGGTAATGTAAAACAATAAAAGACATATTCCTTTCAATTATTGTCAAAACTTTTATGACTATTTTACACAACAGTTTCAAAATTAATTTTTGTAATCTATTTTATTACTTTCCCATAAACACCAAAGGTTCTTTTTTTTTCTTACTTATTTAAAATTCTTTCTTATTTTGTAAAAATATGAAAATACATGCACAATCTTGGGTGAATGTTCTTACAGGAAAACTAGTGTTAATCTGAACTAACAGAACCTAAATATAATGTATAATTATGAATTGCAGTTCACCTGTTGCCAATGAACTCAAATTGCTTCCTTTCATTCAAACGAAACATTGAGTCCTTGTAGCCCCACCCATTCCATTTCACCAAATCTGTCCTGAAACAGTAAAAATGGATCTAAATACACAATGAGGCCTATCTTAGATACACACATAGCCATTAATATCTCCAATAAGACTGGTATATATATATATATATATATTTCTTTTAACACACTGTATTTGGATTAAACCAGAAATTGTTTGTCACTACTGTGCTGTTTGCACATTACAATTGTCTCCCTCGGACAGCTCAGACCTCCTCTGTGTTCCATGATTTTGTTTTCTGTGTTCCTTGGCGTCGACGGCAAGCTCGCTATTCTAGCTTTGCTACCGACATGTTTTGCAGCTAGAAACGTTTAGCCCTGGCTCCGGGGTCGGTGAGTGATAGACAGGCAGCTGCATGTCTACTGATGGCGTTTTCCTAGAGGCACAATGTGGTGGAGGCTGGGCCAAGCCTCTACTATTCGTCCCAGAGGGGCTGCCACATTTTCCCCCCTTCCACGCTGTTCATCCATCGGCCTCCAGGATGAAGACTTGGGCCTCCAGGTGACCCAAACCCAGTTTATTTTCTGGCCCCCAGCTATAAACATTTTTGAGGATTTTAAGTGTATTAGAAGAAGTGCTACCTATAATAAAACTTGTTTTGTGGTTTCAGATAACAGTCATTTTAATGGGAGAAATATTTTTAGATTTTATTTTTATGTTGTTTAGTTTATATTTTTTCTTGGGTTTATTTCTTTTAAAGAACGGGGTTCTCGCTTAATGCTTCACTTTGTAATTCACATTAGAAGCCGTCCAATTTAGCCTGCTGGATTTCGGCGGAATCATTTATTTAATTCTTTGTTTATTTTTTTTTTTAACTTTTCCAAATTGGCCAAAACCTTCTAAATTTCTTTTGTTGCCCGAGGCCAGTAAATTCAGCTGCATAAGTAAATTTAAATTTTGTCTTGGTATTATTTGTAGTTATGTTTATATTTATTTGTTGTTAATGTTATTATTTATTTAGATGTTTATGTAATGTTTTATCACTTGTTATAAATGTATTATTGCTATACATTTTTCAGAGCTCTATATTTATATATTTATAAAAATATTAATAGGCCTAACCAATTTTTTTTTTGTATAGCTTATGTTTTATTGATACTTTGTACTGTTGATATTTGTCGATCAATAAATAAATGTTTTCTTAATTTATTTATTTCTTTTACTTCGAGGCCATATAATATATTTATATTTTTCTGTAATTATTGTTGATAATGATTTAAAATAACTTTTCGCAACCGGTTTAGTCAGTAAATGTTTAATTTTTTCTGTCACTTAATATTTTTTGTAATACTTTTGAATTAAATGTTTTATTTTTTTTATTTTCATGTAATAAACAATATTTTTGCCATTCAACTTGTGTTTCTTTTGTTCTGTTGAATGAACTGTTGTCCTCCTAAGTCCAGTGCCTTCGCACCCACCCTCGATGGGTCCAGCAATGTTTTGATAGTACGAGGGTGGGTTGCACTGCCACAGACAGAAAAGAAACAGAAATCTGCTTTCTTATGGCTGCAGTGAAAGCCTCAGTAATACAGTACACCTGATATACACCTTCATACATATTTAGTAATAATTATTACGTTTATCCATGAGTATTGGAGGAATAATAGAGGGACTGACAAGGTGCTGACTCTGCCATCCGCACGACAAACTGGAGAAACAACTACTTTACACATTAACTCAACAATCATTCTGTGCACTATTGGATTGCACTGTTTTATATACGGTATATATATATATATATTTTGCATGGATTTACTTGTATTTGAAAACAATTGGGTCAACCAAATTTAAAAGGAAAAACAAAAATTAAATCCGAAGAACCAAGTTCTTGTGTCTTAGTGATACAATATTAATCTTCCATTAATATTATTGTACACACAGTTAAGGTGGTTAAAGTCATAATTCGCAACCATTCTATACTTGACTCTCGAAGACCAGACTATCCCTCTGCAAAGGTAATTATTAACTAAGTAACTTATAGTTTTATTTCAGTTCCATAATCATGCAACTGATCATTTGCACTTATATCTAAACTAGCTGCATCTTCTCATACCTGTGCGAAAGCAACTCATCATAGTGCATTCTTTTGGAGGAAGGATTATTCAACCTATGACAGTCATAGGTTTAAATAACAGAAACTTGTTTCGACTGTCAAACATATCCCACGTTGCCACTTGGCTAAAATTTTCAAGAAATTAATTAACATGAACTCAGAAGTTAATTGGTTTTTTAATATTGGTAATCATATTAGTAATATATTAAAATAAATGTCGCTATTGAGTTGCCATCGACGCGGGCACTACTAGAGAGGTCTGGGGTGTCCATGTTGGATAGTAGTCAAGGTTCAGATGTTGTGTAGGGAAGAAAACTGAGAGTCAGACTTGTCAGTTTGCTGAAAATCCTACCAACACTAGGTGGTTTGGTTTCCACGTAAAACTGTAGGTCCCATAGTTTCCCTGGCTATTGGGCTATTAATAAATATTCCTTTCTGAGCTAAGTCGAACTCAGATAGTAACAATGACTACACTCGTTCGTCTACACTCATCACACACATTCACCCCTCATATTTGCCCATATCTCTACGATTGGCGTCTTAGAAATGAAATGAATTGTATATTTAGCAAAATCAGGAAATTCTGAGTTGACAAGATCTTCTAAACTACCTTCAAAATTTCATCTTTCATCGAATTTGAAGAGGAGGTTTATGTTGCATAATAATGGGGGTATGGCAGAGAACTTGCAATCATTGAGCCTCTGAAGTAGTTGAATAGTAGCCCTATTTATTTAACAAAAGTTATAAATTTAATTGTTATAGTATAAGCAACAATGTTTCATGAGATACAGAGGGTTTATTTATCTATTCAAAATTAAAATGGCACTCAACAAGAGGACAACGAATAAAAAATACCATCTACCGAAGAAATGTGCTAAAGAATCTCCACTACTGTCACTGGTACTACTAACAGTCACATCAAGTAGATAGGGACAGAGCGGCAAATCTCTGTATATATAAGTACCTAGATACCAGACCTACTAACTCTCTCGCCCTATATCCTACTACTAACAGGCATATCAAGTAGATAGGGAAAGAGCTGCAAATCTCTGTATATATAAGTACCTAGATACCAGACCTACTAACTCTCTCGCCCTATATCCTACTACTAACAGGCATATCAAGTAGATAGGGAAAGAGCTGCAAATCTCTGTATATATAAGTACCTAGATACCAGACCTACTAACTCTCTCGCCATATCCTACTACTAACAGCCATATCAAGTAGATAGGGACAGAGCGGCAAATCTCTGTATATATAAGTACCTAGATACCAGACCTACTAACTCTCTCGCCATATCCTACTACTAACAGCCATATCAAGTAGATAGGGACAGAGCGGCAAATCGCTGTATATACAAGTACCTAGATACCAGACCTACTAACTCTCTCGCCATATCCTACTACTAACAGCCACATCAAGGAGATAGAGCTGCAAATCTCTGTGTATATATATAAGTACCTAGATACTAGACCTACTAACTCTCGCCATATCCAACTACTAACAGCCATATCAAGCAGATAGGGACAGGGCGGCATATATATAAGTTCCTAGATACCAGACCTAATAACTCTCTCCGCCATATCCATCTATTAACAGCCATATCAAGTAGATAGGGACAGAGCTGCAAATCTCTGTATATATAAGTACCTAGATACCAGACCTACTCTCACGCATCAAAGAGAAAAACTCCCTCATTTGATGCAAGAGCCTCAAGGGAATTTTCACTCCATGGGAATGGCATTTTCACCTGCTGAGTTTAGCGCGTTGACTGTAGAATACACCAACTATGAACTTCTGGAAGATGACATCGATCAAGTTATGTGGAAAACAGCTAAAGATGACGAAGGTCACATTAGAATGGACTACATCTGGGGATTCCTTTTTCAAAAGGAAATTTTAATTGGTTTGAATGTTTTAAGTTATTACGAAATGTAGCATAAGCAATTCTAGTACGAACTCATTCTAACATCTCTCAAAAAATGGTATTCTCAATTATTCAGAAGAGCAAGACCTGTTTCCAAATCAGTCTGAATTTAGAACGAACCCTTTCATCAATCATCACTGAAGTTAGCATAAACTAAAAAAATAATCATTTTAATCCACCACAGAGCTAATCAGAACAGCGAAAAATGCAAATAAAGTTTATAATGTGGAGCTTAAAAGAATAAATAAAAATGAACTTATTTATTTAAATTTTACTTTATTCAAGTATTTTCTTAACCAAACAAATGAAACGTTTAGTAATTTAATATCAATATTTTTAAAGAGGGAGAGTACCAATGCATTTAAAGTGGTCTCCCTCATCATTAATTGGTTGGTAGGTCTGCTAGATACTTAAGGTAACAGTAGCAGGTGCTTAGTTTAGTTAGTGCTTATAGTACTAAGCTCAACTAACAAGATCTTATTTTCATAATCACAGACAAAATGTAAAACAGCTTTTATTGTTTAGACACTAGCTAACAAACTGTAATTGTTTTTGTGGGTATTGTTCAAGTAATATGATAAAACAGAGAAACAAAGAACATAAAATAATCCAAGTACAAGAAACTATTACAGCAAAAAATACTGGTTAGAGATATTCCGACCTCTCTGTTAGTAATACTGCCTGTTAGTTGAGAAACAATTTTCGCGACAGTTTTAAAGCTTCTCTCCTTTCCAGAAATACAGTAAACCCTCTTTAATCCGGACCCCATTAATACGGACTTCTCTTAATACGGACTGCCATTTGACAAAGTAGTGAAAATTAAGATCAACCAAAAATATACGTGATACTGTAAAAAATGCAGTGCTATGAGCAGGTTTTGGTATAGCGGTGTTTGTTCATACCAAGGTGGTGAAAGTGCTGCTTCATTAGAAGATACCGAGTTATGGTTAGAAGCAGACGACCAAGACCTTTGCTACCACATTTTGACAGGAAAGGAGATAGTGGACAGTGTAACTTCTGAAACAGAAGTAGATGAGGACGACTGTGATGAAGCAGATGACATTTTTACACCGAAACAAAAACTTAGTGAAATTAAAAACCACTTAGATTATTAAATTTATTGTTAACAGCAGCAATGACAACTTCTCTGAATATTATGAACATTTAAGGCATCCTAGTCAGCTCACTGTTCACGAAATAAACTCTAAAGAGAAACAAAAGATCAGCAGTTTTTTCAAACCAGTAAAAATATTATGTCAACAGAATGAACCAGGACACTCCAGTTCTAAGGATTAGAATGAGTTTTTTGTCATTGACAGTAAATTTTTGTTTTTATTACATAGTACGGTACTGTAATTTAAACTTAAATACACGTTTTATCTTCTATAAACGATGATTAATTATTGTACTCTAAGTACCTTTTTGTCATATTAGCATTATTTCATTTAATCCAGACTTTCAGTAATACAGACTTCTTAGAGCTCTAATGAGTCCGGATTAAAGAGGGTTTACTGTATAAATAAAGGATGGGCTGATGTGATAAGGAATCTGATTGATTAACCTATTATGATTTTTCCTTACAACATAAACTTTAAAATAAAAATATTTAAAGTAAACTAAGGAACCACAATTCAACAATACAGTACAAGTACATACAAAATGACATATCAGAAATGTCTGGAATTGATCCAGAAGAAGTATGTACAAAATCTGACTATTCGTTTAACGTTGCCTCATTAAGAAATTATCTGAGATAGCAGATAACTCTAGCCCCATTTAAGTAAATATTTTATAATCAGTATTGTTATTTTGGATTAGTCTTGCTGATTTTATTTATCTTACTTGTATGGAGTCTCATTTAAAATACTTTTATGTGAAATTTCAAAAATTACCCGATATTAAAATAAAATTAGATTACTTGATAAATGTATTGAGGGAAGTTTATGAAACTAAGCCATCAAATTTAGATCACAATAAGTAAATAATTTAATTTCTATTCATAGATTGGCTCTTTTTTAAGTCTTTTATTGGAGCAGTGTCCCCATGTTTTTATATGGAATAACTGATATAAAGAGATTTGCTTTCGAGTTAATAAAACATATTGTTTAATAATTTCTATTTACATGGACTTTACTGTAGCATTTCCAATGTAAAATATTTTTCATATAAAAAAATACCTTGCATTTACATGAAAAAATAGAGTAATGTATGTAGAAATATAGCTGATTTTTATTGTTCTATGAATAGTATCCAACTTTTAGAAATTGAGGTGTGATATCTTTAAAAACATTTTATTTACATACTTGTAATCTTGAAGGCGATCCACTCCTCTTAATATATATTAATATTCATTGAAACGCCTTTTTCTCAAAGCAATACCTATGTTTGAGCTTGTATTAAGATAGCAGCTTAATTTTTTTAAACAAAACAATTAATTCAACAAATATTAACCCTAACTATGATGAATATTTGTTATACATAATTTGATTTTACAGACTTAATATATATTTAGTTTAATCCATTAACAGATAATTTATCCTATTTATTATTGACAGTGGTAAATTATCTGTTTCATGATTGACAAAGATAAATATCATAAATATGATATGCAAATATTACAAAATGGAGCATCAGTAAAACAATTTAATTATACTGTATTATGAAAATAATAAATAACTAGTTAATCGTATGAGGTAAGCGTTTCTGAAATTATAGTATTTATCTTTTCCATGCTTAACACATATATCGTTTTAAAAAATAATTACCTTTTTCTGGGAACTACACTTATAATATTTTGAGGATATTCACTGTCTTGGCTTGTACTTGCAGATGTTTCGTTAAAAATTAAAAGTTTATTTCCCACTACATGTTTTTTTATAACCTTAAGCCTATCATGAGAAGTCTGAAACATTTTTTTAAAATAACAACTACCACAATCACAATAATTATCTAGTTTTTAATAAAGCTTACTTCAATGAAATCACTTATTAGAGTTGGATTTCGCGTATTTGTAAATGAGAAACGCGATAAAAATGATGATCACTTGACTTTCATAGTTCAAACTAATTTGAAAATTGAATAGTGATTGCGAGTGCGCGTATTGTGATTATGTTGGATATTGTCAATATTCATTTCAATTCAACAGGCGCTGACTGTACAAATCCCGCACGATACATGTGTATAGCGGTGGCCTTGACATGGCGTGCAGGCTCTTCAATCCACATGTTCATCCTTTCGAGAGAACACAATTCGTTTCCTTGAGCGGAATCGACAGTGATGACTTCCTGTTGATTATGGTGTTTCCAAGGTAGCACATTGGGACCAGTTCTATTTTTATTTACATAAATAATATTTCTAAGATACCCCTATATGGAAAATTGTTACTTTTTTGCTGATGACACTTTAATATTTATAAAGGGGAAGAAGTTAAAAGGATGGCTTTAAATGATTTATTGGTTTCCAAAAAATGGGTTGTTTACAATGTATATCTTTTAGTGTTTCCAAGACTAAATTTGTGCCAATTTCTGTTAAACCTGTTTCAGATTATTAGATAACCTAAACATTCATGGTCCTGGAGATTACCTTAATAATTCATGTAGCTGTAATTTCTTGGAATCAGTAACATCGTATAAACATGTGGGTGTCTCTTTGACGTAGGTTCTCACATTCAGTCAATTACAAGTAAGCTTCAAACGTTCATTTACGCTTTTAGACAATTACGGGATGTTTTGAGTGAAAAAGAAATAAGAATGGCTGTTTTGAAAGGCTATTTTTTTATTTCTTTACACATTGTTATTTATATTTGAAATACTATCTTATCATATATGATAGGTTAAGTGGTAGAGAGGGCTTTGCAGCCCTAACTTCGCCTCTTGTAATATGATAAAGACGTTTTTCATTTCATTTCACAACATGTATGTGTGGCAGTACAAACTTTAGAGCATTCTTATTCTGAGACAAATCCCTATTATCATATCAACTATATAAAAATGTCATAAAAAAGTATACCAATATTAATCTATTTGATTTTAATTCTATTTCTATATTCAAGAGACGTGTATCTCAGTGGCTTAATATGCTAGGCATCCAGGAGGCCGAGACTGGTCTGTCGGACTATAGGCGGAGCTAGATTCTTACATTCCTTTCCCTTACCAAGCCATATTCGTTATCTGATACAGCTGTCAATACCATATATGCACTTATATCCTTTTGCAAATTAGTAGTCGAACTAAAGTTCTTCCAAACATATTTTTCTTTGGCGTGTTTTATTAATTCTCGCATTTTTATTAATAATCAATTTTATTAGCATGGAACATGCTTTAGTCTTGACCTAACTGCCTGAAAACGTTACGCGGGAGGGTGACGCGGGAAGGTGACGCGTAACCATGAAAACACAATGACATATCAGTGTTGACTTCAATAATGATTTTATTTGCAAGCGTTCATCAAAGTACATCTTTAGTTTCCATGACAACTCTTGTTAAAAATATACAAAATTAAGTCCCAATTAGAGAATCCATTTTGTGTCTATAGGGTTATATAAGATAATAATTAACTTCCTTTCAAGGTGGTAATGAGTCATCGCGTGAGTAAGAACCTGAGCCGCGAGTCCTCATTTACATATCAGTCAGAAATTATTAAAAAGGAGCCAGCAAACAGAAACAGAAAAAGCGCAGCTAAAGCATGTTCCATGTTTCTTGAATTTTAGCCGTAGGCTCTAAGCAAAAAGATCCGGGGGTCCAGGGGGCTTGCCCCCTGGCGAGGCCCGCAGGGCCGAGTTTTTTTATACTCCTAAATGTTCTTGTTTGAATATATGAATTTGTGTGTAAGTGAACATGTTATGATCGTATATATTTTCTACTCCCGTTCTCACTTAAAAAGATTCTGTACATTAAGTTAAAATAGTTACAACTCGAGCCTACGCACAAGCTGCTTGACCAAGTACACTCATTTCCCATCTTTTTATAAAAAAATTGTTTTAGTAAATTGTAGTTTGTAATTTAAGGTAGTATTTAAAATTAACTATTCATCTAGTTTTACGCAAATGTTATCATACATTAATTGTGTGTGTGTGTTTTTTTTTTTTTTTTTTTTAATAATAATAGTACCTGAATGTTAATTTTATTTGAATTTTTATGGGGAACAAGCTTTTCTCATACTCTCATAAACCTTTAATTACATCGAACGTTTGTCAAAATCATCAAGATGTCTTGTTTTGTCCTTTATCTTTATGAGTGTTGAACTCCATCCAACTATGAACGATCTTAGTTTCTAAATACAGTACTGTAATATGGATTTTATAATTTTTAGTTAAGTTGTTAATTGAATTATTATATGTAAAATTATTTTATTTATTTTTCGAACTATTTGAAATTAGGTACAAAAATAAAATAATAAAAAAAACAATTATAAAGAATTATTAGTGCAGGCCCTCGACACCACAAAGTATGGAGTTTTTGCTTTGTTTGATTTTTTGTTCTTGTTGTATTTTCAGATGCAGCAACACTAGATCTTCAGGCACACTAGATTAGGTTAGATTAGATGTGATTCGATTTCAAATCATTTGAAACACTTAAGATTTCTTTATCATATACATTTGTTTTTATTTCACCAATATTATTTTATCAAACTGCACAAGTAGATCTAGGTTTCGTAGTACTACTGTTGCCGAGAGCGATAAATATCCATGGAGTATTCTAGAAGTTACTGGAATCTTTTATAACAATTATGTTCCAACAAACTTTCTACAGTAGTAGTTGTTGGAAGAAGTATATCAATTGGTCGGTAGCGTAGTTTGTCAAAGCCCAGCTTCATAATTAATAAAGTCAAGCTTCTCAGTTCGACCCCAAGTAGTTATACATTTTTTTAAGGAACCTGCTGTCCTTTTGTCATTGGGCTGTTAATCAATGACACTTTCTAAGAATAGTCTCTCTTAGTTTGTAACCAGTGGCGAGGCGTGAGATTTTGCCTCGGTCATCGCATAGTTATATTTATGAACAAATTTTTTGTTTGATTTGGGGTTGAGAGGAAATTTACAATTAAGTTAAAAACCCAGAAAATTATTCATAAATATAATTTATTCACAACACGTATTTCAAATCATGTAATGCAACTCAAATCATCTTGTAATGTTATTATTCATGTAATATTGTATGGCAATAACGATAAGACTGTGCATCGTCTGCTAAACCAGATCGTATTCTATTCAATGTGCGCCGGCGCGTCTCGTCGCCGCGTCATCGTCGGCTCCCACGCTGAACTGTTCTACTGTGGAACTTCTGCAATTGATAAGAAAGGTTCGGTTACCCGGAGCTGGTATTGTAATTATTTTATTGCGCCCATGTTTGTGGACTCAGAAAAAAATTAAATCTGAATTTGTTGCTTAAACGTTAATAATGAAGAGATAACTTACAGCCTGGAACTAGATAAATAGGCCTACAATCTTTACAAAATAATACTGTACAAATTAATAGAGTAGTTAATTTGGTTTTGTTTACTTACCTTATTTATAAAAAAAATTAAATCTGAATTTGTTGCTTAAACTTTAATAATGAAGAGATAACTTACAGCCTGGAACTAGATAAATAGGCCTACAATCTTTACAAAATAATACTGTACAAATTAATAGAGTAGTTAATTTGGTTTTGTTTACTTACCTTATTTATAAAAAAAATTAAATCTGAATTTGTTGCTTAAACTTTAATAATGAAGAGATAACTTACAGCCTGGAACTAGATAAATAGGCCTACAATCTTTACAAAATAATACTGTACAAATTAATAGAGTAGTTAATTTGGTTTTGTTTACTTACCTTATTTATATATAAATTCGAGCCTCCTCGTTTTAGTTGCAAATTTTTGTATTACTTTGCCATGGAAATCTTCACTCTCCCTTAGTGATTCTAAAAGGTCTTTTTCAATCGAGAGGATTGCTAGGTTAGACAGTCGGACTTCTTGCGTTGACCTCTTGTATGTGTGGATCCGTTATAGAGCTGGAAGGCTTCGCTCGGCCGAAGCAGTAGTTGCAGGGATGGTAAAAATTAACTCACTTAACTTGTAGACTTGTTTGAAGGAATTACTTAAATTTTCTTGTTTGAGAAACTGAACAATTTTTGAGGGTGATTTTTCTTTAAACATTTCACTTTTATAGAGGACAACCAGTTCGCTTTTAAGACCAACTGAATCAAAAGTATTCGGATACAGTTTTACTAGATCAAGAATCAAATGGTCAGGAAATTTGTTTGTTACAGAAAATGATTTAAAATTTCTGGGACTTAGAAGTTCAAAAAATTTTAATCTTTCAAAGAGGAAAAGCGGCTAGTTATGTGAGTTAAAATATTATCAATTATGGAGCAGTAAAGTTTGTTGTAGTGTTGCTCGGCTGTTAATGCACCGTTCGCATCTGATTTTTTTTCTCTTTCTAGAAGGAGGAGGTAAGCCTACTAAAGATACAGTTTTTTTCCCATACAACAGAAAACCCGCACACTTCACACTTTTCGCATTTGTCATTTTCCCCGATTTTCTTTTCAACCAATTGCTTTTTGCACTCATCACAGTGCTTAAAACCTCTCCTTTTATTTCTAAGGTCTTCATCGAAATCTCTTAGTACATTTAAGCAGCTCACAATATTAATGTTCTCACTTTGTAAAATATTAAAAATCACATCCGTTTGCGCAAACAACGGGGAAACACGTGTAGTAAAAATACAGTTTGGAAACCTTCTAAGAAGTGGACGAACCCGAGAGCAATACACACATCAGAAGCCTTCCACTGTTCTCGTGAATGAGGGAAAAAAACTATTATATCTTCTACTTTTCAACCGTAATGACTAGTCGAGATGTAAAACACCATCTCGTTGGGGCATAAGACGGAATGCTTTTCTTTAAATGTTCTTGAATAAAAAAAGAACGTTTGCTCGAATGGGCCGAAAACGTAGAAATTCCATTCAAAGTAGTAAAAAAAAACATTAGATTCGGATATTCATTCATTCCTTGGGATAGTACTAAATTTAGCACATGTGCGTAACAGTGCGTAAATAAAGCAGAGGGGAAGTGCTCTTTGACTCTTTTTTGCAGTCCTGATAATTCGCCAGACATGACTGCTGCACCATCATACGTCTGGGCAACAAATTTGTCCTTAAATTTGTAAAATTCTACAACATTTTTAACATGTGCCAGTAACCCATCCGCCGTACGGTCAGCACTCACGTCTGTAAATCCAACAAATCTTTCTTGAATTTTTCCTTCATCTTTATTTATATACCTTAAAATGGTTGAAAGTTGAGAACGGTTTCGTATGTCTGACGTTTCATCTAACATGATTGAAACAAAGTCTGATTTTTGAACTTCATTAGAAATATTCTCAATAACGACTTCACTAATAACGTTAATGAGTTCATTTTGGATATCACTTGACGTGCCTTTAAATACCGTTGCGGTTTCAAAGTGTTCGGCTAAAACAGGGTCCCATCTTTTAAGAAGATTTAGGGTTTCGATATAATTCCCCTTATTTCGTGATTCCTCTTTTTCTCCCTCTTTTTCGTTATGCCCACGAAAGGGCAGTTCCTGTTTCGCTAAAAAACAAGTTACATCTATTAAGCGCTTCAACACTTCTCGATTTTTTTTAACTTTCTGATTGTGAATAGTATTATTTACTCGGACCGTCTCATTTAATCCCTCGTCAACCCTTTGTTTTCCAAAATTATAAAGGTCAAGAACGCTCTGGAGATGAACTTCAGATTATTCATGCTTTGATCCCGACTTAGCTATTCCATTACAGTAACCTGTTGTTACCCATACGTGTGACCTAGTAGATTTTGAAAATAAAAGACAGGGCCAACAAAACAATTTTGACAACGTTTTGCTTCCACAAATCTATTCATAGGTATTGTAATTAGAAACATTAAAATGTCTTGTACAAGACCTATTCCTGTCGGAAACATTAGCTGTTAAATTTGGTAAAGCAGGACAAGGTCTGCCATTTTGAATGGTTAACAGTTTTTCCTCAAAACGAAGTGAACTGAAAGATTCTTCCTTTAGTTTTACTATTATGTCAGTATCTTCCGCCATTGTTTACCACTAACCTTATTACAATCATTTTACAGCGCCGCAGTCCCACTGATAACAGCTGCACTTCACTTAATTAATTCACAATTCGAATTCACAACACTATACAACGCACGCAAACCATTTTGACGTCTACAAACCTCGCCTAACGGCCGAAATTCACCTGCTACTAGTGATGGGCCAGAAATCACGACCTGTGATTTGATCACCATGATTTTAGAATCACAGGTCGACCTGTGATCACGGGTCCAAACCAAACCGCTCAGTACAGTGATTTACTACGTCATCAGCTCACCCGCTCCGGCTCTTCTCAAGTAAGTGAACTGCCTATGTGATTGTTCTTGGCTGTACTGACTGAACGAGAACGACTGAGCTGTAAATTAGTTTGCTTTCTTGCCATCTGCTGTAGAGCAGCGCTGCGATTCGTTTCTGCTCCAACTTTATTTATTTTGAGACTAATGCTTATAATTAATGTAATATTAATTAACAGTTCTATCAAACTGATATTCTGTCAGATGTGTTTAATAGATAAGCAATACAAAAGTCAATTGTAAACAATAAAAAACTATAATTTAAAAGTAAACTACCTGTTTTTATTTATTTACCAATATATCAATTTGATAAAATATATAGATATTGAGTCAAATATTTATATGGTGATCGATTTCGTCCATCTATGTGGACATCTTCGGACCGACTACATGTCCACATGAACATAGATGGACGAAATCGATCACCATATAAATATTTGACTCAACATCTAGTTATTATACTGTTGTGAGACGTACATGTTAATTTATATGATATATACCAACACGTAACATGCTAATCAAGAAACTTATAAAATATATGACTAACGTATATTTCTTCAGTTTATAATTGTGTATAGCCTATTACCAATAATAATCAATAAATTTAGTATGCTGTAAAATGTACTTGTCTACAATGCTTGTGTGGTAAATTCTATCTAACTTAAAAATATATTTGTTTTTTGTATATTCTGCATAGATTTAAATTATCTGTACAATAGTTTATGTACATGTTCAATATTTCATGCCAAATAACATCTTAACTATTCAGCTCATCTATGTTTTATTCTACTCCTTTCATCAATCAATCACTTGTAATAACTAACAATAACTGCAAACCACCCATAGCATAGGCCCAATCCGTAATTTGTTGTTCTGTTCAGGGACATTGAATCACGGTTAGAATTGATAGAGCGGAATCGCCGAAATCACGGTTAGAGCTGAAAGAGCGGAATCACTCTTAATCACAGGTTAAAATCACAGGTCTGGCAAGTGAGCGGGAGCGGTTATCACTGCTCAGCTAAAAGAGCAGGTAATCCCATCACTACCTGCTAAAGCAGTCGAATCTTCACGGGTGCCACCGAGAAGTCACGAGAGCTGCCGAACATTGCCGGACTCACTCGATCTAGCGTGGTTGAGCGGGAGCCTAAACGCGTCGTGATTGGGTGCAGTTTTGGGGGGAAGGAGGGATGGGAACTTTTTTCGATGGGTGCGGGGGGGTGTACGAGATACGCAGAATGTCAGCGCTTCCGCACGAGCGCTAGTCGCTGGCGCTTGCTTACTTGCATGTAAACTGAGAGTTTGAAGCGGATGTCAAAACGTTACCAGCATAACGTTAATAACATTTTGATTTATCATTCATGCTAATAAAGAATAAATTGTATGTTCATCATAATTATTTACTGATACATTAAATCTATTAATTCGTTCTGGTCATCGCCGAATCCAGAGATGACCACACGCTTCGCCACTCTTTGTAACAAAGACTGCATTCACTTATCTACACTCATCCACGCTCATATCTTGACGATCGATGCCTAGGAATAAATAAATAATAATAACATATTGAATTTAGATGGCACATTTAGTTCCCACGTTCACGCTATGTCGGAGTGGTAACCAGTATATGACGCGTTTTTTATAAAAATATGTTAATAGTTTGCAACAATCTAGAATTTTTTAGGTGTGCATATATTCTAGTACATGTCACATACGATATGAAAAAAACAAGTCTCGATTTAAAAAGTACAAAAATATATAACGGGTGTTCAACAAGTCTAGAAACTCCTTAATATTTATTATATTAATAAACTCAGAGAACATTGAAACTCTAGGATTACGTCCTCACTGTAGTTACTCACTTTTTGGCACTTTTAAGTGTCCTTTTTCACTTTGGGGGACGTCCTGTGGAGGAAGTCTGAAAAATCTTAAATTTAAGCATGGGTCCGGTTACATCATTTTAAAGGTCATCATTGTTAGATGAACAAATTGCCGACCCCGACTGAAAAAGGACTATTTGTTTGGAAATAACAGCATCTCAACGTTTGTACGATTTTAATTCTAATGCCATTGATAACGTTAGAAAAGTTGGGTTTGCCCCATCTTATCTCTTGTAACTATCTCTCGTAAAGATTAAACTATGCACCCTGACTGGTTCATTAGTTGACAACATTACATCAATTTGTGATATTCATTTTTAGTTAGCTTTACATTAGATTACAATGTCAATTAGTGAGTCAGAGGGAATAACCATTCTGATGATAAGGGGTTAATGAGGAGATAAGCCACTTGTTCAATGATACTTACCCCAACAGACCATCTATTCAAAAATCAGCAGTGTTGAAGGTCGTACAGGGCTTTAGAGAAAGCAGTTCTGTAAAAGTTCGGTCAAGAACCGGACGGCCAAAATCAGCAACCAATGAAGAAATTGCCCTTGAAACACTTCACGTTTTTGTGGAACATCCGCACACTTATATTAGAAATTCAGAACAGTATGTATGTGTTAGTACAGTTAACTTCCATAAAATACATAAAGAAAATAAATGTCATCCATTCCAGGTACAACTTTAGGAAGAACTGAATGAAGATGACTCAGACCGGAGGCTGCAATACTGCGAAATTATGATGAACAAATGTATTCCCGAATTAAAATGTTCTAACACTTGTCCTGTTTTCTGATGAGGGAAGTTTCTGTAACTCTGTAAGTTCTGTAACTCACGTTACTGGTCTCAAGAAAACCCACGGTGAATGGCAGAATCACATACACAGGATGGCTGTGTAATGTACACAATGTGAGTTCGTATTTCATAGAGCGGAACTTGAATGCCATCACCTACCTAGAATTACTGCAAACTAGGATGTTACCACAGTTAAGGGAATTACTGGGCCCTCAGTTTGAGGATATTTGGTTCCAGCAAGAAGGGGTCCCTCCTCGTTTTGGGTTGTGCGGCCGAGAACGTTAAGTGACATTTTTTAGGACAGATGATAGAAGAGGAACAATTGAGTAGCCACCACCTTTGGCCTTTCACCCTTTGATTATTTTTGGGGGGGCGTTCTGAAGCTTTAAAGTTTATAAAACTAAGCCGGCCAACATTGAAATCCTAAAGGAACGGATAATAGAAGATGCACACAATATTATGGTAGAAATTGTTGATCATGTCACGATTGGGTAATACCTAGGGATAGCAACGAAATATCGATATATCGGATACATTGATAAATACTTTTCGATATATCGATATAATTAGAATCGATATTTATTTTCGATAATATCGGCCAAAAAGATATTTTGGTCCGATATATCATATCACTAAATAATTACGTTATTCTATCTACTCAAAGTCATAGATTCAAAAAAACACATTTAAATTGCCTCTTATGCGTAAAAAAAATACATTGATATAATAAAATAACTTTGGTAACTTTTTTTACGTGAGGTTAACGCACTTTATTTAAGTTTATTGTGGGTGGAATGGGTAAGTGAAGTTTTGTATTTACGAGTTGGCAACGCTGACAAAGAAGCCAGTCGCCTTACAAACCATTATTACATTATTCTTTTATAACTACCATAATGATGAAAGGTATAATTATTATTCTTATTTTGAATTTTTTTTTTCATTCAACCATTTGCTTCCACAAATCTATTCATAGGTATTGTAATTAGAAACATTAAAATGTCTTGTATAAGACCTATTCCTGTCGGAAACATTAGCTGTTAAATTTGGTAAAGCAGGACAAGGTCTGCCATTTTGAATGGTTAACAGTTTTTCCTCAAAACGAAGTGAACTGAATGGTTTTTCCTTTAGTTTTACTATTATGTCAGTATCTTCCGCCATTGTTCACCACTAACCTTATTACAATCATTTTACAGCGCCGTAGTCCCACTGATAACAGCTGCACTTCACTTAATTAATTCACAATTCGAATTCACAACACTATACAACGCACGCAAACCATTTTGACGTCTACAAACCTCGCCTAACGGTCGAAATTCACCTGCTGCTGCTACGGCAGTCCCACTGATAATCACACTGATCACAATTTGTTTCGTGTACATAAATACCGTTTCAAAGATATCAGGACCCAAGATTTGTAATGAGAAGACATTCATGCGATATGTCCGTTAACATTGCCTTTTTGGCATGAAAATAATTGTGTATTTAAAATTCAAAAGGGTTGTACTGTTTCCAAGATATCAGTAGGTTAAAGATTCCAAGAGGATAATAGGTTAATATTGTATGCCAGCATAAAAATGTGTTGGTTAATAAATAATTATTGAAATAACCAAGAATATCAAGTTTTTTACTATTTAAAAGTTAAATCTGTCAATAATAACTTTTTTAATAAAACTAAATTTAGGGTAGTAATGTAAATAACAGGAAAAAAGCATAAAAACCGTACAATCACCATCAGTTCGACCAAACTTCAAACTAAAAAACTGTTACTGTCCTTTTGTACTTTAATTGCACTACTGTTATAATACAACAGTAGTACTATACAACCCTTTAAAATGACAGTGTAAAACAAAATATTGGAAGAGTTACAACCCTTTTGACTTTTAAATTCACCATTGTTTTCAGGGTGCAAAGGCAATGTTAATAGACATGTAGCATGGCTCTCTATTTCTATCTATATCAGTTCCATCCCAATCAGTCATAACAAATTTTGAGAGAGATCAGCTGATAACAACCAGCTGTTCATTTGTAATTGGGCTGGTGACATTTTCTAAGAAATAGTCGGCCTTAGTTTGTAACAATTAGTACATATGCTCATTTAAACTCATCACACTCAATCGAATCCATATTAGCCCATGAGGATCGGCGTCTTAGGATTAAAAAAAATTTTAAAAGTAAATCTCCTCATAAACAATTCGGAACTTGACTCTTATATTTTAGACCTAAGGTTACTCCCAATAGTCCATAATACTTTTAAAATTAGAGCATCTATCTATACAATACTTGGAATAACTGAAAAAAAAACAAACTTTAAATGTTAAGTTTTAGTAATTTTAGTTAAGTCGTAGATAGAAGAAATAAATGGTTCCAAAGAAATGGCACTAACTTTCCCCTATATTAAACACTAAAATAAATATCAAAACTTTCAAAATTATCAGTTTGATTCCAAATTTTTTTGGAACCATTAAATTAAATTAACCATTAAAAACTAGTCAAATTAGAGACACGCGATTTTTACTCAAATATTTTAAATTGTAATTCACATATTTCCTGAAAATTGATTAAAACTGTTAGAGTCGTTTTTAGTAAATTCCATTTTTTCTGTTTTTTGCTCATCAAAATAAAAAAAATAATTGAAAAAATAGTCAGGAGATATTGACTAAATACACCTACATACCAAATTTCATAAAAATTGGTCCATCTGTTTGGTCTCCAGCGAACTGCACGTACAACAGAAAGATACACATACGAACAGACACCATAATGTTTTTAAAAAAAGACTTTTTGGGTTCAGGGGACCCTAAAATAGATTTTTAGACCAATTTGTTAAAAAAAATTTTTTACGATCACAATACTTTCTCTACGCTAACGCATATGGGAGAAAGTAAAAAGTACTGCAATTTAAACATGTGTGTCAACTTAACGCATATTTTACTCAAACACCTGTCAATAGTTTATATTTATATTTTGATACGTGGTTGACAGGAATGTTTTCTATAAGATTTCTAAGTTACAATATTTTGACTTCTCAAGAAAAAAGTTCTTGTCAATTTCTCGAAAAAATTGTGGTTGACTTTTAGAGGGTGTAAAATCAATTAGTTGGTCACATTATAATCCTTATAAAATGTATAGTGACGATACATTACTTTTATATGTGCAAGTAAATGCAGTGGTTTTAAATTGATTAAAATCGATTCAAATTGATTAATTTAAAGCCATTTTAAATTTATTTTGTTCAATTTAAAATAACTGCATTAATTAATAAAACTTACAGAAAAAAATTCCTACCAACCACGTATTTAAACATTTATGCAGTACACTTACAATTTTTTGAGTTCAAAAAGTGTAAAATTTATGCACATAGAAAAGTACTTTTTTTGTTCTAACTAGGATAAAAATTACTAACAATTATAATATAATATAAAAATTCATTTGTAATATCGCATAATTAAATGAGGAAAACAGTGGTGTGGTTGGATATATAATAGGCCTCTTAGTTTCTTAGTAAATAACCTTCAAACTCAAGTATACAAAAGTTCTATACTGACAGTAATACTGAAAATGACGTCTCCTAAACTTCAGGTGACTTCACTTATACCAGAAGTAGCGTTCTGATAGTACGTATGTTAACAAAACTACAATTGAAAAAAAGATATATAATATAGTTTAGAGATTTTAATATAATCTGTATGTTCACATTGCTAGAAGAACCTTAAAAGCTCATCAAGTTTATAAAGATCTTGTATTGCAAAATATTTAGAAAGCATATTTATCAAAACAAAACTTCCTTTTTATTAATAATATTCAAGCAACAGTAAAGTCAGATTATGACTTTAACCAGAGATCGAAAAGTATAGTAAGTAAGTAAGCATAGAGTAAGCAAGTATTTCAACCAACTGTCTGTGTTTCAACTAACTGGCTGATAAAAAAAAGTATAGTAAGTAAGTAAGCATAGAGTAAGCAAGTATTTCAACCAACTGTCTGTGTTTCAACTAACTGGCTGATAAAAAAAAATATACATACTGGCTTAATTCCTATAGTTTTAGCATTAATATTATTAATGCTATATCTGAATTAAATGGAAGAGAAACAACTGAAAAAGGGCACATCACACCCATACAGACTGCCTTTCTAAATATTGATGTTTTCAAGTCAAAAATACAAACAAAATAATAAATCAAGTTAGAGTCTAGTCTACGGGATCCCATTTTTACAAAGACGAGTAATTGAAGGCTTGGAGTCTTGTGATCTTCACTTGGCCAACAGCAAACAGCTAAGCATGTGCAGGGGTTTTCAGATAGGCATAGCCCGTGTTAAAATTGTAATTAAAGCTTTATAAAATTTGAATGAGTTTCAACATACAGTGGTTCATTTATGTTTATTTTGGTATGATTTGTATGATCATAAAAAGAAAATCATCTTTTAAAACTAAAATTAAAATTAATAAACCTATCCTGAACCACTTACTAAAATCTCCCACTAAGATTAGGATTCCACCAACATTTTTGCTGATGGCCCAACTTGCCCTATGGATGGTTCTTGTGATGGCTGGTGGCCAATCCCAGCAAGAACAGGATACATTATTCAAATACATCATTTGAATCTCCCACCATATGAGACCCATAAGCTTCTAATATTGGTCTCGCCTAATGGTAAACCAGCGACGCTAGCTGGCCAATGACAAGTCAGGGTTTTTGAGGCACAAAACATGGTGGGACAGAAAGTGAACCATTTGGTTGAGGGCATACCAATCGGCCAGTCTCTACTGTCCCAGGGAATAGACAAGAGATCCGAGTTAAGCACCTTCCAAAGAAGACGCCATTATGGGAAGCTAAAAGCTAAGTCAACATTTTATAACGTAGGAGATACATGTAGGGCCAGGATATAACCGATAAATTACTATTCGAAAATATCAAAGCTGGTGTGGCGTTGACAAGTGGCACAGTAATTCTCCTGGGTTAACGTAGCTTCTATTCATTCCATGACACAAAACCGTTAACATGTCTCTAAAGACCGCCGCATTCTGCATAATTATAATACTAGAGGCAGTCATCTATCTAGCACAGCATTAGAGTGTAAATGAGTTTGAACAAATTCCGCTGAAATATGATGTCAGATTAATCAATCTGCTTTCTGAAAGCATTAGCCGACCTACCACTTCGTTTTACAGCTGGTCTAAAATTCTTTTATCAGTAAGAACTATTTAACTCTACTAATACATTCTTATCATGCTGGTAACAATATATTATAAATTCCTCATTCAGTGTTGCCATTGTAATTTAGTATAAATGAAGCAATGTATAATTACTACACTAAATGAGTAGCATTTATTTCAAAATAAGTTTGATTCTTCAATAACAAAGTACAGTAGTTTGTTATAAGATAAGAACATATTTTGACACATCAAAACAATCAAAGATTGGCAGACTATAAAATAAAATAACTGATATTTCAAGGAATGTGGCATGGTCCAATGTTAAAATGTTTAGAAAAATGCAGAAAAACAATTAATTTCTGTTGAGAATTTTGATGTACTGTATAGAGATAACATGCTTCAAATAAGAAAACATAGTTTCAGAATATATCCAACAAGATCATTAAATAGTATTTATCAGGAAATAGGCAAGATACGATGAAAAAATAAGGAGTCCAAATGCAACTAACTTGATTTTTATTCTTGTAACTAAACAGAACACTGGAGTAGACTAAAACTTATTTATTTTGTAGATAGCTAAAAACAATGTATTTCCAATAATTAGAATCTTAATCAAATATTGACAAATCTCAGGCCAAAACAATTCAATTAAATAATAATACACAATGAACAAAATGTTATTATTTTAACTCTGGATATGTGGTACAAAACAGGTAACTTGCATAATTGAAGAGAAATGAAATGTAAATGTTAAGAATTATTCAATGTTTACAAGTGAAAATCAAGCATGTATCGTAAAGTGAATGTAGATCTAACGTTAATAAAGTAGTAGTTGCACTTTTCATTAATGAATTATGATTTAAATGTAATAAAAATTATCATAATAGTTGTTGCTAGAGAAGATATGAACACACAATCAACAAACAAAAATCAAATAAATAACAATCGATTTCATTCCACAATGAAGTAGAGAACTTTTAGAGAGTATTAGAAAAATAACTGCTCTACTTTGTAGGTAACGTAAAGTTTTTACGAGATCTAAGTCCAGCAATTATTGTTTACTACACACTAATCTGAAAGTATATCAATAATAACTGAATTACAAATAATGCGAATTTGAATATGTTACAATGCTTATATTTATTGAATTTATATTTATTTACACATATCTACTCATGCGATTGAATTTATATTTATTTACACATAAAACCTTAGTTTAAGAGTTTCAGTTATGAATTTCACAACCAACATATATGACTTATGAAGGACTGTGCAGGTTACCATTTGCAAAGATGTTGTTTGGATCAAGTTGACGTTTGAATGTGTCATAAAGACTTACACCAACCTGCGACACTTGGCTGGGATACCTATGAAAAAACATTGGCACATTAGCAAGTTTATTTAGTAGAATACATAAAATACTTTATAAAAATATCTAATAGGAGAGAAGTATTTTTCTTATGTATTTTAGAGTCTTCTACACCTGCCACCATATTGGATTTGATTCTCCACAAAGTCAATGTTCAATTCAAGTAAAGACTATAACTTTATTTATGAATGTACTACTTTAAAACTTGGCCCTATTTTAAAGAGAACAGAGCCCCATGAGATCATATTTTAATTTTATTGCTCGATTTCTTATTAAAATACTAATAACTATTGTTCTCATTAATTTTTTTAATAAACCAAATCCAGTGGTAAAAATCCAATCTCATGGGACTCTATTCCCAGTATGCTACAAAGCAAATTAAAATTTAAAGTCATATGTTAAAAATGTAAGCATAAACTTTAGTAAGTGAAGTAATGTTCAACTGCAAACTGTAGGCGTCACCTGCTGATCAACACACTTCCTGGTGGCCAAGCAGGGAAGGGAGACACTTTGGGTGTCACAAAACATATTCTAGGGCCTAATCAGCTCGAAAAATTTATCTGCAAACTGAAATAGATTGTTTTATACTAACATTTTCTTGAACATTTCTGGGAATTAATAAACTAAAATATAGTAAAAAAACAAATTTGTGAACACAGCAGTAGTATGTATTTTCTTGTCTTGCGTACTTATTTTTTGTCAATTATAGTCTGTAACAGGTACCCTTAGCTACTACCCCCTTATCCAGGAAAATTCCTGAAAAAACATGTTTCTAGTACTTGACTTATTTTGCCCATTATTTGGTGATAACTTATGAATTCTGTTTATACAGTCTAAACAAACCTTAGTAATCAAACCTCTTAATATAGTGTAAATATACCAAATATAAATTCCTTTGACCCTTTCTAAGAAACAGTCTACCTTAGCTACCTCCTTTCCATATTGAGTTCAGTTCAAAGACTTAAGTAAAAAGAAAACGTGCTGTTTTTGCTGGCCTTATCTACAAACACTATATTGTTTATTAGAGAACATTTTGGTTACATTCATATATACTGACTTGACACTTACCATTATTCATTATTATTATTCATCTCTAAGACGCCGATTGTAGAGATATGGGCGAATATGAGGAATGAATGAGTGTGATGAGTGTAGATGAACGAGTGTAGTCATTGTTACTATCTGAGTTCGACTTAGCTCAGAAAGGACTATTTATTAATAGCCCAATAGCCAGGGCGATTATGGGACATACAGCTTTACGTGGAATCTGAACCACGTAGTGTTGGTCTGATTTTCAGCTAACTGACAAGTCTGACACTCAGTTATTTCCCCTACACAACATCTGAACCTTGACTAACATTCAACACGGACACTCCAGATTCCTCTAGTAGTGTCTACGTTGATGGCAACCATTGAGTGGACGCCGTGTCGGTATTAAGAGAACCGAGCATGGAACCTATCGCCTACAATTTCCCAAACACTTTGTCCCCAAGTAGCTGGGTTACAACACTACGCCACCAGTGCCGACAGTATGTAGATTTAGAACATTTTTTTGTGATGTAAGAGACAACCCTAAAAATTTTCAATTATATTCGGAAGAGCGTTCATTTATTTGATGAATTAGCATCAAATGTAACACATGTGATGAAAAATAACAGATGCTTGCTATAACTGAACTATTAGGTAAGTGTCATTTGTGTAATTATGTACTGTATATCACTGTTGGGGTTTTAATTACTATTCCTTTATGCTGTTTCTTAAATATTGAGCTATATTATCATAAGTTAATATTATTATATTTAATTTTCTTTTTATTTTCTCCCTACTTGGCTGTAAAGCAGATGAATATACTGTACAACTTATCTAAACTCTAGAATAGACTAAATAAAAGATTAAATTGGTAGTGGTACTTTCTGTGAATTTGTGTTACACCAAGTACTTTATCACTACATTGAACAAATCAAAAGATATATAACCTTAAATTAATTTAATTTAAAAAGTGGTGTGGAGGCTTAAATATGAAAATAAAAGAAATGCTATTCTGAGGATTGGTTTAGTGACTACTAAATTTTAAAATCCATTTTGTAGCCCCTGAACTGTTGTAAATAGAATAAAATAGGTTTTTCTTTACCTTTGGTCAAACAGTTCACAGTGTGTGATGGTGATAACACTACATGTTTCACTGTGAATACGGCATCTTCAGGTTAAAGAACATAACATAACATGCGTTAATTGTTAAGTTTTAATTAATTTGTGACGCGTCCCCCTTGGACTTATTTATGTTCTTTAACCTGAAGATGTTAAAGAATATGTAGTTCAAAAGTAGTTAGTTGAAGAGCTAACTTCCACTGCTATCAATGATAAGTGTTGCATTTTAGCAAAACATTTTGTAAATTTCTATAAACAACTTGGACTTTCATAAAAATTAGCTTAGCTTTGGAAATATCAATTAATGTTTTAAATGACCCTATAAATCCACCCACCCACCCATACACATACGGTGGTATTTATTTATTTTAGTGGGAATTAAAATCTTTATAGTATTTAACTAGGAAGTACTTTTTTTTTATTGTTTACCCACTCGCCTACCCATACACGTACGGTGGTACAAACCCACCCGCCCACCCATACATGTACGGTGGTACTAACCCACCCGCCCACCTATACACGTACGGTGGTACTAACACACCCGCCTATCCATACACGTACGGTGGTACTAACCCACCCGCCCACCGATAGACGTAGGGTGGTATTAATACCACCATATGTATATGGGCGGGCGGTTGGGTCAATACTACTTACTGTACGTGTATGACCAAGATGTGCAGATTATTTTGTGAATCCCTCTAGTCTGAGGAAGGTGAGCGTAGTTCACTGAAATCGATCACCATAATATTTGTGTATTGTATACTAATGTATGTGTATGGGCGGGTAGGGTGGGTCAATACCACTGTACGTGTACGGGTGGGCGGGTGGGTTAATACCACTGTACGTGTATGGGCGGGCGGGTGGGTTTACGTGTATGGGTGGATGGGTGGGTCCATACCACTGTACGTAGTTGGGTGGGCAGGTGGGTCAATACCATTGTTATTTTCACGAGATATGCTTTTTATTGGGCGGAAGTCACTGATTTTACTGAAAAATTAGAAAACCCAACATCACAACTTTTAGTATTTTAGATATATATCCGTTAGGCCTATACGTTAAGAGCCATTCGTTTGATTATTTATTTAGTTGATGTAGAAATATGATAATGTTAGTATAAACTAACATTATCATATTTAGAGAAAAGTACCACTGTACGTGTATGGGTGGGCGGGCGGGTCAATATCACCACTGTATGTATCTGGGTGGGTGGGAGGGTCAATACCACTGTATGTGTTGAGGTGGGTGGGTCAATACCACCGTACATGTATGGGTGGGCGGGAGGGTCAGTACCACAGTACATGTAAAAATAAGTCTGCTAAATATAAGTTGTTTCGAGGCCCACCAGTGAAGAGTTGGTGTAGTTACGTTGTGCATTCTTACCATATGTAGTAGCAGATTTCACTAAATAATCTTATCACAAGTAAAATTATGCATATTACACGAGAAGTACACTTACAAGTAATATATTTACAAAGCCTTTTGTGACTTGGTCACTTAATTTTAAATACTATTTTAAGACGAGTTTTTAAAGGTTTAAAGGTGCATGGTGGAACATGTAGTGTTATCACCATCACACGCTGTAAACTGTTTGACGGAAGGTAAAGTAAACCTAATATAGTCTACTGTTTTTTAAGTATTATTTCACTATATATATATATAGTGAAATAATACTATATAGTGGGGGTATATGTATGTATATATATATATATATAAACTGTACATGTATACATTTATATACCAGTTTGTTTTTGATGTGGCAATCCTCGAATGACAAGTTCCATATTTCATAATATTTTTTTTAATTCCATTAATGAATAAATAGCTCAATGTCGACTATGCCTTTGTTTGCCATACTTGCAGTAGAAACACGCCCATGTGCACTGCCCAATTGAAATTAATCTACTGTGCCACACACTTATGGTTGTGGCGCCGTTGCGGCTCCAGGGGGATCCACGGCACACTTTTAGCCGCAAGGTAAATGTCAGGCACTGCAATGGCGATGGAAGCAAGTGTGCAGTGCCCCACATGTATCTGTGTTTTATGGACTGTATATACGTGCACGCAGCGGCACTTCACGTTATAAAACCTGATGTGTGCATCAGGCCTAATCACACTCATTTGCCAGTTATATTAATCCATATCTTTATTAATATATATTTAATTAAATAAATAGTCTTTACTAATGCGGGGATGCTAGAATTATTTGGTCCTCTACAGCTCTTAACCATAGTTTAATACATAATGGTTCAGTGACGTGATAAAACAAGATACAATTCTGTTCAAACACAATACACATTATGAATGTTTAAGAACAATTAGTCACACTTGCCACTTTCTCCGCAGTTTTCCCACACCATGGTGATGTGAGATTGAGCCACCACAGGCGATAATCTCATTCCTAGCTTTCTCTTCTATCTGCTTACAGCTAGCCATTGGGTCGGCAAGTCCTGTCCAATTGAAGCCAATGTAGAAGTAGAGACAGCAACCAGTATCATATGTTTGTGTTACTCGATATGAAACGAAGAAATGATTGATGCCCAAAGCTGTTGGCAAGCAAAAAAAAAAAAACATAAAGCTCAGGTACAAACAAGTAATTATATTTAAACTCAGATGTTTTGTTCCATTGGCCCCCAGGTTAAACAAAGAAGGCTTTTAAGCCCTAACTTCTATTTAACCACCTTCAACTTTACAGCTTGTTGCATCATACTATATTTGTGAACAAAATATTTTACACACTCAAGAGATAATGTTACTCACTCACAGTGAAGAGATAATGCAATTGTTAACAGTGAAAAGAATCAACTGAATTCAAAACAAACAAAACATTCTATTGTTTGATTCTGTTGTCTTATCACAATTGATTAGCCAACCTTCACCCTCCCTCCTTATGTACCACCACACCATACAACACTTCCGCTCTAGCACATGTCATAGTACTTGCTACAACTGCTTTGTTACATTCACTACATTGACTTTTTCTAGTACAGTGGGGCCTTGATAGCACGAACCAGGATAGCATGACATCCTTGATACCATGATATTTTTAAAATCCTCTCATAATACTAAATGTCAAAAGTATATTCATAACACAAATTTAAGGCACGTACTACCTTAATAACACAAATTTTGTTTGATTTTCAAGACAAGAAGAAACCCTTATAGCACAAATATCAAGAGCACCTCTATACCACGGAATTTGGCCTTTGTAAGATGAATTCCCACAGTCAAAACCTCAGTAAGACGAATTTATATTTCTAATAATTAATTCTTGTCAAAACTGGAAACTTAACTTCCGCGACTTCTGAAATTGCAAGTAGTATTAGTCTTAGTTCAGTTTATTTCGATTCTATTTTGTGATACAAATACTTTGGTGGAAACGTCAATTCTGAACAAGTAGTAAGTATTTATAACATGTGACCCATGAGCCTCCGTCTGATATAGGGTTAAATAGACTTTAATATATTACAGAAATTATTCATACTAAATAACATCAGAGTAGTAGTCACAAACACAAAATACACAAAAGCTCACAAATTTTCAACACCACTGGCATTTTCTTCAGGTGAGTAGAGGGAGAGAGAGAGAGACACTGAAATGACTTCCACTATTGCTGGTAGGTGGCTGTGGTGGGGGGGGTGTACATCCATAGAGCAACACTCAGGTGTAGATGCAGTATTTCAGTTAGTATATATATATAAAAATATAAATGAAGTTTGCTGATGGGGAAGGGGTTGAAGGGAAGTGGTCTATCTTATGTTCAGATTAGGTGGGTCACGGGATTTTGTTATCCATTGGTGTGCTAATTCCATCCTTCGGAGTTGGGAACTATTGGCATGGGAAGGAAGGGATCTGATTACCTTAGTGGTGTAACACTGATCAAAATTTTGATTATGGAGAAGAGTATGGGCAGAGATACTCCATAATCAAAATTTTGATCAGTGTTACACCACTAAGGTAATCAGATCCCTTCCTTCCCATGCCAATAGTTCCCAACTCCGAAGGATGGAATTAGCACACCAATGGATAACAAAATCCCGTGACCCACCTAATCTGAACATAAGATAGACCACTTCCCTTCAACCCCTTCCCCATCAGCAAACTTCATTTATATTTTTATATATATATACTAACTGAAATACTGCATCTACACCTGAGTGTTGCTCTATGGATGTACACCCCCCCCACCACAGCCACCTACCAGCAATAGTGGAAGTCATTTCAGTGTCTCTCTCTCTCTCCCTCTACTCACCTGAAGAAAATGCCAGTGGTGTTGAAAATTTGTGAGCTTTTGTGTATTTTGTGTTTGTGACTACTACTCTGATGTTAGTGAACTTGTCTTTTAAGGTAAGTTTGCTGATGTCCTATCTCTCTTAATATACTAATTCCTGGCCTAGTGCCCTTTAACTTAACCTAAAATCATACTAAATAAAATAATTTCCCATATTTAGTCCTCGTTGTTTTATTAGTTTAATACAAGAGATAATTACTATAAACTGTTCATATTTATACCAATCCCAAGTGTTTGAGAAAATTATTGGATATTTTGGAACCTATAGTAAATTATCTTAGGTCTATCATTTGGTAACTCTCGTGTTTTATAAAGGCTATTGTTTTTTAAACTGCTACTGCTCACCGTGAGCAGGCACCCTACTTCACATATCCACAATACCACATAAAAAACAAAAACTAAAGACAAGTAAAAATATACCAATTACACCACTTTAAATCTAGCAAGACAATGCTGCGCTTAGAAAGCAAGCGGTAATATAGTGGCAGTAAATGTCAAATTTAACTGCCCTTAAATATGTTAATAATTAATTAAATACCTTGGCATTCTTCTGAGATCCGATTTTTGACATTTCTACACAAACTTAGCGTCTTGTCCCAAGGCACCGACGTCTCAAATGATTCTCCTACTACATTGAACTGGTATGCCATGTCCTGCACAAGAAAATTTTTATGTTAATAAATTGACAAAGTCTTGTTATACTAGTACTTAAGGTGGTGCAATCGGTTTTCAGTGAGTTGATTATTTTCCAATTTTATAATCAAAATTAGTTAATGTACCTTCCTTTGAGACAGGAAAATTAGAAAAAAAAAATTTTTTTAACCACCATGTTAGAACTTGTAGCCTTATGAAGTAGTGGATTTAGCCGATTTTAAATCAAGCATAAGACAAAAATGTAAAAATATTTATAACTTTAAAGCTTAAAAAGAGTTATTTTTTATCTTTAAAATTATAAATATTTTTATATTATTAAAAAATAAAAACATGTCAATTCCTTCAGTTATGTGCAATAAACGTAGTTATACAAAATTAAACATGTACTTTGAATGGTTTTGTCTTATGCTTGATTTAAAATCAGTTAAATTCACCACTTCATAAGGCCACAAGTTCTAATGTAGTGGTTAAACATTTGTTTTTGTATTTTTCCCGTCTCAAGGGAAGGTACATTAACTAATTTTGATTATAAAATTGGAAAATAATCGACTCACCGAAAACCGATTGCATCACCTTAACTCAGACTTGTGTTGCAGATCTGGTATCTAATTTGCATATTTGAATATGAACATAACGCATATTTATAATAATTACTTTCAAACATGCAAACTGGACACCTCTCACATATCAAGGCTATGAGATTTTCTGTCAACTAAATTACCCATTTTTTTTTTTTTTTTTTTATTTATAATAAATTACAAACAAATGTATTGATTAAAATATAGTTTGATAAAGCTGATCTGGGTTTAATCAATGATAAAACACTGCTGTCAGACATAGTTACTTTGTGATTGGCCAGAGTTGGAGATTATAGAAACATCCATAATGCAGCTTGGGACTGTGAACATACCAACAATAAATGTAAACGGTTTAGTATAATAAAATCTAGTATGTTATGTACATTGTTCATAAACATAACATCTTTCCACCTAATACTGGACGTACAATGAATCATCTTGTCAATGTCAATCATGGGGAGAAGTCACGGTAAGTAACAAATCTAGGAGGCTCTTTTGATTTTTTTGTTTTTATATCGACATATATCATATTATAATCAGATACTCGAATACCTCTGGAGTCATAGATGGTTGACATATCCACAACGTCACACTGTGCATAATCAACATTGCCATTCACTATAATGTGATCAATGAAAGTTGCACAGGTCTTAGCAACTCTTGTAGCAACTTTAACCAACTGAGTCACCTCAAGGCTCTTAAACAGTTTACGAGCAAAGCGAGTCTCTGGTGATGATAAATCCAACAAGTTTATATTCAAATCACCCATTACAACTATATTATCTGCATACTGGGCCATATTATAAAATACAGAATAGAGAGCAGGCTCTAGACAAATGTAAGACATATCCTCTGGTCTGTAAATAATGCAAATACAAAACGATTCATTTTTACACTTCAATATTCCACAAATATACTCCGGAAAAGGACAATTTTCAAACTTAAGTGGTTTTAGCAGGAAGTGTAAGAAGTTCTTCACATATAGTGCCACTCCACCACCTCTAGAGGCGACTCCATTCCCCCTTCTATAGCTCCTAAACAATGAATACCCCTTAATAGCAAACTCATCAGAAGATTTACTATCGTTCAGCCAAGTTTCCGAAACACCACAAACATCCAGGTTTAAATCCTCTACCACAGCCCGCATCTCTTCAAAGCCCATGGAAAGAGAGTTATCTAAGTATTGCCAAGAGACAAATTTAAATCCACTAATAAGCATAACAACACATTTTAAGATTCATAGTTCATATCTACAGGGAATTATAAAAAACATGACGATTGATAGGTTATTGTTGTTACATTTATTTATCAAATTACAACATAAAAGTGATTATAAAATAAAATTAACATTTTATGAAAATTGGTAACGTTAATTATATTTTTTCTCGAAGCAATGTTTTTGCACATGATCCTGTGTACCAGGACACTAAGCAGATTATATTTTTACTCATATTTTTGGCCTTTTTGTTGCATAGCATATTTTATATATTTTACATGCCCTTTCAGGTATCACTTACGAGTATGTTTTCCAACTGCAACAAACTAGGAATGGCTAAAAGTAACCATATCAGTTTCTTTGCATCAGTTGATACGATTATTTAACTGATGTGCAAGACCACACGATGCAACAGGAAATGGAAACTCCATATATCCCGCTCGCCTTTTCTGCATCTATTTGTATCTGACAACACAACAGATGATTGATTTCAATTCGGTAAGTTTCAACAGTAACTGATTGGCCTGACCATCTGTTACTTCGCATAAGTTAATTTAAACTGATACGCGCTGGCAAATTGAACTGTTACATCAGTTAAGCAAAAGCAGCAAGTTGGCACATCCCTACAACAAAGTCGTTTGAATCCTTGAGGTAGTGATGTCAACTGTTGGTTTTACTGGAGGAAGTGGACCAGTTTCTGGAAGCTTTCTTTTTTCACAGATGTCTTCCATGAAAAAGTTTTGAAATCAGCAAAATGCAACCTTCTGAATCGTGGAAAACCTGTATAATGCGTCGCTGAAGCAGAAAAAAGGAGAATTTCTTAGTCGGCCAATTGGCCCAACATGTCATTTTACAATAAATAATTGGTATTGTAGAATTAAATGCCAGACCGATCCTCAGATATTTAAATCACATATATAAATAAAAAGTAATGTTTGATATTCTATCTAGTATCTATTTCATATGTGTATCAAAAATCATACTTATATGATGACAAATTAAGGTTGGCACTACAGGGTATGTTGCTTCGATACTACTTTACCACTTACCTTGTTATGGGAATAACTCAATAACAACAACTGAGAATAACCAAGCAAATCCTTTCATAATGGAGGACATATGAATTCATAATTGTGACAGTATACCACCTAGCAATAATGACCACTCCTTTTATTTAAATAATTACTCTGTTTCATGGCTCCCAGCTGAAAATTTTAGTTTTAAAGTTTTTAAAGTAGAAGAAGTTTATGCTGCTATCATTAGTTTAAGTAATAGTTCTTGTCTAGATTGTTTTGGTGTCAATGCCCCCATTTTAAAATTAGCTGCTAGTTTTGTTTGTGAACCTTTAACTTTTTTGTTTAATGAATGTATTAGGTTAGGTATTTTCCCTGATGTTTTAAAAACTAACAAAGTAATTCCTGTGCATAAGAAGGGTCCCAAGGATCAAGTTTGTAATTATAGACCTATATCAATTGTTTCAATTGTGTCAAAGGTCTTGGAACGGCTAGTTCATAAACAGTTGGTTGATTATCTCGAAACCTATAATTTACTTAGCAACTGTCAGTTTGGTTTTCGGGCCAAGCGCAGCACTGTTGGTGCAGTCCAATCTCTTATTAATGATTGTTTTGAAGGCTTGGAATCGAAAAATTTAGTCAATTTTAGGTCTTATGACCTTTCCAGGGCCTTTGACACAGTAAATCATGTCATTTTAGTAAACAAGCTTAAGTTTTACGGTTTTAGTATTACTGCTGTAAACTTCTTTGTTTCTTACCTTACAAATAGGTTCCAATATGTTTATTTCAATGGCTCTTTGTCTGATACACATCCTGTTCAGTTAGGTGTTCCCCAAGGTTCAATTTTGGGGCCTACTTTATTTATTATTTATGTAAATGACCTGCCCTCTAATCTTAATGACAACAGTGTAAGCACCTACATGTTTGCTGATGACCTAGGCCTCAAAGTCTGTGCAGAATCAGTTGATGATTGTAGAGAGATGCTTAGTATTAAGACTTCAATTGTAAACGACTGGTGTGCAGCCAACAAATTATGTGCAAATAAAAATAAAATCCATGATTTACAAGTCACCTTGTCTTGTAGGTCAAGTGACAATGAAGACTTGAGTCTTAAGTTCCTGGGTGTCTATTTACAGTCGAACCTAAAGTGGCAAACTCACATTGATTATGTTGCTGCTCAGACTGCAAGGGGCATCTTTTTGATTAGGGCTCTAAATGGTGCAATTTCCACTGATCACATGCTGTGTATTTATTATGCATACATAAATAGTTTTTTAACCTATGGAGTTACTTTGTGGGGCTATTCTCATTTAGCAAATAAACTTTTTGTGCTGCAGAAGAAAGCAATTAGGATAATTGGCAATGTACATAGTAGGGAACATTGTAAACCTCTTTTTGTAAATTTTAATATTTTGACCCTGCCGTCCATCTATGTTTTAAATGTCTTGTTGTATGTTAAAGATAACTTATCTAGTCTTAGCAACCAAAGAGATGTACACAATTATTTTACACGCAATAGAAATAACATAATAACTCCTAGATGTAACTTTACCAGTACTCAATGCAGCTTTCAATACCAGGGTATCAAGCTTTTCAATGCTTTACCCATGCAAGTAAAGATCATGAGCAGGTCTAATTTCAAATATACCATAAAATATTGGTTGTTAAAATCTGCTATTTAACAGTGTTGATGAATTTTTTCTTGTAATACATAATCTCACAGGCTAGGTTAGGGTATCATTTTGACGTTGTTATATACATTCATTGTATCCTGACAATAAATGCTTTGATTTGATTTGACAATATTCCAAGCAGCATGATTTGCCTAGGAAGATCTTGATTGGTCCTTGCAGAATGAATGAATGAGTAGTACAGTGAAAACCCTATTGTCCGTCACCCTAGTTTCCGCCAGGTTCTGTTATCCGTCAGTGTCTGGGTTCATCGCGCCACGATATGACAGTTGCCGTATGACTCATCTGTCTAGAAGACGACAATTCCTCCTCCAGCCGTCTAGCCCACATAAGCCTAGTTCCAACGGCCTACCATCCAAAAGGCCTCATCTGCCGTCTAACAGATAACAGGTCGTTGGAACAGCTCACCTGACGTACAGACAGGCCATCCGGGGCTGCCTGAACAGGTCTTGGGGAAAGAGGTGGCACTATAAACGCCTGTGGTCGGAGATGAAGTTTTAAGCCGCAACTGTTGGAACGGTCCTGTCTGATGATACACAGACGAGTCGCGGCAACACATTACCCGTATATCGACATCAGGCCTGTGTTGCGAAAACACTAGCCGTGAGAACTAGGCTTTAATATGTTACTCCGTACTGCAGTTTAATGTTAATTATGTTGATAATTAATTTTTCTGTTTATTACATAATGTACAAGCTTATGTTTTACATTAAAACTAGGCCTACTGTAATAAAAGGGTATTTGTGACCTGCAGTATATACATTCTGAAAATGTCTTTTTTCTAACCTTTTCATTCTCATTTTGTTAATAAATATGTACTAAACAGCATTTAAATTTAACATGCATAAGCACTAATAAGTTTCAAGCGATATAAGTGTGTTTGGGTGAATTCTCTATGATCCGTCTATCCTTCAATCCGTCACGGCCGCGGTCCCGACCCCTGACGGAAATTCAAATTCGGAAAATGGGGTTTCTACTGTAATTTCATAATCTATATGTTTAATTCTGTAAGCAAATTGGTCCCCACAGAATTTCTGGAGCTAGGAAGAGATGGGATATCTTGGTTTGATTCATTTCAAAACCTAAGGACCTAGAACTGTGGGAAAGTATGAAATTTTGTAAATTACCGGAGCTGCACTACACTGGCCCTAAAAGATTAAATGATTTTCTATCCCTACAGTGTTTTAATGTAAACATATTACGACTGTTTGTTCATCTTTAAATTTAATTCTCTAAGCAAATTGTTCACCATGAAAGTTTTCTAGTAAGGAAGAAGATAAGATACTTTGATGAGATTTACTTGTAAGGCCAAGGACGGTAGGAAAATATCAGAAATATAAAAAAAATCTGGGTTCCAAAAAATATTGGTTTCAAATTGCATTAGGCTTTACTAGGAGTTCTACTATTCTACTTTATTTTAATACAATTAGTAGTGGAACACTAGTTTCATTCCTTTTTGAATCTATCCCTTGGTCTGAGGAAGGTAAATGTGATTTTCAAAATCGTTAACCATAATGTCAGTAAATTATGTACTTAAATTGTAATAAACTCTTGTCGTTTATTACATTTATTATAACCAGTAGATTACATTTATTTGTATTGTAGAGAAACAACTAAATTATGAAAGCGTATATCAGTTGAGTTACAAAGACATAAAAACTCAAAATGCTGTTGAAGTATTTGAAAAAATGGACAGTTTAGCACTTTAATGGACCAGTAGATGATGGTTTTCATGGTTTTTCAGCAAAGTTTTTGGTGAAGATGTCACGGTTGCTCAGGTTTAAGGGGTTAATATCAGCATCTAAATGAAGTTTTTCAGAAATTAAATTTGTTTTGTCATTGGGCTATTACCTAATGACACTTACTAAGGAATGAAACCTACACTCATTCGAAATCTATATTCCCCTGTATCTTGATAATCTTAATAATAAATAAATAAATGTTATATCTTGTTGTACCATCATTTTATTACCATATTTATTAAAAGAATAATAAAATTAAGAATTGTACAGCTCACCCTTATATAAGCTACAACATAAGTGAGCGTATATCCCCTTTTCCCATTGGTTTCTCCTGCAACCAGGCCACCTGTAGATGCCGCTATTTTATAGATCTTCTTCTCTTGGATCGCTACATCCTCTGGCTCTCCTGTAAACAACAGATAATAAATACTAAAAATAGCTCATGAATATTTCCAGTAAAGAGTGGAAAAGATGAAGAGATTATTTACAAGGCACTAAAATGTTGTAATACAATGCAACAATCCTATGCCCATTTTATAAATTGACTCCTAACAGAGGACTTAACCCTTTGCACTCGAATATGTATATTTTTACCCCTTGACAGACCCTTTCTTTCAACCGGGTCAATCCATATGTAGTGGTCTAGCAGTGGTTGCTGCAACATTTTTATTATTTTTCATATTTTTATACCTAAAAGTACCACTCATCAGAAGTGTAAAAAGTATGTTAATTAATTTTTAACATTTTTATTTTACCGATGGCGGCCATCTTGACTTCGGAAAAATACCTCTTTTAAGTGAATTTCGAACTTTGTGTAGAAGCACATATCTCCTCTTCTATTCATCTTAGAACATTCAAACAAAAACCACTATCTTCAGAAGATTCTGAACTTTAATTTAAGTCCTTACAGGTATGTCCTTAAACTTAAGTATAAGGGTCCAAATATATCTCCCAAGTTTATCATGGCTTTTTTAAAAATCAATTTTCACACATTTATTTTTTCAAGAAGGCAACAGTTAATTTATTTGTTATTTTTTTATATGATAGGTATATTGAGGTACTTCAAACTCACAAAGTTTCAAATTGTGGACTAGCATAATTTTTAAGAAAACAATTTTTGAAATCATGAAATTTTCAAAGTTCAAGGATTAATATCTTTTTTGGGCATGAAAATAAAAATTTGAAATTTATCCCAGTTTTAGTACTAGAACATAGGAACAACCTGCAAAAATTTGGTTTTGTGGACTTTCTGTTATTTACCAAAATATATAAAATGTAGAAAAGTGCCAAAACTTAAAAAAAATATCGATTCAGCCACTTACAATGCTAAACATAGTTAAATATTATGCTTTGTTATGCCTGAAAATATATAAAACAATGACATACATATAGTTATACCATTTATTAATATACAAACTTTTATTTTCATGACTGATGAGCATTGAGTAATGCGAGATTCCATCACACAACCATTGTGTGATTTTAAAGTTGCGCCAGTTCCTGTAGGGGTGTGATCTTCCTCAAGATATTACTCAAAGGGACCCATGTTTCATAGTTTTTGCTGTATTTGTAGGAAATTCTTAGACCAGCAGATTCATAAAAGTGAACAAAACAGTCATTATGCTCTTGATTGACAGATGGAATTTTCTGAGCCACCACTGTTTGTGACAAACAGGCAATGGTACCATGTTCCTCCAAAGTTAACATCACTTTTTTGATGTTATATAAACCCTTTAAAGGATTTAGACGTTTTGAAGCACTGTTACTTTGTTGCTGTTAGACTTTGTTATCTGTTACAAGCACAAGTCGATAAAAAAATCGTGTTCCAGGAATTTTCAGGCATTCTTTGAATCGAACTTCAAGTTCTGTTTCATCCTTTTTTTTATTTCCCCACTGTCAACATAAAAGTACACAATCCCTTTAGAGTTTTCAGATCAAAAACTAAACGTATATATTATTAGTATTGGGTAAATAAGCAGGCTACTGTTCATCCTTTTGTTTACTCTTATTTTTATGAGGACTTGGGACTGGTTAAAAACCACAGCCTTTGTGTAATAGGCAACCATCAACAGCACAAAAACTGCAGTAGTTCATACCTTCAAAAAAAAAAATACCTCATTGAAGATATAAAAAACATTGTACCGGCCATTAAGAGTTATATACTTTTACCGGTAGATTGACTTTTAAGATAACAAAGAATGAAACAGAATTTGAAGTTTGATTCAAAGAATGCCACAACATTTCTGGAACAAATATTTTCATCGACATGTGCTTTTGGCAGACAACAAAGTTAAGTGCTTCAAAAATTCTAATTCTGTGGACTTCAAAGAGTTAATAGCATCAAATAGAGTGTCATTTTAACTTTGGATTAATATGACACCATTGCTTGCGTATGTATGACGAACGATGGCTCGGAAAATTCTATCTGTCAATCGAAAGCATAATGACTGTTGCTGGTCCAAGAATTTCCTTCAAATACAGCAAAAATTATGAAACATAGGTCACTTTGAGTAATATCTCGAGGAAGACCACACTCCTACAGCACAGTTCAACCAGTGTGCAACTTCAACATCACACAATAGTTGTGTGATAAAATCTCGCATCTACTCAATGCTCATCCATGTATATTAATAAATGGTAGAACTATATGTGTGTCATTGTTTTATATATTTTCATGCATAATAAAGCATAATATTTAGCTATGTTTAGCATTGTAAGTAGCTGGAGCGATTTATTTTTGTTTAACTTTGGCACTTTTCTACATTATATATTTTGGTAAATAATAAAGTCCACAAAACCAAATTTTTGCAGGTTGTTCCTATGTTCTAGTACTAAAACTGGGATAAATTTAAAATTTTTATTTTCATGCCCAAAAAAGATATTAATCCTTGAACTTTGAAAATTTCATGATTTCAAAAATTGTTTTCTTAAAAACTATGCTAGTCCACAATTTGAAACTTTGTGAGTTTTAAATACCTCAATATACCTATCACATAAAAAAATAACAAATAAATTAACTGTTGCCTTCTTGAAAAAATAAATGTGTGAAAATTGATTTTTAAAACAGCCATGATAAACTTGGGAGATATATTTGGACCCTTATACTTAAGTTTAAGGACATACCTGTAAGGACTTAACCCTTTCAGGAGTAAAGACGTCATACGACGTCCTAATTTTCGTGACTGAAAGAAGTATTAGTTTTGAAAAGGACAAGTTGTAGAGGAGTAAAAAAATAAAATGTCAAAAAATGTTTCAAACTTGTTTATTACATTACATAATTAATTATTATATTAACAAAGTACTAAATAATATAACACTAATGTAATATAAAAATAATAAATAAGAACAGCCCTACCGTCAAATTAAAATAATAAAAGCAATCAATAACGTATTGAAAGTATAAAAGCGATAGCCAAGTGCACTGCAGACTCAATAAATGTACTGTGTGTAGCTGACAGACAACTGAGAGAATGTACGTGAAAAGCGCGCCAATGGAGTGAAATGCGCGCCAAACGTTGTATCAGCTGCACGCCAGCTGATGACATCGGGCGGGAACCAAATCAGTTTAGAGAGAGAGGACAAATGAATGTTACCACTGACACGAAGAGTGCCAAAAAATGTGCACATCTGAAATTTGAGTTTGCCTGTGGCAGATAGTAATAGTGTAATGTGTTAAGAATATGCACAATTAATTTAATAAATTAAATAATTTACCATTACACAAGACGTCACATGACGCCCTTACTCATTTAGGCCAATTTATAAAAAGACGTCATGCGACGTCTTTACTCAATTTAGCTAAATTAACGCACTCCTGAAAGGGTTAAATTAAAGTTCAGAATCTTCTGAAGATATTGGTTTTTGTTTGAATGTTCTAGGATGAATAGAAGAGGAGATATGTGCTTCTGTGCAAAGTTCAAAATTCACTTAAAAGATGTGTTTTGCCGAAGCCAAAATGGCCGCCGTCGGTAAAATAAAAATGCTAAAAATTAAACAACATACTTTTTGTACTTCTGATGAGTGGTACTTTTAGTTATAAAAATATGGGAAAAAATAATAAAAATGTTGCTGCAACCAATTAAATTATTTCTGGACCACTTCATATGGATTGACCCAACCTGCATTGTTGTTAATACACATTTCTTGAGTTTGTATAGTACTAGCTCAGTCAATATTGACTTAACTATCCTCCCAAAGAGTTTTTATTTGATGTTGAACTAGACTTACCTTCAAAAAGCAGAGTAATAACACAAACTTGGTCCAATTGATAACCCTTTAATTTCGTAAGAACTATTTGTTCAATATTCGACTTTAGTAATCCAAATAAACCATTCTCCTGCCTCATGGCCTGACCAAATTGAAACTGTTCGTTGTCCAACAAGCGTATACTTGCTGGCTGGCATCGCTGGAACAAATTGAAAGATTTTACAGATTTCAGTGAGTAAATATGTACCATATAGTAAGAATAAAATACAATATGAGGTACAGAGTATCACTTAATTTACCTTAGAAATCCATTTAACATAGTTATGAGACCCAAATACACTAATGTTTCATGCCTCTGATATCTTGTTTAGGGGTTTACGAGAGACTGACTCATCATGAAATTTCACTACAATTCACTATGAAATTTCACAAAATGTAATACAACTTTTCTCACATTCTATATGTGTTAAAGTGTTCTCATTGTCAAGAGTTGGGATACAATTAAATTCTAAGTAACAATGCAATCTATGTCAGTTGATCTTCAACTCATAAGGAAGATGTAAGTGGTGTTGTGTTTTATTGCGATATGTTTTGAGTTTGTGTTTAGTGGACTTATCATCTCAGGTAAGTTTCCTGAAGTTCTATTTGTCCATCCTGTGACCTATTTGAGCTTTGTGACCTATGACCTAACCTCTAATAATAATATAATTCAAGTTTTGGCCATTTTCCCAGCTGTATTATGGTGGGACATATGTGTACAGGGTGGGTGGAGAGCTCTGGTCCTAACTCCTATGGATGGATAGGAGCATTAATACTACCATACATGTGTAGGTGGGTAAGAGGGACATTACCATTATGTGTAAGGGTGGGTGAGAAAGTAGGTTCAAAGGTAAACAAAAATAAAGTTTGTGGAACTCGGCCTGTGGCCTCGCCAGTAAACTTTGTATCATAAAGAATTCTGGTATTTGTGGAGGTGGAGCCCATAAACATAGTTTTTATAAAATCTGATGATATTATGAATCAAGAGAAGAATACCTTTAATTTGATATCCCATTTGAGTATACTAGTTAAACAATACTAATTTTTGAGTTTTTGGATATGTTTTTTTTTTTTTTTTTTTTGGGGGGGGGGGAGGAGGGCAGAGTTCATAAACGTCATCTATTCCTGAATGTAATGGTATATAAATGAATAAATTAATTTATTTCCTTCAAAGAAACATAACAATTTTTACAAAGTAAAAAATGGATATTGAATAGCCACTGTTGCTAATAATATGGCTACTAGAAAACATAAACTTAACTAAAAATAAAACTGAGTCTAGTTCCCTTGATTGTAAAAATAAACAACTGATTACAATAGAACATAAAGTAAGGACACAATCATAGTTTATTAGCCGCTAAGTTGAAGCAACTGTTTTAAAATAACATTTTATTTGAACTTAAGGTGTTAAAGGAATAGATTTAAGGTAAAGTAATAGACAAAAAAAGTTTTAAAAGAATTACAATGTGGAAGAGGCTTATTTTCATATTAAGTTGAAGTTAAGAAAATCAATACCTGGATTTGTTAATAGCCAGTTAGAAAGAGTTTTGAAAAAAAAGTCTCAAAGAAGTAATACTTCTTATATCATTAAGAATGTTGTTAAAAAATGTAGGTCCCAAATACTGAAAAGAACATTTGAAAATTGGTTTATTCACTCTGGGTAACCTTAAGAAACTTGTAAAATAAAACATACTTAAAGTTGTCTCTCGATTACCACTCCTAATGTAAAACAATCTCAAATCTTTTGTATAATTACCTTTTTGGTGATGCCTGTTGATCCTGCAGGGTTTTCTGGAAATCAGATGCCCATTTTGCCACTACTCTCCATCCGGGCTTTAGTTGGCAGTACGAGCCATATGAGCGGCCGCGAGGCTACTACCCGTCCTGACGACATTCGGTGATTCGGACTGTAGCTGTCGCATTTACACTTTTGAAGGTAGGATGTTAGTTAAAAAAAAGAATGAAAACAATGCAATAAGTTGTAACATCACTATAGTCTATATTAAAATGGTATTTTCAAATAGTATAATTATTACAACTTACCTGACTTTAAACGAACTACTTTATGGGAACATCTCAAAGATTCAGGATTCTGCTTCGAACGGCGTAATAAGAAGTCCTTACTATTGGAAAGAGAGGATATAATTGTATGTAGGCACTCTTATTTGAGACAGATTCGAGAGTATAGAAGACAGAAAAAATATATTATTTACCTCGATGAAACCTGGGTAAATGTCGTACACAAAGCAAACAAAGTGTGGGTAGACAAGACTATAACTACTCCAAAAGACGTTTACATGGTGGGATTAAGTACTGGATTGAGAGATCCGACCGAACGAGGGCCTCGATTCGTCATCACTCACGCCGGAGGTGAAAATGGTTTTGTGAAGGAGGCAAAAATTGTATTTCTAGCAAAGAAGGGAAAGGAAAATTACCACGACGAGATGGATAGTCTAAGATTTAAAAAATGGTGCGAAGACCAGCTTCTACCAAACCTTCCATCAAACTCAGTCATTATAATGGATAACGCTCCGTACTATTAGGTGAAAGTTGAAAAGGTGCCTAACACAAAATTTAGAAAAGAAGATATTAAAAATTGGCTTAAGGAGAAAAATATAAACTCCACTGACGATAGTAAAAAAAAAAAAAAAAACTATTGAATGAAGTACGCAAAGTTAAGCCTTGCACTTGGCATATGTCGTCGATGAGCTCGCAAAAAAACACGGATTTTCAATTTTACGTCTACCTCCATACCATTGCGAACTCAATCCTATAGAGCTTGTTTGGAACCAAGTGAAAAGGCACGTGGCTATGCACAATACTTAGTTTAAAAACGATTTAATTCAATTGATTGACAACGCATTCGATGCAGTTACAAACGAACAGTGGAAAAACTATTCTAATCACGTTGAACATATCGAAGACAACATGTGGAAGGCTGATAATCTGCAGGACGACATTGAGCCCTTCATTATCCTTTATTATCATTATGGGCGTTCATCCGATGAAGAAGAATCCGCCTTGAGTGAGGCTGACGCCTGTTCAACAACCGGTGAAATGTCTGGAGTAAATCAGTTAGAATAAAGATAAACCTCTTAGTCATTCTGCAAGCTTATTTAATTTAATACAAATTGTATAAATAACAAATTAAAGAACTTCGGCTTTACTTACATACACGGTGTAATAAAACAATTGGAAAAAATAAGTGGATGTTATCATTCACCTAACGACAATAGCACAATGATTTTCTTTTTTTTTCATTGTGTATTTATACTTGGTATTGTAGTATAAATAATATACAACTGTTCATTCAATGGAATTATTACGCTTATCTCAGTTGTTAATACCATTTTAGCCTTAGTGATTTTATCGATTTTAACGACACAATTTAATTTCGCATCATTCTAATTCACTTTATTGCATACATTTATAAATAAAAGAGAATATATTACGTTTTAATTTATTTAGTACCTAAAGAAAATCAGAAACACTGTGGTGGCACTGCATCACTTACAAATAAAATTATAGCTCATAACTTCTGTGACTCCTACCGCCTAAACTAATCTTCCCAAGTGATAACTTAAAATTACAAAAAATAATGTTATCTATATTTGTACAACTTTCTCGCTTGACAAAATTTCTTGACCGAAAAATAAAAAAAAACCTCGCTTACTATTTTTTTATGTTCTTCTCAATTGCGTTACAATTATGAAAGCCTAGAACAAATATATAACAAATGTATTTACACTTCTTGGTGTCACATTAGGAAAGGCAGTTTTATAATCTTTAATTTGGTACAATTTTCAAAATTCTATGTTATCATCTACACATTAAAATCGCAAGAGAAAACAAAAAAGTCAATGATTTTACTGGCCCGATTTCCTTGTCACTGACACCGCTCTATTACAGTGAACCCATAGAGCGACCGATGTCAGCAGTGTGGCTAGTAGTACGGAAACTGCATTTAAAATACATTAGCATAGCCTTTCCCGTATGCCAACTAAAGCCCGGATGGAGAGTAGTGTGGCATCCTCAGTTTGTGATGGTTTCCAGAAAACCCTGCAGGATCAACAGGCATCACCAAAAAGGTAATTTTACAAATAAAATTAGGTCCTCCCCTGGCAAAAGAAATAATAAAAATTAAAATCTTAAAACCTTGAAAATGAAAAGGTATTGGATAGGGAGGACATTAAAAGATTTATATAGGTGAAAAGAGCTCTCAGGTCTACTCTTCTTGAGGGTAATACGTAAAAACTTATTTTGTGTTACTCTCAACCTGTTGATTAAAGTTTTGTAAGAGCCACCCTAACCTAACAAACAATATTGCATCTTTGAATTGATCAGAGCAAAATTAACTATTAGATGTAAATATTCAGATTAAGGAGATAAATACCTGTAGTTTGATACCCCACTTTGGTGTTTCAATTTTAGGATTACCTTTTTTTTTAGATTTTGGAATTTTTTTGACATATGCAAAATAAATGAAGTTGAATTTTTAGCTGATGTAATATCTTACCCCTACACAAAATTATCTATCTGAACTACTTCTTCATAATAATCTGAACAGACCATACTTTCCTTTCAGCTCAGTTTTATAAGTTGATGTATTGAAATCAATACGTCGAATAAAGTCCGATGTAACTGGTTCAAACAAGATTTCTATCTAATTGGTTAAAAAAATACTATTTGTAATTCTTCCTGTATTAACAACCATTTTCAACAAGCCTTTAAGAACTGGCATTTTCTTGAACAAGATCTCATCCCCAACTCTTCCTCAGGACTAGACCGATTAGTATTCTGCCTGCTCTGTCTAAAGGTCTGGAGAGAATAGTTCATGGTCAGATATCATCTTTTCTAACAGAAAATGACATGATAAATCCATATCAGTCAGGTTTTTGCAAATACTATAGTACTGAAACAGCTCTATTGAAAGTTACTGATGACATACGGTTAGCCATGGATCATAGCTATGTACTGTCTTTACACTTTTCAATTTCAGTAAAGCCTTTGATATTGTCAATCAATATTGATAGCTAAGCTCCGTTTACTTGGATTTTCAGAACTTTCATTAAAATGGATGGGATCTTATCATGGCGGCAGAAGGCAGTGTGTGTGTTACGAACATCAAACTTCAGACTGGGGACCATTAGTGAGTAGAGTTCCTCAATGTTCCATATTGGGACCATTACTTTTCACACTTTATATTAACGACATAGCAACGGTACTAGATACTTCAATGTTACATTCATACGCTGATGATTTACAAATCTATGCTCATTTTAAAGTTAGTGATGTGAATGAAGCTTTGGACAGTGTTAATAAGGACATTGAGAGCACTGGACTAAAATACATGGACTAAGACTGAATGGTGACAAGACAAAGCCTATTATACTTTGCTGGCTACAATGGACTTAAATAAAATATCTAATATAATAGTTGACGGAACACCTATCCCTCACTATGACAAAGTGAAAAGTTTGGGACTCACTATTAATAATACATTGGGATGGATAGATTCAGTCATGACCACTTGTAACAGAGTGTTTGCGGCTGTTCATTTACTAAAAAGGCTGCAATACTTACTTCCCTTTCACATAAAATTGTTACATGTAAAAGCACTAGTTTTCCCTTACTTTAACTACTGTAGTACTGTAATAAATTACATAACTGAGACACTGAGTTGCAGACTACAGAGGGCACAAAACTACTGTATACGTTTCCTCCTCAATCTACGATACTATGACCATGTCACCCCTTACTACATTCAGACTACATATTAAAATTTACAGACTTATGCGTATTGCTATACCGACTCACACATTACTGAACACAGGTTCCCTAAAGTACCTAGCAAATAATTTTAAACTGTTAACAGAAGAAGATGTAGGGGTAACAACATGCACTGGCTCATCCACATTGCACATTCCACATCGTAAGACTACATTATACAGTAAATCTTTTACAGTTACAGCCTGCAGGATCTGAAACTCCTTACCAGACTCTATTAAACTTACAAACAGCCATCTGTGGTTTGTTGCTGAGCTGAAGAAGTATCTTCTAAATCGGATGGGCTGAGCCGGGAGCATGGGCGGCTGTTGGGTGGGATTTTCTTGGACTGTATGAATGAGAGTGTGAATGTCAATTTCATCAATGTACTAGATATCTCATTTATAATAGTTTATCCTTTTGTTAATGTTGAATATTTTACTTTAATCAATGATATATTTGTTATTGTTATTATAGTTTGTTCATTTATTTTAATTCTTTATACAGTATTATTATTTTTAATTCTTTAAGCAGAATTGATATAGACTAGTTATGTTATTGTAGTATTGTGATGTTTTGTTTGTTTAGCATTCTTATAAACCAGAAATATTAATTGATATTTTATTTTTCTTTCTATTTACTCTTAAATTTTTTAGTTTGAGGTTAAATGCAAGAAAGGACCATGTGAGGTCCTAATTGTTGCCTCAATAAAAAAGTGTTTTTATTCATTCATTCAAGTGTAAAAACTATGGCTGAGTAACTATAAGCAATAGTTTGTCATTATACTCATTAAATGATATTTTGTTCTGTTTGGCATAATTTCTGGTATGTAATGTGCTTCAAGATGCTTGTGAAATTTTTTAAACAAACATGACTGTGTTATACATATACAGTGACATGGACAAGTTAAAAATAATGTATTTTTATAATACCACAAAATTGTTCTCACTAGAATTGAATAGAATAGAATAGAATTTTATTGCATAGACAATTTTAACATTGAATTATATCGCAATCGTCAAAGGAAAAAAAATGTATGTTGATTCATTCTACAAATTCAGCATTCATACATGCAATTATTTCATTCAATCATACATTGATCCTAGAAGGCAAGCCTATCCAGCACCGGTTTCTTGCCAATTATTGGTCTCCCTGTTTTGTGCGAAGAACTCGCCTACACTATACAATGTCTGACTTAACAAAAGTTGTTTAAGGTGAGTTTTGAACGCCTTTGGCGTCTTGGCAAATTTAATTTTACGGGGCAAACAGTTTAGAAAATAAACACCAGCCTGTGAAGGGAGGCGCTCATTCTTATTCTTATTCTTACATATAAGACGCCGACACAACGTTGTGCGTATTTTAAGGCGAATATGAATGGTCATAGACCACCGTCCTATGTTGCCCAGTGCGATAGTTGTCCCTGCGTCTAGTTTCATAACTGTGTATGTCAGTCCCTCTTGTGATTACACATTTTGACATACAGTATATGATTGTTTCTAGGATGTAAATGCTGGGCAGTGTCAACAATTTTAGGGTTTGGAAAGCAGTTCTGCACGACTCTGTTTTTCAAATTTGAAATTATTCGAACCGCTTTTTTCTGCAGTCTGAATAGGCGGAAGAACTCGACATTTGCACATCCACCCCAATGCACCACTCCATAGGATAGGTGAGGGTAGATGAGACCATAATATGAGTTAAGGGGCTCAACAGATGCTTAGAGCACTGCTTCACTATTACTGTTTTTCTAAAGTATTTCACATTTGAATATTGTGCAACAATGTACGAAGAATGAATATTGTGTAAATCCTCCAAGTGAGAGGGTAAATTTACCTGCTTCAGCAATGCTAGGATATACGAGACAACCTTATTATCACAAAATATTACCATGAAAATTATATTCCAAAAGTGGTGTTTTTAGGGCAGAATGAGTTATGTTTAATGGTAATATATGTTGTTTCATAATTACAAGTAAGCTGAAATATTTAAGAGTAACCTTATATAAGTTTATAATTTTCTAACCCGTCTTGCCACTTCTCGTATACAATGGAATCCAGATTCAAAGTCAGGGAAGACGATGGAACCATACTTCTTGCAGCGTGGAAGCGGCCTTATCTTCAACACCACCTCCGTCACTACACCTAGTGTACCTGGACATTGAAATTAACTTGATAATCACATTACTTTCTATGTAAGACTTGTTTGTAAAACAATACAATTCTTTTGGGATAAAGCTCATCAAATTGTCATTACTAATCAGTGACTTACATTTGAAATAATAAATAGGATCACTAAAAAAATTTAAATACTATCAATTGTATCTAGCATGCGCTTCCTACAAATACAACTGTGAGATATGACTGATATGCCTCAGACATTTACTTCGAATTGTAGACTGATTAGATAAGAGTTCCGATGTTGCTGCACTCTTATATTGAACATTGATAAGGAAAAAATGGGTTGAAAGAACTTGGGCTTCAGCTGAGCTGGCAAGTTCTACAACAGATATTGATGTGCCTATTAAAGGAAGACATTTTCAGCTTTTGCTATAGCATTTTCAGATTTTTCTTTTGGCTATAGCAACAGCGTTAACAAGTTGGCAGAGAGCCACTGAACGGTTAAATTTGTCTGAAACCTTGATCCATGGATAGAGCATAGGCATGGAGACATTAATTCCTAAATTTGTCAGATTTTCATTTGCAATAGATACTTCGTACCTCTCTTGTATGTAGTGAAATATCTAAAGTTCCTCATCTGATGATACTAACTCAAAGAATGTGAACATTTACTGTGTTAGCTCTTTCTTAGCACATTTTAAAAGCTCTGATGTATCTAGGGAGGAGCTGGGGTTCTTAATCAGAATCATTACTCCAGATTTAATCGTAGAAGTGATGCTGTATTCAAAGGGCAGTTGAGAGATTTCATGGTGTTTAGCAAAGCAGTTAGATAAACTACGATAAATGTGAGATCTAAACTTTCGATAAATGAAGAGCCAACATAGTAAACTGAAGAGTCCAACATAATAAACTGCATGTCCAAATAAAGTTAAAAACTTTCCTAGATCTATGTGACTCATGTGTGACTAGATCTATGTGTAAGTAGTAATTTTCTATAGCAAAAATCTCACAGACCTGGGTTTTGTACACAGGTCTTGAGCCTTCTTGAAGCCTTCATCCACTTGTGAATAAAAAAAACATAAAAATTTAACTTGGGTTCGTAACCTATTTCAATCTAACTGGGTTGGCAAAAACATAAAATGCTGGCTACCTTCGGAGCCTAATATTAAATGGTTGAAGTCGGGGCCGCCAGAGACTCTGGGTCCCAAACAAGGTTTTTCCAACACTCCCCTCGGTGTCACCAACTTGACATGCATCACTAGGTCTTCAATGTTACCATAGATGTTCTTCTTCATTCCCGAGGCTCTGGTAGCCACCCATCCACCTAGACTGGAACCACACAAATATCAGCAATAAAACACCTAGAACAATACTGATGCAAACGTAAAACTTGGCATCTTTTTTGATAGATTTGCAATTTTTGAAGTTTTAAAATAGCACACAATAAACTATCAGGACACTGTAAATATATTGGTGATTTATATAACAGGCCATAGGATTCTCTTAGCATAATTATTTTCTTACGTTTTTATACATCCATTAAGTTTAAGTGCATATGGAAATCAAATATATGCAGTGTCAAATAAAAGTAAGAAGTCGTCTGAAAACATTAGTTTAAAATTTAACGATGGCATAGTATCAGATAGTAAAAGTCTGTTTATTGAAACCACTAGTAAATTTGGTAAATTTCTCTTTTATTTCTAGAATTCATATATGCCAAATGAAGATTCCTCTAAATTGATTCTTCAGCAAAAAAAAAGGTGAGGTTACAAAGATCCCAAACTATTAGCCAGTGTCATTTTTTCCCTCAATATCGAAGGTACGATATAAGAGAAGGCAATGTCCACTAGGTTGATAGATTTCTACAAGAACAAATTTATTTGTTAATACTTTACATGAGTTTGAAAAGGTAGATCCGTAATAACAGCTGCTGTTGATTTTATAGAATCTATAGATGCAAATCAGAACGTTTTAGGAATGTATATGGACATATCTTAAGTGTTTTAAAGTATATGTCATAACTATAACTTTGAGAAAGAAACTTGAAAAATTCTGAATAAGAGGAACTTCATAAAATGGTTTACCTCTTACTTAAGTGATCAAAGTCAACTTGCACAAATTGTAATAACAATTTAAATACCATAAATTCGTTATAACAGAATATAAGATGGCGAGTCCTCGAGGCTCAATATTAGGGCCAGTTTTGTTTATAGGTTACGTTGAATTCTGATAAAAGTAAACTGTGTCTGTATGCAGACTATTCAAATGTGAAAGTGTTTGCAAAAACAATAGTGATTTGGAAATGATAGCTTATTTTGAATTACAAATTTGCATCAATTTTTTCAAACAAATAGCGTTGTTCTAAACACCTAAAAAACAAATGTTATGACTTTTTAAACTAACCAGAATTGAAATAAACTTAATATGAATTTGAAAATAAGTTTAACATCATTATAACAAGTTGCTCACAAAACATTTCTGGGCCTGCATATGGATGAGCATTTTAATTGGAGTGTTGACGAAGAAAAATTACTAGAAACTCTAAATTTAGGAATTTAAGCTTTTAAAGAATATGTTACTTTTGCACCATAGATTATTTAAGAAAAGCATATTTAACCCACATTCGTTAGTATCTATGTTTCGGTATCTTGTTGTATGGAGCTACCTCTAAAAATATAATTTAAAAAACTTCTAACTATACTGACGGTCTTCTATGAATCATGTTATATTTAAATTATGATGAAACAGTAAATTCACATTTGAAAAAAATCTAAATATCTTAAACAGTTTATAGGAAATGTATATATTCAATACAATATGTCTAGCGAGAGAGGCAGTCAAAAACAGATCCAGTTATAGCCCATATCACTAGATATAAGAGAGATAAAGAAACCTCACTATATAATCTTGAATTTATAAAAAAAAACCAACATATGCTGGATCACCATTCCTGCAAAAGCATCCTAGGGACTTAAAATTCCAGTAAAATTAGAAAAAATTATATTCACAGCTTAAAAAATATGTAACCCAAAAATCTCTTTTGACTATAGAGGAATATTACGAATCATTGTCATAAAATACATAAAAAAGGCAATAATTTTTTTAATCCGAACAAATATTCTGTGCTTATTTTGTAAATTTAAATTTCATTTTACTTTGTTTTCATCATTTAGATTGTTAGATTGATTTATGACACAATGTTATACAGATGTACATACACATTTTGCAAGTAAAGTCTTTTTGGCTTTGAAACTATTTGTTAATTGACAGATTGCCTATGAAAATTAATATTTAAATAAATATTACTAACTCAACATTAATGAAACATTGGTTTATATACTAGTACAAATAAGAATATACGTTATTAAGACTTATTAAAATGTAAACTGACTACCTTTTTTAAAACATTATTTTATTTAAATAATATCATAACATATTTTGGCTTAGTAGGCATTTTCAAGTGGATAAATCAAATAATTAACTTTAAACTATTAATTTAATTATTTGATTTATCCACTTAAAAATTACTATTAAGTCAAAACATGTTGTCATATTATTTAAATAAAAAATTTTTCAAAAAGGGTACTCAGTTTACATTTAATAAGTCATAATAATACGTAAGTAGCCCTAGTTATTAATATGATATTAAGAATACATGTATATTGCGTATAATATTTAAATAAGTAATATGAAATATAATATGAAAATAAAAGGTTTTCAATAATACAAAGTCAAAGTCAAAACAATCTTTATTCATCATATATACAATCTTGGTATAATTGAATAGTGTCAAGGAACTAATCTAAATATAAAGGATCTTTTGGTAATCATTTTGATAAAAATAAAATGAAATATACTTAACATATTTACAAAGTTTCAACATTTAACATCATTTAGCTAAGTCATAAAAATCTGAAAATGAGTAAACTACTTTACTTATTAGGTACTCTTTTAAGGATTTTTTAAAAATATGTATCTTTTTTTAATTTTTTATTGTTTGTGGAATGAATTTTAAAAAGTAAATGCCCATATAACTAGGTTTTTTAGTGAAAAATTTAAGGCGATGGCATGGAATTATTTCGTTTTTTCTTCTTGTGTTGTAACGATGGTTGGGTTGGTAGATATCTTCATCTGTTAGTTTATTTTTTGTAAAAAGAATTGTATCCAAAATATATTGTCCATAAACTGTTAAAATTTTTAATTCTTTAAAATGTTTTCTAACTGATTCATCTCTTTCTAATTTTAGCATGATGCGAATACTTTGTTTTTGTAATCTTAATATTTTGTCAAGGTTTGAAATTTTAGTACCCCCATATAAACAAACGCCAAAAGAAATATGTGTATGTATGTATGAAAAGTATATTATTCTTAATGTCCGAATATCTACCAACGACACCATCCTAGAAAGTGCATAGAGCCCAGAATTTATTTTCCTTACGATTTTTTGAACATGATCATTCCAGTTTAAGTTTTTGTCTACTGATAAGCCTAAAAAATTGGTTCCATTTTTTCTTTCAAGTAAGTTATTATTTATTAAAATATTTGGTTGGAGTGTTTTCTATTTTGTTGGGTTTTTAATAGTACAAAATTAGTTTTCTCTGTGTTTAAATGTAAATTATGTCTGATGCTTTCCAATTCAACGTATGATACCACTTCAATTTCCTGTAATGTTTTTGCTGATACTTTCAGATTAGAGTCATCTGCATACATACAGATGCTATTTTTAGGGATATTTATAAACGTATCTGCCAAGTTATTTAAATAACATATAAAAAGCAAAGGGCCCAATATGGATCCCTGGGGGACTCCAAATTTTGTATATTGAACATTCGAGGGAATTTTAAGGAATGTGTTTTCTTTCGATAAATGAGTTATTTCAACATACTGTGTTCGACTTGTTAGATATGACTCAAACCATTTCAATGAACGTTTTGCTACCCCTAACTTTTCTAATTTTACTATCATCAGTGAATGATTTACGCTGTCAAATGCTTTTGATAAGTCCATAAAGATTCCTGCGGTAATATCATTTTCATCAATTGAATCTATGATTGCTTCAATAAAGTCAACTGCTGCACTAATCACAGATCTACCTCTGCGGAATCCATGTTGATTGTTGTCAAGCAGGTTGTTATTTTCTAAAAACGATTGCAGCTGGTTTGAAACAATTTTTTCATATACTTTTGAGATTGAGGATAGTAAAGCTACTGGACGATAATTTTTTGCTTTATTTGTTTCATTTTTTTTTATGTATGGGAATGATTTTTGAAATTTTGAGTTCGTTTGGGAAATAACCAGATATAAAGGAGGAATTTATTAAATGACACAGGATTTGACTAATTTGCTGATTAACGCCTTTTATAACAGTAACTGGTATCTCATCAAACCCATGTGAGCATTTATTCTTTAACAATCTGACTATTTTCTCAATATCTTTTTTTCCTACTTCTCTCAAATAAAATTTTCTATTTATTGCATGATCTTCCAGCTGTATATGATCAATGCTATTCTCGTTTGTATCTTTTATAATATTGATAAAATAATTGTTAAAAATATTACTCACAACTTGAGGATAACTTGAGGATACAATGAAAAACATTTTTATTTGAGGCCTCCTTATCGAAGACAACACCATATCAATAAAGACCAAACATTGATGTTTAGTCATATTTATAACATCAATGATAAAATTTAATAAATACTATTTATTTATGTTAAAAAAAAAGTGTAAAATAAATTTCATGATTGGTTAAAATAGTTTAATACTTTATAGTTTGGAAATAAATAAAATATTTAAAGGAATTAAAGATTTGAAAAGTTATTGAGACCTTTTATAATTCATGGTTCATTGTTAACTAGGAGGTCTTCACTTTTTTCTTAATGTCAATGGTTTCATAAGCATCTAAGTAATTACAGTTATTCTTTTCTTTTTAAAAATTAACTGTTAAAAAAGTGTGATCTGAATCAAGAGCATATTTAGCAATTGTTGATTATTCCTGTTTGTTTTAAAATTGCATAAATGTTCTTTTAATGTAATTTTTAAATTTCTTTTTGTTGGTCGATATATAATTTTTTACAACAGTCACAATTTATTTTATTAATCCTAAATTTGTCTTCTTATTTAATTTTTGTATTAGAATTTTAAAGAATATATTTTAGTTTATTTTTCAAAGAAATACTTATATTATTGTTTGCATATTTCTTAAAAGAGTTTTGAATGATTTCAGCAAGAGAGTTAAATGATATGGATTTATAAATTTCTTTTACATTTTGTTGTTTTGAAAAATATTTTGTTCTTGAAATTTTCTGAATTTCTTGTTGATGATTGATCATTTAGTTAACTCATTCGCTGCGGGTGACGGCGGTCAGTGTGTGCACGCTTAAGACACCTTGCGTAGTCAATAGGGAATCTGAACTGTTCTGTTTCAACGTGAGTCTAGAATTACACGGGTGACTGTAATTCATTCGTAGCATGGTCCAAATATTGCATATAACTTTGCTATGTCGCAGTTTTGGCGTGACATTTTTTGTTTTTGTTTGAAGTGTACTTTATGTAAATAAGTGTTTAGTGTGTATATTTCTTATCATTAGTGTTTTTTTTTTTTTTTAACATGGCTGAACCATCTAGACTAGCTGTTACTGGCCAAAATTTGACTAGCAGTTAGTCAGTGACAGTGATTTTAGAGTTAGAAGATGAAATGGGAGATTTAGATTTGTTTATTACAGCTTTTAATGATGAATAAATAGACTGGAATAGAATGAATAAGGGGGTTGAAGGGGGTTAAATACCTAACAAATGAACTAATAAAAATATTGTATGAAATGCACATGTAATTTTACTTGTCACTATGCTGAAATATGTCAAAGTGCATCCATGCTATATGCTGGGCAAGGCAGTGCGGCACTGCGAGTTACACTACTCCATGCGCCGCTGCAGCGAATGTGTTAATTAAATTTTTGTTAAATCCATTACATTTTTATATTTGTTTACTTTTTTAATTTTCTTTAAGTATTCTCTTCATTAAATAGAGCATTTAAAACTTTATGAATTAAGCTCTTGTAAACATTAATGTTTTGGGAATGAGGAATGAATGCGTTTTGCAGAATGAATTTGTCTGGAGTGAATAAGAAATATGTTTAAGATGGACAATGCATCTTTATTGGATATTATTTTTATCCTTTAAATGGTAATAAGCAACTATCAACTTTGAATTTTTGTAATAGGAATTTTAATTGGAATGCTACATTATACACATAAAGATCAACATCTACAACTTCCTCCTCCTCCTCCTATTTACTCAAAAATGAAAATACTAATCCTAAATTCTAAATATATTAGCCAATACATGCAATCAATTATGTAAGTTGACTGCATAAAAGGTGCCATAAAAGTTACCTGGAGAACTCGTAGGAGTCAGGTTCGTGGCCGGAGGTGTAACCCCTCGCTTCTAATTCCCTCTCCAGGTCTTGACCAATAATTCCCGCCTCAAAGCATGCAGTCAGGTTCTCTGGTTTAAGCCATAACAGCCGGTTCTATCATAAAAACACTTATTATTTTAAGGCTCTTATTTGGTTTCATTAATGAAACCATACATTTAGTAAACTTCTTTAAAGGTTACCTTTAAGATAATGTTTTCGTATGAAATATATGTTACGGTAGAGGAACAACACTCAAACACCATGAATTGTCGTGTAAGTTCACAAGTTACAGTTACCACTGTATGTTGCTGTGATACTTCACAGAAGCTACAACTAGTCTAATAACATCAGCCACTATGTCACAGTGGTCAATAATTAATTAAACACTGCTTTAGTGCAGTGTTTTCCAACCAGTGGTACACAAGAGCATTTCTGATTTAATGCAGATTTTTCAATTTGTATTACTTTGAACTACAAATTAGTGTTCAAAAATTGAAACCTTGAACATCTTCTATTTTTTGTAACTCTTGTTGAGTTTATTTCATTTCTTCATTCCTGATAAAATTATCTAAAAAAAGTTATCGAATGCCCAAACAATTACTGATGACATTTCTACTTAATTTTTGTTACTATGAAGTTCTGGAGTGACGTTTACTGCATTGTTTCCCAAAAAAATGCCCTAGGCGGCTGCCTGGTGGTAAATCCGTCCACTGACTGCAAGTCTAGCTGGCTTTAGATTATGATTATATGTTTTACGACTTGTAGGAATACACAATGCTTTAATTATGTGTCAAGTAAATTGAAAGAATACTGCATCATTTGCAATGACAAGAATTGTCTGCACTGGATATTTTATTCCTCCATTGACTCCGTGACAGAGCAGCCGGGTGCCAAATTAAGAAAACAATCTTCAATTAAATAATTTTTTCAGAACATTTACCTGTACTGTTATTGTTGGATATTCAAGATTTTTTTTGCACATACAATAACTTTATATATGTAAGTAATAAATTTATGATGTAACTCAAGCCTATCATATGTTCATTTAGTAATATTCATTAAAAGCTTCAATATTCTGATTAACTTAACAACTTCGAACTTGAAAACCTGTGGGTCCACAAAATGTTAATTTAGAGAGGTTTTACTGTAACCTGATTTTGAAAGTTTGCCTGGATTTGAAAGTTTGAAACAAATTTAATGTAGATTTATAATCTAAATAAGTTACCTATCTTGAAACGCAGATTTAGGGTTAAGCAACGATTGCACAACGTACTAAATAAAGGCCATGCCCTTATTTTTTAAAAACTGGTTTTACACTATCACACATGTATTTATACTTTCTAGCTTCTAAACATATTACACAGTTTTGAGAAAGAGTTATTTCTGATGAAGCAACTATCGCACCATACGATGACCATTCATAATTTCACCACTCATTTCTGATATTATAAATCAGTAGTGTTTATTTTCTAGACCTAATAATAACACCCAAATTAATACTATGAGACATAAGGTAGAAATGTACATTGAAATATTTAACGGTTATATGGTTAGAATAAAACGCTTAAATATAAACTCAATTTGAATTAGCAATTGACAGCTAAAACGTTACAATTTCTCATTTCAGAATCCGGTGGATGGGAATGCCCTACTTATAATTGTACACTTTATGTAACTATTTCAAGTGGATACTATCAAAACAAAAAAGAACCCCTCCTAACTTTGTTTGCGATGGCTGCTTTAAGACTATGAGTATTATTTTGATTGGTAAAAATCAATTTAAAACTAATTCCAGTATTGAAGTATCATACTTAAGGGCAGTACTACAAAAAACTGGCTAATTCATAACCAATATGTTATTCACTTACACCTTCCAACAGAAAAAGGCCAATTTTTTATTAATTCTGTTGTATTTTGTGTTGTTGTATCTTTGACCTGTGCATCTTAGGAAATTAATTGTTTGTTTAATTTCTTTGACCTGTACAAGGAATAGGAAAATAAATGTAGATAACTGGAAGAAAACAAAAGATAAAAAGAAGAGGTAAGGAATGCTCTTTGCCTGTAGGCTAACACATTTACAGAAAACATTTTGTTTTATTGTATTGGCTTAAACACAATAAATATTGTTGAATATTACTTTAAACACTGGTACATATCATTATCTAACAAATTGTGATTTGTTTAAAACATTTAACAAAAAGAATTTCCTACTATTCCAACTTGTGACTACTATAGAGAAAGATAAGTTAGATCCAAACACTACTGAGTGCTTCTGACTAAATCTATAGGACATAAGATGGTTTAATCAAGATTTTACAAATCTTACAATAAAATAGGCTCACAGCCATTCTTTTGTTACGTATATGACACTTACGCAACATTATCTAGTAATAATAAAAAAACTAAATCCTCTAAGTAAATGTATAATAGTCTAATGAATGTGAACTGCTCCTTTTTAAAAGATGACAAAGTTTGGCTTCTATAGATTTATTAGTTTTTAAGTTATAACAAATATTGTTGCTGTTACGTATGTGACATGAAATACCCTATCTTAAAATTGTTGTGGACTTATTGGAAAAAATCTGTTAATTTGATAGTTGAAAATTTATAACAAAAATATACTGCATACATCATTTGTTTATAATTACAACAACATATGAAACATTACTAGAAAATATTACAATAGCCTAGTAAATACAATATTTTGTCGTATGTGACAGGGTTATTGTTACGTATGTGACAAGTAAAACAAACATGAAAAGAAACACACTTTATTATTGAAATAACCACTTATTTAATCTTAGTTTGACAATCTTATTACTAACCTTAGTAAATTAGTACAGTTTTAATACTTTTGCAGTTTTTAAATAAATATAAGTAAAAATGTTTTGAATTCACACTTATTGAAAGATTGCACATGTTTTTAAACTATTTACTAAAAATTGGGTTAGGACTACAAAAAACTTAATGATAATGGAAAGGATTAATTAAAAATAGTAGAACAGTAATATTTTCCTTTGGCAAACAGCTAAGTAATGAAATTCCTTATTTTCCTCACTTAACAGTTTCACTAATACAAAATCACCAACATTTGCATCTTGATTTTTAAGAATTGAGGAGGTCATTTCATTATTATTGTCACCTACACCTCCTGCATGGTGTTCATCAGTATCGTCAGAGTCATCACTGTAGACATCTTCGAATCGCAGTCGACGTCGGGTAGGTTGAAAATCTTTAACTTCAGCAGCATCATGTTTTAAAATACTTACTTTTAGCAAGAGTGACTTTGAAGTCTTGCTAATAAGTATTTCACTTCCATTGTAAGCTAGAAAGTGGTGCATACTTTTAATGCCACATTTCTTTAATACTGCTCCATCTGTCTTCAAGAGATTTTCTATTTTGGTCAATGTCTTCCTTGGGTACAAACAGTACCCAAATTTCCTTACATTTTTCCAAGCCACCCTGTAGAACTCTTCAGGAGTGTTAACCAAAGCTTGACAACCCTTCACTGTTTTCCTCACAATCCTCTTTACCATATTGCCTTAACTTTTCTTTTTCTAAATTTTCTTTCCATTGGTTGGGATCATTTTTCTTCTTTGCTCTCCATTTAGAAATTCTTTTTTTGAAGTAGTTGGAGACATTGTCTGAAATATAAAAAAAAAAAAACAAAACAGCATTAGACTTGGGGTAATACTCACAATGGATGGATGTAGGTGCTATTCACAATTGATTTTATGTTATTTTTTTCTAAGTTGTCAGTTACCTCATTGTAAACTGGAGGTGTCACATACGTAACACTTAATGTGTCACATACGTAACGGTGTTTACTCTCAATATATTAAAATTTAAAATAAATAAAAAATATGTATAGATGGGTACGGTAATACACACAACCTTACTTTTACCAAATGCTATTAATGTAAACATTATACAAAAGATGTAATTTAAACTTTAGTATAGTTCCTGTTACGTATGTGACACTAAGTTGTGCATAAATAAACCTATAAATTAAAATCTTATTTACTTACCTATTTAGTTGAAATCTGGTAGAAATTGTAGTAAAAGAAACAAGCTTTCTCTTCTTAACCTCAAATCTGACTAACAGTGAAACTCAGATGAATAAACAGATGTTTAAAAAACAGGGTTTTTCCTATTTTACAAGGCTAGCTGATCAACAAACAACTTCAATCTAAAAAAAGGTATTTACAATTAATTTTTTTTACCAAACTCATTGGTATTCGTAAACTGAATAATTTTGTGATAAGAATGACACTCACATTGGTTATAAAAAAAATTTATTTTTTTCAATTGAGGTGACTTTTATAAAAGAATGGCTGGCCAAAGATTTAAATTTTTTCTGTTGAAAATCTGGAAGAAAAGAAGAAACCTAAAATCAAATTAGAAGTTCACAAAAAAGGGATAAGATTTTTTTTTTACAAACTGATGAGGATGACGCGGTCACTTACTCATTTGACTGTCAAAAAATTAATCTATCCTAAGTATAAATTTTTAGGCGTTGATCAAGCTGCTTACTTTTTACCGAAATTTTGTGTGAATAATTTTACAATGTGTCTTGGGTCTTCTAATTCAAAGCAGACTAATGAAAACACTTTCATTTATGATTGGACTGAAATGAAAGGTGCGAAAGGTTCAGGTGATATAGCATCTAGTGTTAGCCATCGATTATCCGAAACTATATATCCACAAAATATACATACAATTAGATTGTTTGCAGATGGAGCTGGTCGACAAAATAAGAACACCATTGTTATAACTGTGATGTTAAACTGGTTTTTGACTATAGCGGCTCAGCACATTGAGAGGATTGTAATACACTATCCTGTTCCTGGGCATTCATAAGATCATTTCGCCTAACAGAATACTTGAGATGATAGAGAGAAAAGTTAGAAAACTTAAGTCCACTTATCCTAATACATACTTTGACAGATTTAATGAGTGTGAAAATGTTAAAAGATTAGGTTTGGATTTTGATGTTGAAAGCTGGAAGCAAGTATGCCTGTCAGCAGTAATGAAGCCTTATGAGTGGCACTTTAAGTTATCTAGTTGTAAGCGATTTATTCTTATAAAAGGTAAGAAAGGTAATGAATTAGTAAGGGGAGAAGTGGCCAATCAAAATGACCTAGGAGCTTCCAGAGGAATATCAAAGAAATGTTGTTGTCTCAGAAATATACAACCCCAAATAAAATTAAATACCATTCAGCTTAACTCTGCAAAAGTTAAATATCTTAAAAAATTCTGCAAAAACATTATGGAGAACAGTGGGATTAACTGGAGTCACTTAAGTACTATGCAGATCTCATCAAAGTTACCAATGGTGAAAACAAGGATCCTATCCAGGATGACCTGGAATATAAAGAATCCATGGACGATTAAGTTTTTATCCATGGACGTAAAAAATAATTTAAAAATAGTTTTACTTGATGAAATACATAATTGTAAGGTTTTAAAACATTTATTATCTTATTATAAGAGTTATTATTTAGTAAACCTTGTTTCCTTACAATCACAAAGTTGCAGCAAAACTACCTATATCTGACGCCACTACAACAAAACTATCTAACAACACTTCATTTCCAAAACTACCTATATCTGACGCCACTACAACAAAACTATCTAACAACACTTCATTTCCAAAACTACCTATATCCTGACGTCACTACAACAAAACTATCTAACAACACTTCATTTCCAAAACTACCTATATCTGACGCCACTACAACAAAACTATCTAACAACACTTCATTTCCAAAACTACCTATATCCTGACGTCACTACAACAAAACTATCTAACAACACTTCATTTCCAAAACTACCTATATCTGACGCCACTACAACAAAACTATCTAACAACACTTCATTTCCAAAACTACCTATATCCTGACGTCACTACAACAAAACTATCTAACAACACTTCATTTCCAAAACTATGTATATCTGACGCCACTACAACAAAACTATCTAACAACACTTTATTTCCAAAACTACCTATATCCTGACGTCACTACAACAAAACTATCTAACAACACTTCATTTCCAAAACTACCTATATCCTGACGTCACTACAACAAAACTATCTAACAACACTTCATTTCCAAAACTACCTATATCTGACGCCACTACAACAAAACTATCTAACAACACTTCATTTCCAAAACTACCTATATCCTGACGTCACTACAACAAAACTATCTAACAACACTTCATTTCCAAAACTACCTATATCTGACGCCACTACAACAAAACTATCTAACAACACTTCATTTCCAAAACTACCTATATCCTGACGTCACTACAGCAAAACTATCTAACAACACTTCATTTCAAAAACTACCTATATCTGACGCCACTACAACAAAACTATCTAACAACACTTCATTTCCAAAACTACCTATATCCTGACGTCACTACAACAAAACTATCTAACAACACTTCATTTCCAAAACTACGTATATCTGACGCCACTACAACAAAACTATCTAACAACACTTCATTTCCAAAACTACCTATATCTGACGCCACTACAACAAAACTATCTAACAACACTTCATTTCCAAAACTACCTATATCCTGACGTCACTACAACAAAACTATCTAACAACACTTCATTTCCAAAACTACCTATATCTGACACCACTACAACAAAACTATCTAACAACACTTCATTTCCAAAACTACCTATATCCTGATGCCACTACAACAAAACTATCTAACAACACTTCATTTCCAAAACTCTTTAACTCCAATATTTAATAGTTGTTTTTTATTAAAATAAAGGTGCTACATTTAATTCCTTTTTGTAAAACCAATCAGTTGTAGGATCTATTGATAATAACACCACAATCATGACTTAGAATGTTCCAGTTTATTCATTGCAGTTTTTTGCTGCTCCTGAAAAATTTATGAAAGTGGACTAGGTGACTTTTGGAACTGGTTGACTCACTTACTTAATACTCAACATGCAACCTTACAACAGGAGGATCTGGAAATTATTAACATTAAAAACAAAGTATAAAAGTGGCTACCACAACCTTGCTACTTCCTTTGTAATCTTCAAATTCTAGTCAGTTTGTCATCCAAAGAGTGAGGCAGTCGGATAAATGTGATAATTTGTCTTTACCACATATTCTACTCTAGGATATCCAGGAAATTCCCTGTTTTCCTGGTAATGAGTGTTTTCTACAGAAAACATGTGGAAAATGTTATAAGAGAGTTAAACCTGATAAAACCTTATCTCCTAATTTTACACAAATATAAATAAATAATACTTTTTACTATAGTCAAGATTACAACTCCGTTTGTTGTAAATAGTGTTTTATTCCATAAGACATGGAGACATAGAGTAAATAGAGGTAATTAAGGAGACAGAGCCTGAGGTAATACAACAGAGCATGCATCAATGAACAAGAACATTAAGTAAATTATCAAGCATGTAATACACAATCTTACCATTCGAGTGGTATCCAATGAGATGATAGGCCGCTGCTCCTCCTCAGGACAACTGACACTTTCAGACACGTTGGTACCTCCGCCATATGGTATCACAACTATATTTAACTCATCCGCTAGTTCCACTACTCGCTGCACCTCTTCATGACTACCTGAAATAAGTCATGTGTCTTTAGAAAATATAAATAGACTGATTTAGAGTTATTTAATACGAAACGGTAGTAATCAATGGATATACATTTTCTATCTTATCTTCCTTTCCTAGTTTTCTTGCAAAGTTCTTGATTACTCCTGTTTTAGTATCTACAATCATCAGACTCATTCAACCCTCCTATCCGCTCAAAACTTGATGATCGGCATCTTACTTATGAATAATGAATAGTGTATTGCAATGAAGTGCTTTTAGAAGTTCGTCTTCCAGTGTTCTTTATTTAGTATTTATTTAATTAAACTGACTTAGTATTCATATACCAACAAAATAGTGACATTGAGTGCAAACTGGAACTTGACTGTTCAAGATCAGTTGATGCTATCTTTATGCTGATGGTCGACATAGCAATCTAGTCATACCATTCTTTGATCGTTGCTGTTATTGGGAGTGAAAATGGAAATGGAATGATGATATTGTGATTTTGATGGCTACAATCTCAAGAGGTCACAATATCGTGTATGAAATCCTGCTGGTAAGGAGTCTTGAGTATTCACTTTGGGAAATGAATAATATATTGATTGTAATCACCATCAAATGATTTGAAATCAAAGTACAGCCGTCTTAATAAGTAGTAGTTATAAGTTCATAAAAATAAACCAACTCTGTGTGTTATAAATAATGTTTTAATTCATAAGAATAGCATGGCATATATACACTATATATATGGTATATATTGCCATGCTATAGTATAGTATGATGTATTTTATAATCTTACGGTATACATAAGATTATAAAATGTTCTCAATAATAATTTTTTTTATTTAATAAAGATTTATGGAATTATAAATGATACAAGTGTTTTTACATTATTTGTTTTGTTAATTGAAACTTTTATGCATTTCATAATAAAGAAATTTTTTTAGTTTTATATATATATATATATATATATATATATATATAATTATGAGAATGTTGCAAACAGGAGCCATTCCAAGAGTAAATAGAAAATTCTTGTATTCTGAATTCATCATTGAAAGAACAGTGATACCTCAAATATGGTAGAGAGATCTATTATAACTCGCCTAGCATAGATAAATTGACAGTCTTCATGAAGATCCTGAAGTATTTTACATGAAGTGCTAAATAAAAAAAAAGTATTAGAATAAAAATGTAAACAGCTCTTAATTGAAAACCTTGAAGATTGTTTGTTAGTTGAAGATCATTAACTCACCTAATTATGTAAATGCCATTACAACAATTCATGAAATAAAAAAATTTTATATATACATTATAAGAAACTTTAGAACACAATAATGTGGTCTCTATAAAAAGGGTCATATATATACCTCACAATACGTGATCTTTAGAGGCCCAGAAAATGAAAATAATAATAATAAGTTCATGTAGTTCACACATGAGAAAACGTTTCATATATTTTTATAGATATCATTTCTATCTTATCTTCTAGATTTCTTTGTTAATCTCTTTGACTTCTTCGTAAAAGATTTCTTAGTTCCTTCCATGTAAAGGATTTTCATGGATGGAAAAATGTCTGTTATGTTTCATTGTCCAACTCAGTGACCAGTTGAGTTTCATTTCTTCACCTTATTTCTTTTAAATTTTGTAATTTTTAACACAATAGGAGAGCCAATGGTCAAGCAGTCTCTTGTACCTTAGTTACAGATTGCGCAAGCTCGAATCCTGGCCTTGACTGTTTGTTTTTGTCAGTAATATTTAGCTTATACTGTATTGGTTTTTCCCCTTACTCTGTCTGATAAGTACACAGTACACAGGTCAATAGTCTATGAAGAATGGCTAGAGTAAGGGTAAAAAGGTGTCCGGCCTCCAGGCACGTAGCCAGGGGGGGGCTTGAGGGGCTTCAGCCCCCCCAAAATTTTCAGGGAAAGAAAAAAATTGTGTATGATTTACAAAACATATTGGCATTAAATTGGTAAGTAGTGGATTTAGAGACTGGAAAAAAGCAAAGGAAACCTTCATCAAACATTCTATGACAGATTATCATAAGGCGTGTGTTTTATCTGCAGAAAAATTCATGATGGTTATGTCAGGAAAACAAATGGATGTACATTCACAGATAGACACTCAACGCGCGAGAGAAAGAGAGGAGAATATGTCAGCACTAAGACCTATAATTGAAACAATACTTTTTTGTGCCGAGCAAGAGCTGCCGTTAAGAGGAGATGAAGACAGTGGGCCACTCACATTAGAAAAGCCAGATAAAAATGATGGGAAATTTCGTGCTTTGCTTCGGTTTAGAGCATGTGCAGGAGATCAAAATTTAAAGAGGCACATTATTAGTTGTTGCTAAGAACACTACGTATGTAAGTCCTGAGATTCAAAATGAGATTATACAAACCTGTTCAAATTTAGTGACACAAGAGATTGCTTCTAGAATCAAGAAGTTGGATTGCTTTGCTATCCTGGCCGATGAAACTATAGATATCACAGCAACTGAACAATTATCTATATGTATCCGTTACGTTGATTACAAGATTGAAATACCCGTAATACGAGAAGATTTTGTTGGATTTGTACCAATATACAGTCAGACTGCAGAGAATATTACAAGAGTAATTTTGTAAAAATGTAACATTTTGAATTTAGATTTAAACAAGTGTGTAGGACAAGGGTATGATGGAGTTGCCATTATGTCTGGCCATCTTACTGGAGTTCAATCCAGGATAAGAGAAAAATACCCAAAAGCAAGGTACTTCCATTTTGCCAGCCATAGATTAAACCTTGCATTGAGTGACACTTTTTCAAACTCTTGTGTTAGAAATTGCTTAGGAGCAATAAAAGAAATCACAATTTTTTTCAGAAACAGTACACATGCTAACAATGTTTTACAACACAATATTAACATTCATGCTCCTGATTCAAAGAAAAAAGGCTAACACGTCTATGTGAAACACGTTTCATTGAAAGACACGACAGTGTGTTAACATTTGAGGAGCTTTTGCATCCTATTGTTGTAAGCTTGGAAGAAATATCACAGACACCACAGAAAATATCTTCTTCAGCAGCAAGCTACTTGGCTACAGTTGAAAAAAGTGAGTTCATTGTGAGCCTCTTTGTGTGTGAGAAACTCTTTAGCTTTACTTTGCCCCTGTCTGTTTCACTTCAGGAAAAACATATAGATATGGTGTCTGCTATTAACCATGCAAGAACATTGTTGGAATCTTTGAACTCTATGAGAAACGATGAAGCTTTTAGAGACATGTTCACTTCAGCTGAAATATTAAGTAAGAAATTGTTTGACTGTCAACTGGCAATTCCCAGACTAACTTCACACCAGACACATCGGGCAAATCCGGAGACTAGTTCAGTTGAAGATCATTTCAGGGTAACAATTTACATACCATGTAATGACTCACTTATTCAAAATTTAACAGAAAGATTTTTAACAAATGAAGACATTTTATCTAGTTTTTAAATCCTCCTTCCGGGATTTGCAAGTCCTGATAAAGTAAATCTGTTGGAAAATCTAACTGCATATTTTGAGGAAAATCTTTCTTTAGCTGCTGTAAAAGCTGAGTATATACTGTGGTGTTCGAGTACAATAGGAGAACTGAAAAAGGATACTGAAGTTTTGAAAGTCCTTGAACTATGTGACAAAACGTACTACCGGACAATACATTGCCTCCTGACGGTATTAGCTACCATGCCAGTGACCACTTGCAGTGTTGAAAGGACTTTTTCAACAATGAAAAGGGTAAAAAGTGTTTACAGAACTTTAATGACAGACAAAAGGTTGAGCGCACTGGCTATGGTAGCCACCCATCAAGACATATATATAAAACCTGATGATGTAATTGATAAAATGGCAGGCGAGAAGAAAAGGTAGATTGCTGTGATTTCATAGAACTAAACAACAATGCAGTAAATGAAGTAGGAGTTGTAATAAACTTTCTGGAAATCGTATGTCGTATGTTTAATTCTTACTTAATTAAAATTGCATACATGTTGTTAAATTATATGTATTCTAAAAGTAAAAGTAATTAATGTTATTTATTTCTCCCAGTCATAGTTATTATTTTATAACAGTATTAAGTAGATATTTATTCATGGAATAAGCTCTATTATTGATTTTACTTATGTGGCAGAACCGACCCCCCCCCCATCAACTTAGCCCCCCCCCCCAAACCAAATCCTGCCTATGTGCCTGCCGGCATCTACTTTTTTAGTTTAAAAACTTGTTCCATTATTATTTTTTCCTTTTCACATTTTAATTTGAGGTACAAAGAACATTATTGTGAAAAAATAAATATAAAAGTAAAATGTTAGAAGCTTTATTATTGGTGTATTGAATGGCAAAACTGTTGAGACAGTTAATTGTATTTAAATCCAATTTCCTCTTGTCTAAACTAAACAATACAACAAAAAGTATAATATTGAATTAAATCAATAGTAATTAAGCCTTGAACTGTCTGCAGTCATTGCCATGTCAGGCTGTTTTCAATGATTTTGTAAGCTTAGCTTTGAAAATTATTTAAAAAATAGTTAACACTTCACTGCAGGACCAATATAAAGTATAAAACCAATATAAAACCAGCCGATGCTAAAAAACTATACTATTGTCACTAACACAAACTCCAAATAAAATTAACACAACTTTACAGATATCGGATATTGAAACCATGCTGAACGTAACATTAGAGGCATCTAAACGATACAAAAACAACATAACTTTCTTTCTTGGATGGATTCTGACTCACCTTGACCATATTTTGCTGGATAGTGGATAGTGTGATTGGCACAGTACTGGATCAAGCGCAGTGAACGTGTTAATTGTACTGTACTTTCTAATGGAACTTGTCTTTTAAAATAAACCTAACGGTATTAAATAAATAAATCTTTTTAGTACAAAATTATTTTGAAAAATAAATATATAATCTATATAAAGTGTGTTTTTTTTAATGGGCCATCGTTGTAATCTTGGAAACCATAACTCCGACAAAAAAAACTTCAAATGGGGAACCTTACATTGTGTTTAGAGATAATTAAAAATACATATTTAAAATTTAGAAAAACGGCCGCCATTTTCCAATATGGCGGTCAACTTAGTTTTTTCTTATGGAATAAGTTTATGAGATATAGATTAAGGCCTCTGTTCAAGTCACCTCTATATCAGAGCGTGCTAAATTTCTAAATTCCTTATTATTTATTTATTTGTAATACTACAAAATAGGAAAAAAAATAAAAAATTATCCCCAGAAGAACTTTATTGGAACAACATATAAATTTACGATTCTGTAAACAATGATGTTAAATATCCTCACTACCATTCCAATCACTGCAAATAATTTCAAGAAAAATGTAGGGGAAAAAATTGTAAAAGTCCAAAGAAGAATTAAATATGCTAACCTGGCCATGTTACTATGTCTGGTAACCTTCTTGGACAGCCTATAAAGCAAAGATAGTAAATTTCATATGACGTCTGTCCGTGAGAATGTACAAGCCGCTCCATCCCTTCTAAAGAGTATGGGATCCCAGCTTCTTCTAACCTTTTTAGGAACTCTGGAACATAAGGAAAACAATGATTTCTCAATGTTTCAAATATAAATTTTACATAGATATTTTTATAAATAAGAGTGAAAGAGAGCAAAATAAAATAACCAATATAGCTAAAAAGAAGATGTATTTTTTCTTAAGATAAATACTACTATTTTCTCAAGTACTGTATTTATCTGATAGGCTATTCTTAATTTTGCCTGTGGTATAAATAGTTTTGTATCTACTACTTATGTTTTCCTGTCCAGATCTTTCAACTATTTGTTTTCATTAATTTGTTTAGTTTGTACGTTCATTTTCAGTTACTACATTTTTTCAGTGATACATTATGTTAGAGTTGTAAATAAATTACAATTTAATTAACACAAGTTTAAAATTTATTCATAGACAATGCACTTGCCTTTTAAATAGTATGAGTTATTTAGTAATAATAAGTCTTTCTACTCCACACTTTAAAAGTAATGTACATTTAAAACAATTGTTATTCCATTAATGAATCCACTGAATCTTCTTTAAGAATTTCAACCAAAAATCTTTATTAATACAGTAACAAACATCTTTAAATTTTTGAATTTGCAGAAAGAAAAATGTATTCAAGACAATAATAGAATTTAAAAAACATGCTCTTTTAAATCAAATTAAGGTTATTAAAAAGAGTATTTTTATCCAAAGTAAAAATAAAATTATACTGCTATCAGCTGGAGTATATAAAATCAACCGAGATCCTCAACCTTAAGAAATCTCGGCCTCATACCGAAAAGCAGTGTCACGTCCCAAGCATTGACGAAAATGAACACGACAGGACCACATCCCAAGAACGGATGGAGACCAGGCATGTCCCAGGTAGTGCAAATAAAGACTCTTGCCATGGCACAATCAGACAAATGAAGACCAATAATGAACGCATGCGGCCAAATAATTCAAGCTCCAGGCCTCCCATGACAGCCGTACAGTCAATGCCTGAAGCCGATATTAAAGATCTATTAAACAAATAGATTGAAGATATGGGAAAAGCCGAAAAAAGTGTGAAATCCTCAATCAAGGGAGCTATTTTGCCATCCATGGACAGTGATGAACAAACGTTAGAGCCTCAGGAGCCTCTTGCTACCTCGAGTTCCAAAACCCAGAACCATTTTTTAGGCCTAAATCAAGGGGGGTGGGACAGAGGGAGACCCAAACAAAAAAGTCTAATGTTTCTAAACTCATCTCTGAAAAAGTGGTAATTTTTCATCAGAACGCTGACCGACTGACTAATAAAATTGAAAGGTTCAACCTCTACCTAGCCCAATCTTGTCCTGACATTGTCGTCATAACTGAACATGGCCTTGAACAGTCTAAGCTTGGTAGCTTCCATCTAGTCGACTTTAACCTCGTTGCATCCTTTTGCAGGAAAGATCATACAAAAGGCGGTGTAGCTATCTACACGCACTCTTCATTGGGGAACACAATTGAGAAGATTGACACTGAGCATCACTGCCTGGAACTCATCTGTGAGATGGCTAGTATTAAAATATCATTGATGGGAGGGAAACATCTCTACATTTTGGGCGTCTACCGCCCCCCAGGAACACTGCTTGATGAAGCCCTTACCAGAATCTCTAGTTTCTTAGAAATGTTTCCAGCAGATAACAACCCAATATGCCTGGTCGGGGACCTCAACGTCGACAACCTAAACCCAACAAAATACAATGAAAACAACAACATAATTAACCTCCTTGCACCTTTCAACATCCAGAGGGTCGACCTGCCACCCACGAGAGTCACTAATACCACAGTATCTTCCATTGATGTAGTCTGCACCAATATCAGCCGTGCAGAAGTAAATGTCAAAGTGGTACACGAACATTTATCCGATCACACTGGACAATTGTGCAGCCTTAACCTCCCAATAAGAACCAAACTGCAGCCGATCGCCACTCGCAGGCATTTGAGTGACAAAAACCTTTTACACCTCAAGGTTCTACTGGTGGAGCTCTCCTGGGATCCAGTTCTCCGGCTAGCTCATGTAAGTGAAGCCTTTTCAACCTTCATGAGCCTTTTCAACTCTGCACTAAACATATCCTGCCCTTATAAATCGTCAAGGTCTAACCCATATGGACAGAGGCCAATTCACTATGGTCCAGAAGTGTACCAGCTGAAGCTCAATTCATCCAAGCCCAAGACAAATACATTATGACCGGAAGAGAAGAGCACAAGTCTGAAGCCGTCAGGAGGAGAAAAGACTATGACTTAAAATTGAAAGCTACCAGACGAGAGGCTAGTGAGCAGATCATAGCTCAGTCCTCCAATAAAAGCAGGGCCATGTGGAGTATCGTTATTGCCGAAAGAAGGGTGTGCTAAGAATTAAAGGACGTATCCTGGAAATTGAATATCGCCAACAAAATCGTGGAGGACCCATAGCAGCAGGGCCACCCAGAGGGGGGGGGGGGCAAAAGGGGCAAATTGCCCCGGGGCCACACAGACTTAGTTCACAGGGGGGGGGGGCCACATTTCATGCAACAAAAAAAGAAAATACTTAATAATCTACTAGATAAGAAACGATTCATGCCTGTATCAAAATATCAAAAGTGATATTAGGCCAGATAAGTCTTCCAGTTTTAGTTTTAAAACGTTTAAACTAAACCATTGGTTTTATAGCAACCAGGGAGCCTTTTGGAGCAAGTTGTACACTGGTCTTTGAAGTTTGTCAGCGGTCGACATAGTGGTGTGACAGCATACGCTCTGGTTGGTGTGTGACTGCAACTAAAGGCATGCAGCTTGTGAACACACCAAAATATAAATTCCAGTTTGCGAACATATAAATATACTTGAGTGGTGTGGACAGTGGGCCACCTCTATGAGATGTCCTGTTTTCGTACACTATTTATATAAAACATGTCAAAAGACCCACTAACTTTACATTTGTATTACTCAAAACTCCGTTTTTGGACGTGTTTAATACAAGGTGGATAAGAACGTTTCTGTATGTTTTATTTTTTAACTTTAATTTCAAAAGTATATACTACTTCAAACAAAATTGTTATACTTGTCCTAAATTCAACTCTATCTTGGCTTTTAGTGGTAGTAGGAAAATCAATCGCTTGGTCACGTTATTATCCTTACAAAACCATTAGTTATGATAATTATATTACTATTATAAACTTAAGATAATACAGCAGTTGCGAATTGATTTGTATTTGTAGTGGTATGTTGATTAAGCTTTTGTCCTTATTTTGTATTTTTTCACAAATTCTGTTTATGTAGATAAATAATCTTGATTTAGTGTTTCGAAAATCCCTTAACTCATCGTAGCAAAATAATAGATCTATATAATGTGAAAACGAGTGATCAGTAACCTGCGGCCTAAAGTATGCAAATTAATAAATTGTAATAAAAAAGTGGAAGCCTAAGAACAACACAATTAAATAAGCAAACAAAATTACAGTAAAAACATTTTAAATCTGTCATTTTAAAAAGGTCGAAAAGTCTTTATGAGAAAAGGTTCTTACAAACTTGGTTTCAAAGCTGGTAGTAGGCGGCGGCACTCCGTTCGAACGTGGTACCGTTGCACTCTTTCCCGACACTGATCAGCTAATTTTTTCAATATATGCACTAAATTTAAGAAATAGTAGTCGTATTTCAGTAGTAACTGTGTTTTGCACCCAACAAACCCGCAGGCAAAATATACAATGTTGTAACAACGTGGCTGGAAGAGTTCAATTAATTGTCATGAAGGGTAGATTGGGGACATCGTCAATCATTAGTCTGTTTGTTTACTGTCGTCCAGTAAAGAAATATTTTGTTATTATTGTATTTTATAGAGTCATATTTTTGTAATTTAATGCGTTCTTTTGGATTTCCTAGTAAACTATTATAATTATCAATTAATTTAATTTGCTATGATTCATATTCCATTTCCAGATTTTGAGAGAACAAAAAGCTAAAGTTTAGGCCCAGTAATTTATGGTAACGTTTTATTGAAATCAATAAAAATAGACTATAAATATTTCAATATAGTATTGTAATATACTGCAAAGTAAATTATATATTTTTACAGTATAAAAAGAATAAATTAACGATGAAACTACTAAATTATAGTAGATTTCTAGGTACTTAAATCTGGTAAATATGCATACAACATCACCGCTCGCTTACCGGATGTGCAACAATATGTGTGTATGATGGATTACATTCAACTTGCCCTACGCTATCGTGGGAGGAATTGCGTGGCATAATCTTGTCTAAAAATTATAATTTTGTTACGTTCTGTACTATCCGGATTCACCTTCCATCATATTTAACCGGTTAACCAGAGTTTACTGTACATGCATTTTTTTTTACTTTCTCTCTACTGCAATGTTTCCTTTGACATTTTAAATTTACTAGTTATTATGACATGGATGTTCGTAAAGACATTTTACCAAAATATTATGACATAGGTCTTAATGAAAAGAGGAGCTCTTAAAAGTACACCGTTAATAGATAAAACATCTTCATCATTGTTAAGATTTGTACAACTCCTTTTGAATAATTTTTATTTTGTGACATTTAACTTGTTGTAACTCTTTTATTGTCTGGTTTAATTTACTCTGAAACTGTAACAGGAACAGGGGTGTATTCTCAAGGTACTCAGTAGAGTAGCTCTTGATTAAAAACCATTTATGCCCACGTACGGGATGTTCCCAAACAAATAGCATAATTGATTAATGTTGTCATCCATTAACATAACAAATCTACGACCAATCAAAATAGTTTTCATAATTTTTTACTGTCACTGACGAACGAGTAAGTAATTTATATTTTTGAAAATCATTAATACAGTATTTATTTATTGTTTGTTGCGTGATAAGTGAAATTAACTAAGATTGAACCACTGTACGTGTATTTTTGAGAGGGAGGGTCAATACCACTGTTCGTGAATGGGTGTGTGGGTGTGTCAATACCACTGTCACTGTACGGACGTGTACACTGTGGTGTACATCAATGATATAGTATCCAATTTGACAAACATAAATTTTACTATGTTTTATGCTGAGAAAATTGAGTTGGTACAAAATGCCTTTTATGCCTGTGAAATAAAAATTTAATAGTTTTAAAGTTTAGCACAAAGACAAACTAAAATCACGAGTATAAACTAGATGTTTTAATGTCCAACATCAATACGCTACGTAGCCAGTGGTCTACAACCTGTTTTGAAAACAATAACATAACCTCAACTCCCAGTTGACTGTTTTTAAAGCACAAGATGTTCGCGCTCGCCAAATTATTTTACTTCGTGAATATTCCGCCACTCTCAGTCTAAACTTGCTCTTTAGCTAGCGAAGCTAAGTGGCCTATACACATTTATTGGCCCCTCCCTCCCTCACCCACAGCTAATAGCATTGGCGAGGATGGCTGCTCAACTGGCAATCGAAGAGCTGCTGCGCCCAACTATGCAACTGCATTACTTGGCAACTGACCCCAAGTAACTGACCCTAACTATGCAACTGACTGTGGCATTATTTGGTTCGTTATTATTTATTTAATATTAAAGAATAGCAGTTTTGTTATAAGACATTGATGTTATTGTAGCGGTAATACTTAAGGAAATGTTTAAAAAGTATATGACAATTACAATAGTAATCTAACGAAAGAGATGGTAAGAATATCGTAGAATGTGCTAAAAGTAAAATATCAATTATACTATATTTGACAATCAGAGTAATTAAATTTATTTTGAAGTGAAGGAAGGGGCCACATGGTAAACTTTGCCCCGGGGCCACTAAAAGTCTCTGGACGGCCCTGATTAGCAGTTGCTGACAGCTTCAACAGACACTTCACTACCATAGCTGAAATGACCCTGAAGGACAATAATCCAAAGAAAACTGCTAAACCTAATCATCGCCGTATCCCTTTAGAAAAAACCCTCCCCCTATTTACACCTGCCACATCTGATGAAGTCTACGGCATTATAAGAGCTCTCAAGCCAACATCATCAATGGGCATTGATGACATGTCCTAAAGGCTCCTGAAATTCTGTGCTGAAGAATTATGCCCACCCCTGACTGACATCATTAACAAGTATCTAATACAAGCAACGGTCCCAGCCGATCTGAGGGGCCTATACACATTTATTGGCCCCTCCCTCCCTAGTACCACATCAAGCCCCTACTTAACACTCTAGGCAACCCGCAATACACGTTTTTAATTAATTATTTATTCAAAAATGAAGGGACAATTCTTTTTATTTAATCTGTTTATAATTTGTAATACACTGTTATCATATCCATTTTAATTAATTTTTTATTTTATATTAAATACTCTGTTAACATGCGCTCTTACCTTCAACTACCATCTACTTCTGGTTAACTTCATATTAAACACACCCGACATCCTCTAAACTTAATACGCTAGCTTAACGCTTTTACCCTAGAGCCCTCATGCCTAACCGAACTATTCAACCTAAATTACTTTAACTGTACTTACAAAGTCTACTGGTGTACGGGCTTTATCGGTCCGTTATTGGTCACAAGCTTCACATTTTCTTTCATTAACTATCAACTAACAATTTCCTATTTTCGCCCACCTTTGCGTGCATGTACATCTTACCTAGGTTACATTACTTACTCTCGGCTACTTTTATTATCAATTCTGTGGACTCAAATACGTCACTTCCCATCCACGTTCCTATCCAGAACCCATCAGCCCCCCTACATAACGAAACTGGCACACCTACCTTCACTTCCTCTCCATAAACATTCCTTCCTTTGTACCATAGCGACACTCAAGGACTAATTCACTACCATTTCACAACCCGTATACTAGTTATTGGATACCTCTGCTCGGTACACTGGCAGTCCAAGAATTCTCGCGCAACACGGTTTGACCTCAATATTGTTTGCTATTTTAATTGGCACCGGACGGACTGCATATTAACCACATGTTAACCCTAGAGGTCAAGTTTAGTGATATCAAACAGCATTATATGCATTTCCTCAGAGATAGTAGAATCCGACCATATCTCGTCTATTATTAAACAAAACGAAAGAATTATTGGTATTATAGTCCCGCACTTTTAAAAAAAGAGAGCAATAATAATTTATTTACACACTACGTTTTATTCAGTAAAATCAATTGATATTCTTGTTATTATCAATTATCATACGTAATACATAGAACCTTTTTCAATAATTTGTGCTTTATATTTAAATTATTACGAGTAAACTTAATTTTAACAAAGTTTTATCTATTTGTTTTGTTGTAAATTCCATAATTTATACATGCTAACACATTACATCGATCTTATGTGTAATAATGAGAGATCGTACATCAAAATTATACCGTATTTTCTAAAGTTTTTATAGTTTAGGTAGGATTTTAAACAATATGTATAACATTTATAGCTTAATACCATATCAAATTACATTCATACACATTGAAGTCACAAAGTAAAGTTAACAACCTACATTCCCATCAACACATTACCTCCAAGTAGAGGGCTAACAACACTACACCCAATACAAGTTTTCATTTAGTCACACTGAAATAGTAAACTTTTACCAAGTTAAAGTATTCAGTTCCCCTTTACAACAATAACTCTACATACATCCATTGACTATAAATGAAGTATATTAACCAATAATACTTTTAAAACTTATACATGTCAAGAGACACCCTAACTTTAGTCTACCGAATTATTGTATGTTAACCAACCTAAACTTACAAATAACAATTGGGACCCTTTGATATATTATCTATTAACAAACAATAGTCAGGGAAACTATGACATGGAACCCAAACCCCTTAAAATTTAGTTAAAATGTCCATAAATAGGGTTATTTGTGTACAAAATATGTTATAATTCCCTAAAAGCATTAAAATGCAGTGTCATAACAATGATATTCGCCCTAATCATTAAAAACCCTTTTAAAATACTCTTACAGAAACCTTTAAAAACTTAGTTTGAGCTCAAAACAACGAACAAAACTGATGTAACACTTGTAAATTAATTGTTTATCCTATATAGCTATTTAGTTGACTTCAAACAGTTGGCAAAGAGTAAGTAGCCAATAGGAATAAATTCTGTATAATGTCCACATTTTAAGTCTAGTTTTAACAAAACTTGGTACTAATGATTCTTTGCACATTAAACAAATAAATGAATAGTCAGTTGAAATGTGTCTATTGTAGAAACTTTGGTATTAACAGTAAGAAAGTTTTGTTTCTTTTGGTTGTAAAATACTCGATCAGAAAATGTATATTCGCCTAATAAAGTAACAATAAAGTAGTTTTCATTTAATTTCCATCCAACATACATATACAAACTACCTACCAAGCACTAATACCCTTCCTATCCAGTAGTAAGACCCTCCTACCCACTTACCCTACACTCAGACATCTTTATAGATTAGCTACATTCACAAAACATAAGACTATTGGCAGACTCTACCTACTTAACATAAAAGACTTACCACACACAAACCGTAAATACAAGATCTTGACTCACCACCTACCTACTCAACACTGCACTCTCGTTAGATCACCTTCCCATTCATCACATAAGGCTTTTGATTGTCCATCTACCTATCCAACACACATGTATAAGACACCTACCAAGCTCCATAACCCTACCTATCCATTAGTAAGACTCTCCTACCCATTAGCCAACACACAGCTATCTTTACAGACCAACTACCCTCCCAACACATAAGACTATTGGCAGACTCTACCTACTTAACATAAAAGACTTACCACACACAAACCGTAAATACAAGACTTTTGACTCACCACCTACCTACTCAACACTGTACCTCCGATATATCACCTAACTTATAAACTTATAAATAAACTCCATTGCATTTGACCTTTGATTGTTCATCTACCTATCCATAAGCACATGCAAAAACCACCTACCAAGCACTAATGCCCTAATTATCCATTAGTAAGACTCTCCTTCCCACTCACCCTACACAAAGTTATCTTTATATACCACATACCATACCAAAACATAAACTTATTGACAGACTACCAACTTAACATACAAGACTTACCACCTAACAGACAATCTACATAAGGCTTTATTTGTCATTCCACCTATCCAACACACATGTACAAGACACCTACCAAGCTCCATAACCCTACCTATCCATTAGTAAGACTCTCCTACCCACTTAGCCAACACACAGCTATCTTTACAGACCAACTACCCTCCCAACACATAATATTATTGAAAGATCACATAATTAAAATACAACACACACACACTAACCTAACTAACCTAACTTTTTCTGTGTTCATTTTTTTTTAACCTAACTTTTTCTATGTTCATTGTTTTTTAACCTAACGTTTTCTATGTTCATTGTTTTTAAACCTAATTTTTTCTATGTTCATTGTTTTTTAACCTAACTTTTTCTCATATTTTTTTAGTTGTATAGCAGAATTTCTATGAAACTACTAGCTGATTCTTATTTTCTATGTTTAGTTTGGATGTTTTCCACCAACGGCTCTCATATTTCTAGAGAAAACAGAATTTTAGGAAACACTTTAGGTCTTTAGCTATATTAAACCTATCTTACAGTGTAATAATGTTATTTTAAAACATGATTATATGAAGAAATAGTGTTTTTATGGTGGATGTGTAGTTCTCTAGGAGTTTTGTCTGTAGGATGAGTGGTGGGTGTAGGGTGTGTCCTAAGGAATCGTGTATGCAGAGGTAGGTGGATTGGTCTATTAAGAGTCATGTGTGTTTGGTGATTGGGTGGAATATCATAGGTTTTATGTAATGTTCAAGGAAATGGTGTATCAGAGGTGTTCTATGTTGAGTAGGGGGGCGACCAACCAAGAGTCTTATATGTAGAGTGTGTGGTTGGTCTTTTGTGTGTTGAGTAGGTGGGTGGTAAGTCTTGTATGTACAGTAGGTTGTCTGTCAATAATATTATGTGTTGGGAGGGTAGTTGGTCTGTAAAGATAACTGTGTGTTGGGTAAATCATGAGTCTTACTAATGGATAGGTAGGGTTATGGAGCTTGGTAGGTGTCTTGTACATGTGTGTTGGATAGGTGGAATGATAACTAAAGCCTTATGTAGATTGTCTATTAGGTGGTAAGTCTTGTATGTTAAGTAAATAGTCTGACAAAAGTCTTTTTATGGGAGGGTGATTGGTCTATCAAGAGAAATGTGTGATGGGTAGGTAGGCGGTCAATCAAGTTGTATGTTTGGTAGGTAGGTCTTCCATGAATGTTGAGTGTCAATCTAAGGTTTTATGTAATGGTTAGTTACGTAGTCTATCTGTGTGTTGAGTAGGTGGGCGGTAAGTCAAGAGTGTTGGATGTTACGTAGGTAGGTAGGTAGGTTGTTCATCTGTGTTGGTGGTCTATCAAAGGTTTTATGTAATGGTTAGGTGGATGATCTATCCGAGTTGTTGTGTGTTGAGTAGGTGGGTGGACTGTTAAGTCATGATTTTATGGTCTGTGGTACGTATGTTAAATAGGTGGTTATACATAAAGTCTTGTTTTTGTGGGTGGTTAAGTCGTATGTTTAGGAGGATGGATGTTCATGAATGTTAGGATTGTGAGTCAATCAAAGGTTTTATGTAATGGTTAGGTGGATGATCTATCAGAGGTGTTGTGTGTTGAGTAGGTGGGTGGACTGTTAAGTCATGATTTTATGGTGTGTGGTACGTATGTTTGGTAGGTAGGTCATCCATGAATGTTACGGAGATGGATGGTCAATCAAGAGTCTTGTTTGATTAGTATGTGAGTAGGTAAACATAAGTCTTGTATGTACGGTGTGTGGTACGTATATTGGATAGGTAGGGGTATGTCAATAGGACTATTTTCATGGTAGTATGATGGTATATTAAGTCATGTCTGCAGATTGTGTAGTTTGTTTATCATGATTTTTGTATCTTTGGTAGGTGGTCCTTCAAAGTCTTATGCTTTGGGATGGTGGAGTGTCAATCGACAGTTGTGTTTGTTAAAATGTTGTGTGATCAAACAAGTGTTTTGTGTGTATTAGTAGATGAGTGGATAATCAAACGTCTTCTATGTAGAGTGTATGGTCAGTCTTGTATGCTAAGTATGTGGTCTGTTAATAATATTATGTGTTGGGAGGGTAGTTGGTCTGTAAAGATAGCTGTGTGTTGGCTAATGGGTAGGAGAGTCTTACTAATGGATAGGTAGGGTTATGGAGCTTGGTAGGTGTCTTATACATGTGTGTTGGATAGGTAGATGGACAATCAAAGGAAAATGAATGGGGGGGTGATTACAGAGTCAGTGTGTTTATAGTTTGGGAGGATAGTAAAAATCTTGTATTTAGGTTTTTGGGCTTTGTTTTTGTAGTTTTGGTGAGTGGTTTGGGTTTTTTGGTGTTGTGGGGGTTTGGGTTGGGGTGTTGTGGTGTTTGTTTTTAATTAGTGATCTTTAATATTTTGGTTGGTGGGGGGTTTCTTTAAAGTTGTTGCAATGGGGAGGAAGTTTTATAAAGGGAAGGGGAGGGTTTGGAGCTTTGGAAGGGGTTTTTAAAATGTGGGGTTTTATAGGGGAATGAAAATTAAAAGCCTTTTTGATTGTTATTAGGTGGGGTTTTTTGTATTTTAAGTAGGGGTCTGTAAAAATTTTATGTGTTGGGGAGGGGGTGTGGTATTTTAAAAGACTTGTTGTGGGTAATGGGTAGGAGAGTCTTTCTAATGGATAGGTAGGGTTAAAAGAGCTTGGAGGTGTTTTACATGTTTTTTGATAGGGAGTTGGACAATCAAAGGCCGTAAAGTGAGAGTTTATTTTAATTTATAAGTGGGTGATTTAAGTCAGTGTTTTGAGTAGGTAGGTGGTGATCAATAGTCTTGTATTTACGGTTTTGGTGTTGTGGTAAGTCTTTTATGTTGAAGTAGGTAGAGTCTGCCAATAGTCTTATGTTTTGTGAATGTAATGATCTATAAAGATGTCTGTGTGTAGGGTAAGTGGGTAGGAGGTTCTTCTACTGGATAGGAAGGGTATTAGTGCTGGTAGGTAGTTTGTATATGTATGTTGGAATGGAAATTAAATGAAAACTACTTTATTGTTACTTTATTAGGCGATATTACATTTTCTGATCAGAGTATTTTACAACCAAAAGAAACAAAACTTTCTTACTGTTAATACCAAAGTTTCTACAATAGACACATTTCAACTGACTATTCTTTATTTGTTTAATGTGCAAAGAATCATTAGTACCAAGTTTTTTAAAACTAGACTTAAAATGTGGACATTATAGAGAATTTATTCCTATTGGCTACTTACTCTTTGCCAACTGTTTGAGAGTCAACATAATAGCTATATAGGTATAAACAATTAATTTACAAGTGTTACATCAGTTTTTGTTACGTTGTTTTGAGCTCAAACTAAGTTTATAAAGGTTCTATAAGAGTATTTTTAAAGGAATTTTTAATGTTTAGGACAGAATATCGTTGTTATGACACTGCATTTTAATGCTTTTAGGGAATTATAGCATATTTTGTACACAAATACCCTATTTATGGACATTTTAACTAAATTTTAAGGGGTTTGGGTTCCATGTCATGTAGTTTCCCTGGGCTATGTTTGTTATAGATTAAAATATCAAAAGG